>JAGWEN010000526.1:0-81533 GCA_018703685.1 Orius laevigatus | reverse complement strand
CAGGAGGTTAGGGGAGGTGATGGGAGAGAGGGTCCTGGAGGTAATGTGAGGTGGTGGAATGTAGGGGGAGGTGGTGGAATGTTGGGGGAGGTGATGGGAGGTGGTGGAATGCAGGGGGAGATTAGGAGATGTGATGGGAGAGAGGGGGAGGGTCCAGGAGGTTAGGGGAGGTGATGGTGGAGAGGGGAGGGTTAGGAGATGTGAGGGGGAGGGGAGGGTGAGAGAGGGGAGGGATCCAGGAGAGTAGGGAGGTGAGGTGGTGGAATGTAGGGGGAGAGTGTGGAATGTGCGGGGAGGTAGGGAGGTGGAGGTAGGGTGGAGATTAGGAGATGTGATGGGAGAGAGGGGGAGAGTCCAGGAGGTTAGGGGAGGTGATGGGAGAGAGGGGGAGTGGTGGAATGTAGGGGGAGGTAATGGGAGGTGGTGGAATGTAGGGGAGGTAATGGGAGGTGGTGGAATGTAGGGGAGGTAATGGGAGGTGGTGGAATGTAGGGGGAGATTAGGGGAGGTTATGGGAGAGAGGGGGAGGGTCCAGGAGGTTAGGGGAGGCGATGGGAGAGAGGGGGAGGGTCCAGGAGGTTAGGGGAGGTGATGGGTGAGAGGGGATGTGAGGTGGTGGAGTGTAGGAGGAGGTGATGGAATGTTGCGGGGAGGTAATGGGAGGTGGTGGAATGTAGGGGAGATTAGGGGAGGTGATGGGAGAGAGGGGGACGGTCCAGGAGGTTAGGGGAGGCGATGGGAGAGAGGGGGAGGGTCCAGGAGGTTAGGGGAGGTGATGGGTGAGAGGGGGAGGGTCCTGGAGGTAATGTGAGGTGGTGGAGTGTAGGGGGAGGTGATGGAATGTTGCGGGGAGGTAATGGGAGGTGGTGGAATGTAGGGGGAGGTGGTGGAATGTTGGTCCAGGTAATGGGAGGTGGTGCAATGTTGGGAGAGGTTGGATGAATTTGTGGAATGTGGGGTGGGTGGAGGAGGTGTTGTAAGGAGAGGGAAGGATCCAGGAGAGTAGGGGAGGTGATGGGTGAGTAATGGGTGGTGGTAGAGAGGCGGAACAGTGGTGGGAGGTAGTGGAATGTTGATTACTACCAGACCAGACTTTTTTTCCCCTATTATTTTGGTTTGGATGTTTATCAAGCTTGTTTCGATGAATGATCTTTTTTTTTCCGGAATAAACGGATATTGCCGAAAATTCAGGCCACCCCCGTGATTTACGTCTGATGAAATCAGATAAACAGATCTACAAATCACCATAAATCTGTTTAATTAAAAGAGAAAAAGGGTTGAATCGATAACTCAAAAAGCCCCTCCTCTTTCGGGTTTTTAAACGCCAGGAAAGAAGTCACAAAAAATATGTTTTTGTTAAAAATCGGATTCGTTCTTAATCTTAGGACTTAAAGACGTCATTTTCCAACTCATGCAAATAAAGGAGGATTTAAAATAATCCCATTTGTCCCTGAATAGAGACTTAAACGCTTAAAATAACCGTACTCTATTTTCCCTCGGCTGCCATGGGGATTTCATCGCGAAAGACCTCTTATGAATGTCGCCGTTCCGGAGGGACCCAGAAGTGTTTCTGACAGCTTCACATATAATGAATACGAAATGAAGAAACTTGATTTAGCGACCCGGGAAAGTCTTGAAAAGCGACTCGAGTGGTTTAAGGGCAATCTTAAAAGCTTTCTCATTTGTTTTAAGGCTGAAACGTTTTTAATCACGGCTTTTTTAAACATTCTTATCTAAATAAGAAAATTCTTTGTCCACGTTTTCAACAAACTGAGGGATCTTTGTCAACTTCTAGAAGTCTGGAGCTCTCCCGACGAAAACTTCCTCAAAAACGATAGCTCCTTACAATCGAATCAGATGTTGGTGACATGCATCTAAAGTCGTTTGTTCTTCTTCTAGAACAATGGGACACAGGCCAATAAAAGTTGTTGTTTTCAGTAGAACAACGAGGCAATGGAAAATAAACGAAAAAATACTAGTCGTTCTGGAGCACCATGTAAATCAGATTTGGATACTATTTTCTTCAGGTCAAAAGTCTGGCAGATAACGGCCGCGATCACTCTAGCACTCTGCCTTGAAGTTTCTACTTAATGTTTGCCCTCGAGGAAAGAAGGCTTCACGAAGGAAGTGTGGACTGGCTACCAAAGGCTTTAATTTAAACTTCAAAGTGATCAGTAGGCCACGTCTGATGCACAGACGGAACTAAAACCCCTGAAGGCAAAGGAACCACGTGTACACGTGCCCTGGAAATGATGTACAGTAGACAAGGTAGAGCAACATATCCTCGTATTCGTGGCTGTAGTGGGAGAATTCGATGAAGCTTTTCATCTACGAGATGGTACGTTATTAGAAATGATGCATCTGCTGTTGCTATGGGTCACCCATTGTGGACTGTCCGTTTCGACCGCGATGGTGTTTGTTCAGGTCCGTTTGCTTGATATCGAAATCATTGTCTACTGGATTAATCGGCCGATACACGTGAAACCAAAATCACGTCAAACATTTCCTGGTTCGGAGACAACTGTTGCCAAATCCTTGGATCCTTTATTTATAAATAAAAGAGCTTTCAAGTTCACCCTTTCTAAACGCTTTTTCCAGGGGACGATTTGGATCGAATCCAATAGTTCGAGTCTCCCTGGCAAGAGTTGCACCAGTCGGATTAGTAGTAAACAGAAAATGCGAGAAAAAAAGGGGGGAGCTACAAAAGTCGTATAACTTCTCCTTTATCCCTGACAATCGCAGTTTGTAGCAGAATAAGAAAAATCTATATTTCGTTTTGAAGGAAAACTTTTTTTTTATTTCGCTCGTGTCAAATAAGGCGGAATTCTCGCTTGGGGCGAATTGTTTTCCCACTGACGTTTCACCAGGATAAAAAACGTACATTCTGCTCATCGAGTCATGTCAGCAAATAGAATCAAGTGGTGAAGCCTTTCCTTTTGTCGTGACCGGGGGTGGGAAGTGGGATTTTCATGCACCGCACCGTGAAATCACCCTTTGTCCCCTCAGTCCACCTGTCCCGTCCCGATAGTACTCCAGTTTGATCAATCGTCCATTCTCTCCAAAAGCCGAAAGCCAATATCAATGGCAATAGGATTGAAATTGACTTTCAAAGATCTCTAATCCTCCTCTCTATAGATTTATGCCCTTTAATCACTTTTTAATACATTTTTTTCGAATAAATTAAACAAAAAAATAAGGTTAAGGGCAAACGGATTGATTGGCTTTCTAAAAGGGCTTCTGATTAATGAGGAGGCTCACAAGACCAAGTCTCGTTATTCAAGACAAAACCTAAACCCCTTTCGGGCTTTTATCTACCCTATTTCTTCTCATGTTTAATTAGAAGATTAGATTCCTTTAAAAAAAAAATCAGACCAATAATTAGCCAGAGAGCTTACTGATATATCTGGAAGTAATTGGAAAGGAACAATGAATGGGGGTGATGTATGAGAGCCTCTGAGGTTGTCCCAATGGGACGTATTAAGTGGATGATACGTCATCGCGATATTACCCCCACACATTCATCTCTATCGTTAAATCGAGTGGATTGAAGAGCGTTTACGACTGTTCTCTAAGCGAAAAATTGACCAAAATGTTGCTTGGAAGGGTAAATCTGGTGGGGAGGGTAGAGGAGAGTAGGTGAGGTGATGGGAGAACGTGGAAGGTTGGGGCGGATGGAGGCACCTTTCCCAGCCACACCACCTTCATCCGAGATCAGAAGTGGGATATCTTTATCAATCACTGGGATAACTTGTAATATTTACATTCAGTCACAGGGATGGCAACATTCAATGCCGAGATATATTTTCTAATTACTAATTGAATGGAGTGAGGATAATTTACAACAATTTTGTCTCGGTTTTATCTGTAGAACTTTATATTAGGTTTGTATAAGGGCTTCCCTGCTTTGGGAAAGGTTTTTCCCTAACAAGAGATCACCTGTTGCTTAGGAATCTCAAGAGTTTACCTTATTCACGTCCAAACTTTTTTTAAAGCCCTATTCGGATGGAAAATATATATTTTTAATTAACCTTTCGAGAGAGAAAAAAAGGCCTCTTTGTGAAAGTGAATTCTATCATTGAGTTTCTTGGAAAAGGTTATTCCATTTCCCGAGAGGATCCTCTAATATTCAATTTCCAACTCCCTAACCCCATTGTCAACAGGTGAAAGATTTTCATTTTCTCAGAATGATAGGGAGGATTAGGCCCAACCTAGCGGATAATCTACCTATGATTACGACCTTTCTGCTCGTTATGAAAATCGTCAATTTTCACATACGGGGAGAAAAATATAAACGCCATTTTGTTTGACAAAACCTATTTGAAGGTGGGAAAGGGCCCTCGGGGGAAATTTGATTTCATAAACAGACCTCTTGGCAGAATGCCACATGTCGTGGGCAGGTGCTCCCCTGGAAAACCCTTTGGCACGACTCACTTGAGCCTTGATAGAATCCCCCTCTTTTCCGATTGAAAGAAACGGAACGCTTGGAATAAATAACCTTAAAAAGGTTTATTTCCCTTTAGAATTTTAGTGTTTCTGGTCTTCAATGGCCAGTTTATTGTTCTACTAATAGACAGCAAAATCAAGACGGCAAAAGTTCGAAGGTACTTTACATAACGAAATTAGGGTCCCTGTATGTCTGGTACTGAAGTAATTGATGAAAATCGATTCTTTGCTCAAATCTAAGGGGGTTTACTTAGATGCTTTTTTTCTTAAGGGCCCATCCAGCGCCTGTCGCGAGGGCGGGGCGACCCGCATAACACGAGGGTTTTAAAACTTATCCCTCCCCTTCAATTGGCAGGAGGAGCCGGTTCTCTCCGCCCACTTGTCTTTGATTCGTTGAAAAACCCGCGTGATTCAAAATTTGTTGAGATAGTATTTCAATGATAACTAAAGATTGAGTCATCGGAATTGATTCAAAATTTGCATACTTATGTTCTTTGTTATGTGGAGCGCATTTCACTAAACAATTCTTTAAAAAGTTTTTAAAAAAAATTTAAACATTTTTTTTACTACAAAGATTTATTTTTTTATTATAATAAGTTTAGTGGAATGCGCGGAGAAATAAATAAGCTTCATTTTAAAAAAAGTCCGGTCCAGATCGGATCATTTTTCTATGAGCTATCATTGAATAACTGTTTTCACGGCCCCTTAAGGTTAATCTTCACTGCATAGAAGCCTAAAGAAGTGAAGATCCTTCAACTTTTTAACTACCTAAACATTGATCAGTGCGTAAAAGCTGCGTTTTACCATTTTCCTTAAAAAATAACAAACCAGCTAAAGAAGAATACCTAGCAAAATATAAAAGTAATCACAACTTATTCAGGCCATTTTTATGCATACACCCTCGGAAAAACTAATAAAGACGATTTTGTTTATAAAAAAAAATTCTTGTTAAGCGAGTAATTTTGTTAGGATACTGTACGGATGAAGGGGGTTGGGGCACGTAGAATATTAAGATGGGACTTACATTTAGAGGAGGGCTATAAGGCGGTTTGAGTTAGCTAAGGGGAGACCGCAAACCTCTCGGGCCCTATACGGAGTTCGAACCCTTTCCCTTTGGATCGAAACATAAAAGACGATTAAACAATAATGAAATTCCTCGGTCGGTACCCAAATATTTTGCAATATTTAAAATATAGAAAAGAGAGAAAAAAAAAATGATTTTCGGGATACCAATTACCAAGACTAATGTTCCAATTAGGGCTTTTTTTTTTAGAGACTCCCTTTGTCAGTATAAACAGAAAAGAGGAGAGATAAGATTGATCTGGCGTCCTTAGACTATAACAATTCTTTCTCCTTGTCTCCTTTCTATTATATCCGACCGCCATTTGACAAAATAAAACTCCCTCTTGACAAAAAAACAAAACCCTCTTCAGTTTTTAACAAAATAATAATTATTTTGACAAGGTACCTAGGTTTGAGGAGCGATTGAAACTTTAAAAATGCGAAATAATTTATGGTGTTGACAGTAAACCTCAATAAAGCTCGTTTCAACACCGTTAAAGTACTCGTAATATCTTCTTATCGAATTAATGTTCTTTACACGTACTAAATTTAGTGAAACTGTTTAACATTAAACTGGATTTATGCCCGTTCTAATGTACACCTCGAGGAGGTATTTCGTTAAGGAAATTAATAGTTCCTGGACGGTCCCTTTAAGCCTGTCCAAGGATTCGAAAGGACGGGAAGGGTCCCTTTAATTGAGGTTAGAGGTTTATGGAGGAAGACGGAGTTTCTCCTGCTATGCAAATCGTGGCCGACCTCCGACGTGCATGACAATCACCTAAACCTCAAGAGGACCCTCCTGGATAACCGTAATTAATTACCAAAATACGCCTAATTTGTAACGCAATCTAAAGTTTTATACCGGATCGTGTTTTTAGTTTAAATTTTAGGTTATGACTAAAGCGCGGATTTTCGTGCAGTTAAAAACTAAAAACGTGCAACAAAAAGGTCAGAAGATGCAAAAAAGTTCAATAAAAATTGTAAAACGTGGGAATCCGCGCTCTACTAATGACTAAAGAGTTATTAGGTTACTGAAGGTTATTCTGAAGGTGCCACTCCTCGAAAAACGAAAACCACCCCTCGAAAACTACCCCCGTCGAAAACCCAACGAACTTCGAAAAACACACTCCCCTCGAAAACCACCCCTCGAAAAACTCGAAAAACCACCCCCTCAACCCCCCCCCAAACCACCATTCGAAAAACACCCCTTCGAATACCATACCACCCCTCAACCAGAAACCACCCCCTCAAAAATACCCCTTCCAATACCACCCACTGCGCAATAAATATTTCTTATACACACACCCACTCGAAAACCACCCCCTCAACCCCCCAACCACCCCTCGAAAAAACCCTTCCAAACCACCCCCTCAAAACCACCCCTCAAAAACCACCCCCTCAACCCCCCCAAAAACCATCCCTCGAAAAACACCCCTTCGAAAACCACCCCCTCGACCCCCCCCCCTTCGAAAACCACCCCCTCAAACCCCCCCAACCACCCTCGAAAAAACCCTTCCAATACTACCCCCTCGAAAACCACCCCCTCGAAAAACCACCCCCTCAAAAACCACCCCTTCGAAAACTACATCCTCAAAAACTGGATTTCGGGGGGAAAATTCATTCACCTTATATTCCCGGGGAAGGAATTACGGTGGAGTGAATATCGAAAGAGTTGTTGGTGGTTGCGAAGAATTCTGTAGGAAAAAAAATTATTTCAGGGAGAATTTTCAGGATTGAGAACCTTGTTTATAACATGACTTCTTGTTCTGTAAACTAGTCCTTCACAGTTTCATTAAAGACGTCAGGAAACCATTGAAAAGCTCTTCTGTTAGCTTGTTTTCACAGTTTTCCAACTTTTATCGCTTTTTTTTCTTACTCGAAGAGCAATTACTTCCGATCTTGAGGTTTCTTCAACCCACTTTGGGCAGATTAAACTTTCACATTCACAAGAGAATCCAATATCGGGACGGTCACGTCAGTCAGGGGAAAGATTGTAAAAACGGGATCCGTGAGGCGAAAAGGAGTGGCACTTCGAAATTAGTATCAAAACCGTCTTTTTATGAACATTTCAACCCTTCCCACGCCTTTTCAAATTGAAAATCCTAATCTATTTTCTTTTATTATTATTTACAAAGGGGAAGGAAATTACACTTTGAGGATAAACTCCTCAAAGAAAAGCCCCGAGAGTTAAAACTTAATGTTTGAGTTTAAAACGGAGGAAACTCATCTTTTCGAGTAAACCGAGGAATGCTAGAAGAAGGAAAATTTCAAAAAGATAAACAAAAGAAATTTCACTTTATAAAAATTGAACATTTTACCTTATCTGTGTATTCTTTTATCCATGGCATTTCGCGATAAAGTCTGGAAAAAAAAATATAAAAAAATTATTTGTAAAAATAAATAAAAAGTCATATCGTCGAAGATCCATTAGAGAAGCGGTGCTTCCAAGTTCGACCCTCCGGAGATACCCATTAAAACTTTCCTCTTCTCTTGTCAACGAAAGGAAAACTTCCCCACGAGGCATCTTTCCACATTAACCTCCTAATGCATGCAAAATATTTTCACCCCCACCCTTCTTCATGAAAGTATCTATAAGAAAACAAAAACAAAAATTAAAAATTAAAAAAAATATGGAAAAAACGAGGATAGATCTCATCACTTCCCCAGGCTATCCCTCACCACATTATTAACTTCCACCCCTTCCACGCTATGTTATCACCTCCCCTACTATTCCTGACCTTCCCTCCACAATCCCCTTAACCTTCCACCACCTCCCCCCACTCTCCCTCTGGTCCTCCAGTCTCACCCGTATGAAATAAAGTAAGCGGCTTGATTTCGAGGATTCTTTAAATTTTAAAGAATCTTCTCTAAAACCACCTTGAAGTTCCACCTAAAACCTCTAATCTTATCTGAACTGGAAACTCCCTAGTGTATTAAATTCCTCGTTTAATGAGCTTAGGTCCAGCCAAATCGTCGGTCTTATCGGCCTAACTTGAACAAATATCCACTTCTCCATAGAAGTCCACTAAACAACCAACAAAACTGAAGCCAACGAAATAAACTTTTTAAAAATCCTAGTGCGTAAAAGGGCGTTTTTACGTTTTCGGCTTTATTGTATTCACAATAATGGGAATCCGATGCTTTTCGAGTTTTATGTAGGAACGCATTTCCTTTCAAAACGGTCAGCGTTTACAATCCGAAATCTCTTCTTATGTTAAAAACGATCGTAAAACGTACATAATCTCGAGTTTTTATTGCGTACCATATAAAAAACTTTCATGACTTTTTTTCCGACGCCATTATGAATATTAATAATGTGTTGAATATGAAATTTTCATAAAATCCAATATCGAAGATGCCTCTTTTGCATATCTTCCACCTCGGAAATATAAGGGGAGGCCACCGGAAGAGGAAAAATATCATACAGGGGCATTGAATTTTATAAAATAAATAATTTTAATTTAACGTTTTAATAAAAGGGCCAATTTAAAAGAAATTCATTTAGGTACTTTTATCCTTTTTTTAAGGGCTTATAAGGGAAAAAAGGTTATTTGAGGCCTCTTCTATATTCACTCTATGGGTTGTTGCCAAAAGATTGGGCGGGTGGGGGATCCTGTCAAAAGCGGTTTACCTTTTCAATCTTCATAGGTCTTATCCAAACAATATTAGAGGCGTGTACGTATTTTTTAAATTTTTGATTAAATCGCCTTTGGGGAAATATGGAGTTTTATGATTGAATATCGACCCTATAAAAAGTGATACTTTTTTTTATCCTGGGGTTCTTTCTTTGGGATTATGAAGGGATTGTCATGCTGTTTTCGAGTTAATGATAGTGGTGACGTCATGTATACTTTAATGAGCAACTTTCATGTTCAACTTCTATGGAAATTTGGGTAGGAAAGTACAAATTGGGTAATTTTGGTACAAATGTATACATAAATGTGGTTAATAGAAGGAAAGTGGGGTAATTAAATACATGTACAAAGTTTTCATGCAACGTTTTTCAGTGTAAAAAGCATAAGATTGACAGTAAAGGGACTTTAAAAAAAAATTTAACGCCTTTTTTACGCGACTGCTCCGTCCGAGTTTTAAAACGGGCAATTTGGTAAACTTTTTGTTCCACGAAGGGTATAAAAGGGTAATTCGAGCTAATAGAATTATAATTTAGACGGTTTCTAATAAAACTTTACAGCCAAGTTTGTTATAGTTGAAACCTTTAACTTTTTAATTCGATTCCAAAGCGTATTTTCGGACCAATCAAAAACGCTTTTCGGCCCTTTTCCGACAAAATTTTCACACCTGGAAAAGTTGTGTAAAGCCTTTATAAACATTCGTTTAAATTAACAACGGCTAATTAAGCTACGTTAGGTCGTTTTTTTCCTTTTTCTTTACGGAAACGTACGGAAGCGTAGGCTCATCCCAGCCTAATTGCTCATTAAACCATATTTAATGTCGAGGGGAACAAAAAAATTTTTTTTTCTTTTTTTCAAGAATCTTTACTTTTACTCTTTTTGTCTAATTAACCAATGTCTACGTCATAGCGCCATGTTGTATTACGTCATAGAAAAAAAAGTTGTTTAAATGGCTAATTATCTTTCTTTAAGTGGATGCTGTTTTGGATGGAAAATTTAATTAAAATCCAAGGCGAAACTCGTGAGGGGGGAGGCTTCTGATTTGGGCGAGTTGTTTAGGACTTTTCGGGGCGCGAGAGTGGGCCATCTCCTCTCGAGGAACGGTTAATGTCTTTGTCAATTAGGGGTTGGAAAATTATTTTGTGTAATAACGAGGGCGAAACAGCCCCCGCTTCACGATGGGAACGTAGCCCGCCTCCTTCTAATGGCCACCTTGTTCGACTTGTTAATGACGACGCTCCGGCTATAACGAAAGTCAATTTTGCATCAAACGTTGTTTCGTATTAATAAGCAATTAAGTCATTTACCTTTTATTAAGGGAGATGAAAATAGGAAGGTTTTCTGCTAAAATCGGTGCTGCCATGGTGTGGTCTCTTTTTGAGGAAAACCGTGAATTTTTCAAATTTGGTCCTAAAGCTCTAGTGAGAAGGGGAACCCCTTAAGGGGGATCCGACATCAAAATTCTACCAAGTGTGCGAGTGAGAGGGAAGATGCCCAAAAGTAGTTTCCTCGTTTTGGGCACTAAAAATGGTCGGAAAATTTTTTTGAAAAGCGCGTTCTCATTCTTTCGGAAAACTACACACTGTTTAGAAAGCAGTTTTCCCGAAAAATTTTTCCTCGGAAAAATAGAAAATGCAATTTTCCACCAAAACTTTTTTTTTTTGAAAAAACAGGTAGTCATCTTGTAGGTTTTGACGAGCTGATTCCAAATATGCTAATATTAAGACGATCGGATGGATAGATTCGTCGGTACGAGATTTTTAAGGCTTAGATGCTGCGGGGTTCCGGGGAGTTAAATGAGGGGGGAAGAAAAGATGACTCGCCTCTTTCATTCACTCAAGGTCGATGAACTTGATTTTTATTTTAAGATTGCCACCGATGAATACCTATTTAAAAAATATAAAAGAAAAAAATAGCTTCCTTTCCTTTGGAAATCAGCTAAAAATTGTTGTGAATCGGCCAATAGCCGAGGCATCTTAGGATATTTAGCGGGAAAATTAGGTGCATTCGTAATCTCCATCTTATTTTATGTTTTTTGGGTCGCTGATTACGAATCTGAAGTTTGCAAACAAAAATTTTGCCCGGAACCTTGTCAAAATGGCAAAAAAAAAGTCAAAATTTTGGCACTTTTTGAGGTTTTTTGATTATATCTCAAAAACTATAGGTTTTGGCGATTTGACCGTTCTGTAAAAAAAAGAAAGCCTATAAAATTACCTAAAAATTCATTAATCATTTGTTTAATTCGGTCCAGCCATTCGGCAGCAATCGACGGTCAAAAAAGACCTCCGTTTTATGGCCGATAAGGATTAAAACAATTACGGTGGGTTTGACGGCGGTCAACGGTGTGGGAAAACTTTCCGCCCGATTGAGCTCGGACTGGTCTCATTTTAAAGGTAATTTAGTGCTTGTTCTTTTAAAATTAGTCCGAATCCTATATCTATTATAGTTTTGGCTCCAGAGCCAAAAACGTAAGTCGAAACGTGAACGGCAATTCTAGTTGTCCGAAGGGTTTTACACACATATTTGGCTCTGGAGCCAAAGCTATTATAGATAGCGAATCCGGACTACGTTTGTTTAAACAAGTGATAAATTACCTTTAAAATGAGGGCAGTCCGGTTTTGGTGCAACGAATAGCTTTGGCTCCAGAGCCAAACGTATAATTCAAAAATTGAAGGTAATTCATATTTTTTCATACATATTTGGCTCTGGAGCCAAAAGTATTATAGATACCGTATTCGGACAACTTTTAAAAGAACAAGTGATAAATTACCTTTACAATGAGTATAGTCCGGTTTAGATCCGATGATTAGCTTTGGCTCCAGAGCCAAAAACGTAATCGATAATTTAGCGATGTGTCAAATTTTCACTTACATATTTGGCTCTAAAAACAAAGGTATTATAGATACCGTATCCCGGCTACTTTTACGGTAATAAGCGCTAAATTACCTTTAAAATGAGACTAATCTGGTTTGGGTCTGACCATTAGCTTTGGCTCCAGAGCCAAAAAAGTTTTCGAAAATTGGATCGACCACTCAAGCCGTAGCGTATCATAGATCAATTGAAATTTGGAGAAAACAAAGAAAGGTAGCAATCATAAAATAAAAATCAAGTTCATCGACCTTGAGTGAATGAAAGAGGTGAGTCATCTTTTTTCCCCCCCTCATTTGACTCCCCGGAACCCCGCAGCATCTAAGCCTTAAAAATCTCGTACCGACGAATCTATCCATCCGATCGTCTTAATATTAGCATATTTGGAATCAGCTCGTCAAAACCTACAAGATGACTACCTGTTTTTTTAAAAAAAAAGTTTTGGTGGAAAATTGCATTTTCTATTTTTCCGAGGAAAAATTTTTCGGGAAAACTGCTTTCTAAAAAGTGCGTAGTTTTCCGAAAGAATGAGAACGCGCTTTTCAAAAAAATTTTCCGACCATTTTTAGTGCCCAAAACGAGGAAACTAATTTTGGGGGTGATAGTGCTGCGATCTCTTGAATGAGAAACAAACAATTCTGGAGGGAGATTCCCCCTTAACTTTAATTATCTCGGAGCTTTATAGACCTCTCCACTAACTCCATCCCAAACTGCCCTCCACAAATCATCCTAAACTGCCCTCCACAAATTATCAAAAACTGCCCTCGAAATATCATCCCAAACTGACCTCCGAAAATCATCCTAAACAGCCCTCCGAAAATCACCCTAAACTGCCATCCAAAAATCATCCTAAACTTACCTCCACAAATCATCCCAAACTGCCCTCCACAAATCATCCTAAACTGCCCTCCAAAAATCATCCTAAACTTCCCTCCACAAATCATCCCAAACTGCCCTCCAAAAATCATCCTAAACTGCCCTCCAAAAATCATCTTAAACTTCCCTCCACAACCTCCACAAATCATCCCAAACTGCCCTCCAAAAATCATCCTAAACTGCCCTCCACGAATCATCCTAAACTTCCCTCCACGAATCATCCCAAACTGCCCTCCAAAAATCATCCCAAACTGCCCTCCAAAAATCATCCCAAACTGCCCTCCAAAAATCATCCCAAACTACCCTCCAAAAATCATCCCAAACTGCCCTCCAAAAATCATCCTAAACTCTACTCCAAAAATCATCCCAAACTGCCCCCCGCAAATTATCCCAAACTGCCCTCCAAAAATCATCCAAAACTGGTCTAAAAGCTATACATACCACCCTACAAAAAAAAAAAAATTACGGTAAAACTTTAGCCAAGAAGTTTATTTACTAATGGGGCGAATCATTGTCACGTGTGACGGACGTTTGGTCTTCAAAAGGTTCGGGAAAAAGTTTGCCCATTATCTGGTATTTCCCCGCTCTTTTGAAAACGGTCCCGAAAATCGAGGTGTAGTTGATAAAGTGGAAATTGAAGATATGAACTGAGAATAAAAGGGAAAGAAAACGTTCCGGGAACGACTCCAGTGACGTAAGAAAACGGGCGAACCTAAGTTTTGATTAAACTTCCTTCCTGACCCCTTCAAAAAGCGCTTTTTCTCAACCGCGATAGTTTTGTTCGAACCTTTTAAGATCAAGCAGCATCTTCGAAACAAAGTTTTAATTAACAAAAGATTACAAAATGTCACAATAAGTACATCATGACGTCATTAACTGTTCCTATAAGAAAAGGGAATCCCTTTTTTCCATGAAAGGAGGCTAAAAGAAGCAACCTGTCTTGATTATACTTAAATCCCCCAAGGGGTGTTCTATTAGTCGAGGTTTATTAGGACGTAAGTCACTCGGAAAATGTTTCCAAGGCGCCTCTTTCGCCCTCAACACATCTTCGCCCACCCGCCACTGTAAATAGAAATCAGAGCGTAATCACACTAATCAAACCTAATCAAGAATAGTGTCAAGTACACAAACCGCTTAGAATTGCAAATCGGGACCGATGAGATATCAACGCCGCTTCATCCAAATTACTCCTTTTACCTATATACAGAGCAAATCCACTGTCTGAGTAATCAACGGACTTAATTAAAGTAAACAAAAAATTAATATCATTTCATAGGATAGAGATGGGTAGAAGAGGAGAGTGGTTGGCAGGTTAAGGGGATGGTGGGGAGATGGTCAGGGATCAGTATTTGAATGGTCAAAAAACGGTCTAAAATGGAGTAATTGGGGTTATAGTGACGGAGGATGCGAGAAATCGGGAAGCTAAGGACCTCATTCCCCAAGCTCCATTCACTAGTGTTGCAATGTTCTAACACCTCCCACCACTCTCCCATCACCTCTCCTACCCTCCTCAACCCTACCACAACTCTCCTACCATCCCGATCATCACCACGGAAGCGAGTCACTTTCACTCATAATTTCTGAAATGGTTTTTTTGTAAAAACAATATAGAACTTTTTTAATTAAGCCCTTTTATGGAGTAATAAAAAAAGATTGATGGTATAATTTTAATACCTTGATGAAAGCATGCTTTAAGGGAAGAGGTGGATTAATGTTAATTAGAATATATAAAGGAAGACGCCTTGCAATTAAGGTCTAAGGCGCAGAGGCTAATTTCATGCTCTAGTGGCACTCGAGATTTGTCCCACTATACACACTAGGGGTGTATTAAAAGGGTGAGGTGTCTCAGTTCCTTCAATCCTCTGTTTCAATGCGTTCAAGATCCGAAAGAGGGATCGATCCACGTTAAAACGCCCGGGGGCGAATTCGTCTTGATTACACCTCCGATCCTTCACCTCCAACGAATAGAGGACCCTCCATTAATATCGAACGGAAAAGCGAGATTTTATACTCTAGTTGAATTAATGATGTTGAAACCACGTGTAGGTAACCGCGGTAATGAGTTACCTTCAAATTAATAGCACCGCCAATGTTAGAACCGAATTTCAAACAATTAAACCCTTAAAACTCCAATTCGTGTGTTCCCCTACAAGGAAATTACACCGGAAAAGCCTCAGGCTCTCTCATAGAACAATTCAACCGAATATTAATTATGGAAAATACCTTCTACATAAAATGTTTCATAATGAAAAGGTACGTAATTTCTATACGAAAACTCACATAATAATGTGGATTTTAATGATTTCATTAAAGCTTATTGAAGTTTTTGACTAAAACTTTGAGTTTATTTCGAAGGGAACAAAATAATTTGTAGACTTAGAATATTTTTGGACATTTGCAAACACTTTAGACAGTTTTAGACGCTTAGAACGTTTTAGATATTTAGAATGTTTTTAGGACGTTTTTGGACCATTTATAGTCTTAGAACGTTTTAGGCCGTTTTAGACATAGAAAGTTTTCAGAAAATTTTTGACCCTTTGTTGATTTAGAACGTTTTTGGGCAGTTTTACACCATTTAGACAGTTTTAGACATTTAAAACGTTTTAGACCGTTGTTTTTTTTTTTTTTTTACTTAGAACGTTTTAAACCCTTTGTAGACTTAGAACAATTTTAGACATTTGCTAACACTTTAGACTTAGAACTTTTTAAGGCAGTTCTAGACGCTTAGAACGTTTTAGATATTTAGAACGTTTTTTAGGAAGTTTTGGAACATTTGTAGTCTTAGAACGTTTTTAGACTTAGAAAGTTTTCAGATAATTTTATACCATTTGTTGACTTAGAACGGTTTTTAGGAAGTTTCGGAACATTTGCAGTCTTAGAACGTTTTTAGACTTAGAACGTCTTTAGAAAATTTTAGACCCTTTGTTGATTTAGAACGTTTTTTAGGAAGTTTTGGACCATTTGTAGTCTTTTAGACTTAGTTTTTAGACTTAGACGTTTTAGGTTTTTAGAACGTTTTTAGACTTAGATACCTAGTTTACAAAAAAATATTAGACCCTTTGTTGATTTAGAACGTTTTTTAGGAAGTTTTGGACCATTTATAGTCTTAGAACGTTTTAGAGTTTAGACCGTTTTTAGACAGTTTTGACAGTCATTTATTTATTTGTTTTGTCTTGTTTTTTGGTTAAAACAAGCCTCGTGTGAGTGAGAAGTACAAAAGCAAAGAGAGAGAGAGAAAGTGAGTCTGAAAAGAGAGGCCTGTTCGCACGTAAACGTAATAAAAGAAGATTCCTCAGAATACGTGACGTCGTTTGACGTCCCGTCATTGTTAAATCAAGTAAGGATCGTCGAATTGGCCTGGGGGAAGGGTTCTTTTTCATAAAAGGTTTCCAAGACTCGTAGGGTGTCGAGTTGAGAGTCTAGATTGGTCGAGTGCCGGAGATTGTTGTCCTCTCCCTAGAGAAATCACGGATATAGGCTCGAAACGATGGGTAGCTAACATCCGAGTGAGATATTGTCGAGGGAGCAACGAAAAAAAAATCTTTCATTTTTCGATCTTTGCCACAAAAATACCCTAAACGATTCCTTTAATCGTTAATCGTTTTCTATCTCCCAAGCCAGGAAACGACACTCCTACAAAGGAGATAGAACTGTCCACCCTTCTCAGAACCTCCTTTAATGTGATTTTTTTTATTTACATAATTAAGAAGTTCAGAACCAATTTTGAAGGGTTCAATTTTGTTTTATTGCTCTCGTAAATTCTTCAAAACTTTAATACTTGCCAACAAAAGCTTCGGGTTAATTTAAAGGACGTTGTAAAATGTAAAAGAATTTTCCAAGCTTTTAATTTTCTGTTTACGCCCCTCTACTTTTTTTTGTGCCCCTTTTTTTTATACACTGTTTCACCCCAGTAGATTAATTTTCAGGGCAATTCCCTTGATTGGAGGTTTTTCACGACAACACGGATTTACATTGATTTGTCAAGGGGAAAAGTCAATGAAACCCCTCTATTTGCCTGATTTTTCATCCGTCCTGTCAACATGGACGGATTATATTTTTTTTTAGACTTAAAAACCAAACGAAAATTTAAATCCTCAAATAAAAAATCAATATTTGATCATAAACTATCTAAATTTTAACATAAAGCATCATCAATACAAAAAAAAATTCAAAATGACCATTCATCCTAATGACATCCTTCCTAAAGAGACAAAACAAAAGTCCTGCGGAGAATAAAATAGAGGACCCAAAATGACTAAACCAATAAAGTGGATACTTTTTCCTCATGATGTTTTTTTAAATATATATTTTTTATTTATTTATTTAAGCGAGGGAATTCCGACGAGGAAAAAAGAAGGTTTTGCTTGAAATTGACTACGAATGGTGGTCAAACTTTTGTTCTCGTTTTCATATTTTTTTTTAGCTAAATCACAGGTGATCTCTATTTCCTTTTTTTGTGTGCGAGGCAATTTTGTATCAATCATCTCCGACGGTAGAATTTTTTCTCTCACCGCTTTTCGTATTTTTTACCGAGATTAAACTGAGGTCGACGGACTTAAAAACACGCGACTTGATCTGATCTATGCTAATCATAAAACGAGACAATTTTTTTTCTTTTGTTATGCTTAGATTATGGAACGATGAGGTGTTTTCATAAAGGGGGAAAACGGTTCGACATGAATAATTTACATATTTGGAATACGATACATGTTTATTTAACAGCAGTTATTGATTTACGAAAATAACATAGAATGGTAGGTTCACTACCTGGGATATAATTACATAAATATTGATAGTTAATAGTACACGAAGTTGTTCAACATAACATAAATATGAATTCACGAAGCTATAATTTACGACAGACGAAATAAGACAGGCGACAGACAAAAAAATGACAGAAGGAAGGCGACAGACGACAGAGGACAGTCAGCAGGCGACAGACTACAGGCGGCAGACTACAGGCGACTGGAGACAGAATACAGGAGACAGACTACAGGCGACAGGCGAAAAAAGACTAAAGGCGACAGACTACAGGAGAGAAGCTACAGGCGACGGACTACAGGCGACAGGAGACAGGAGACAGACTACAGGCGACAGAGACAGACTACAGGCGACAGGAGACAGACTACAGGCGACAGGAGACAGACTACAGGCGACAGGAGACAGACTACAGGCGACAGGAGACAGACTACAGGCGACAGGAGACAGACTACAGGCGACAGGAGACAGACTACAGGCGACAGGAGACAGACTACAGGCGACAGGAGACAGACTACAGGCGACAGGAGACAGACTACAGGCGACAGGAGACAGACTACATGCGACAGGAGACAGACTACAGGCGACATACTACAGGCGACGGGAGACATACTACAGGCGACGGGAGACAGACTACAGGCGACGGGACTACAGGCGACGGGAGACATACTACAGGCGACGGGAGACAGACTACAGGCGACGGGAGACAGACCACAGGCGACGGGAGACAGACTACAGGCGACGGGAGACAGACTACAGGCGACAGGAGACAGACTACAGGCGACAGAGACAGACTACAGGCGACAGGAAACATACTGCAGGCGTCGGGAGACATACTGCAGGCGACAGGAGACAGACTACAGGCTACAGGAGACAGGCAACAGGAGACAGAAGACAGACGAAAGAGGTCAGAAGACAGGCGACAGAGGACAGAATACAGGCGAAAGAGGGCCGGCGAATGGAGACAGACGACAAAAGACAGACATCTGCACAACCAGCCCCACCACTAATGCAGCAACAATGGCTCCAGCAGAAACAACGCCAAAAATTTAACTGCACAAGCATCAATTACTGCCACAGAAAAAATATTATGATATTATATCTAGCAAACTAAAAAAGAGGGCAAACATTGTACATTTAGGGTGGAATAAACTGAAGAGCACCTATACGTGGAACAAGCTTGCTGGAATAACAACAATTGGCGACATTTTTCATCGCGAGTTTATAAAAAGTTTGAATTACCCTCCGACGAGTGTCAAACATGTTGTGAGTGAAAGACGGGAGCGTGGGCGGGTCGGGGAAAGGGGTTGACGCCAGAGTGAATGTTTCGGTTTCAACTTCGTAGGTCCCCCTCGGGGGATTTAGTAGGGTGGATGTAAAAGGGGTTGGGGGTTGTTCAGGTCGACCCTTCCTCTACCCCCACCTCTTTCATCCCCCACCCCCCCACCACCTCGCCACGCGATAAGTACATCAACCGTGTTCATTTCTCTGGAAATGTAATTGAGAACCGGTCGCACGTGTCTTATCAAGTTTAATCATGACTACGTTGAAATTCACACTTGCATAATTTATACCATTAATATAAGTAATAATTTACACCATAGACGTACCTTTAGTCAAAAGTTGTCATAAGATTAGCAACCTGCAACAAAATCAAAAGTTTTTAAAAAAAGTATCATTTTTAGCATCCCAGACCAATGTCGGACAAGGGTTTTGTAATAGCAAGAAGCGAATAGGGCCTTATCATAAGAGGAGAAGGTTTTTTTAAACTGTAGGTATGTATATACACTATATATACTCAGTGTATATGCACCGTATATACACATGAAGACTGATAAACTGTTAGCGCTGCCTTTATATTATCAAAATAAAACCATCAGAGGAATTAGCATGTAAGTCGTGTATTGTTTTAATTCCCAGGAGAAAACCAGAGATCGTGCAAGTAATGGTGAATGTGAATTTCGTGTATGCATCCCCTTTTTCGTATTTGATTCCCATTTAGAACAAACGACGGGTCTCCCAAAAAAGAGGCGGGAGAAAAGAAGAAAAAAAAGGAAACCAAGAGCGAGTAATGTGAAATCGATTCGTACATGAGGGGGACGACGACATTACAATCGCCTTCTACTACCTGTCTCCTCCCTCGTTGGGGAAAACTCGATTTGTAATTTTTCCCCCATATCGCCTATTCAGCATCTTCCAGCCAATTTTGTTTAAACATAAAAAAGTTGGTTGAGGAAAATAGAGACGAAGGGATCAGAGGGATGGAATTTCCTGAGACGTCACCTCGGACTTATGCCCTAATCCGGGCGTCAAGGATCAACCCCAGTGACAAAACCCTGGATGTAACTCACAGGGCAAGAAACCAGTAATCGAAAGTCCTAAACTCCCAACGAACCATTTAAACAAAATCGAATTTTTCTTGACACCTCGTGAATAAAATATTGAAGTATCTTCACGGAATTTCGGTTTTTCAAAATGAGAGTCCCGGGGTCGGACTTTTTCCCTTTCGGGGTCTACATAAAATTCCGGCGAGGATCCAGGGTTCTGAATAATGTAAGAACTATTGAACCCCACATTCAACCTAAGGAAACCCCATAAGGGGTTGGGGTTAAAATAGATTTCACGTGCCTAAAAAATGTTGCTCCTTTTATTTTTACCTTCCTTTCATTTATAAACAAAAAAACAAATTTAAGGTGGTATTTTATTAAAATATCGGAAATTATTGAAATACCTGCCCCTCTCGGAAAAAAAGCCGTTGGGGATTTATTTTTATCTGGAGAATTTTCTTTTCCGGACAAAAAGAAATTCCATTACCATATGGAGTCAAAGCGCGATAGAGGGAACCTTTTATTTCATGGAATTTTTTCAATTTTTTATGAGAGAAAACGATGAGAGAATTGTTAAGAGAGGGATGAAATTTTTTTTTCCCTGTTTGCTCTAACTTTTGTATTAGAGGCCCTTTGCATCACCCCCCTGTGTAGCCACACAACTTTCCAGATCCATCATCTGTCGAAATCCGACCTAGATCAACCCTAAATATTGCTTCCTCCTTTACGATATACATTTTGAAATAACGAGATCGTTTTCCCGCCATATTCGTGACGGAAGGGGTCGCATTAATGTTACAAATTTATTGAAATGTCAGGGGAAAGGACTCCCGCTAAGCTGTTTGCAGTGAATAATGGCTTCCCCACTTCGTTCTCCAAACGGGTATCGTTTACAACAAATTTAAACTCTGTTTTAGCGAGTAAATAAACGCGAATGTATACAAATATACGTCATAAAAAGAGATATACAGATACCAAGCTGGTTATTTAATTTTCAGAGTAACCGTCTCTGTTTAATGAACCGATGAGACCATCGGTTTTGTAAAAAGCAGGGGAGATGAAGTTGTAATTTGAAAAATTAATAAAAACCGGTGGCATGGAGGAAAAACCCAAAACTAAATCATTCTAAAAAAAGTCGGGATACACAGACCTCTCCACTAACACCAAATGGGTCCTCATCTCAGAGTATATACAGTGCATATACACTGAGTATATAAATTGCATATACGCTGAGTATATAGTATACACGGTGTTCGGAAATACATGGATAATTTTTGTGAGAGCGTTAAAAAGGCGTTGTATCAAAAAAAGTTAAATGTAAACCCCCCTTAATTTTAAACAAAGAATTGATCGGTGTATTTAAAATTGCGTTCCGATATACAGGGTGCCCCGAACAGAACCTAACTTCGTTATTTCAAATGAGAACCCCTATTTTTGATTGCAGATTCGTAATCTACGCAAAATTTCAAGTTGATTTGACTAAATAGTTGCCACTTTTGACAACTTTTAAAAACACAAAGTTTTAGTTTTATTTCGCCCTAAAATCCGTTAAAATTGACTTAAGAGGCCAAACTTTTTTTTAATTTTACTTGTTTTTTTCTGAAGATTCTAAATATTACAAATTGAAACATCTACGCCTTCTTTATCACGATATAACGACACAGACTTCTTTATTTTAATGAGAATCCCAATTCTTATTTCAGAGATGAAAAGTAGAGCCTTTTTCAAGAACTTTTTCTTTTGGGCCGAAATCGCTATCTCCATTTTTGGAGGAGCTGTAGTGGCTTTCATAGGTGAAGATGACTATTGCTGAGCTTCATTAATAAACCGTTAATTAAATAATTAATTCGATAAAAGATAGTGGCTAGGAGCTTTCTAGGAGCCATATTAATGACAGAATTGAATATCTCGAGTTCGTAGGTGTCGCACCTACAAGAGCCGATACAGCTCCTCCAAAAATCGAGATAGCGATTTCGGCCCAAAAGAAAAAGTTCTTGAAAAAGGCTCTACTTTTCATCTCTGAAATGGGCATTAGGATTCTCATTAAAATGAAGAAGTTTGTGTCGCTATATCGTGATACAGAAGGCGTAGATGTTTTAATTTGTAATATTTGGAATCTTCAGAAAAAAACAAGTAAAATTAAAAAAAAGTTTGGCCTCTTAAGTCAATTTTGACGGATTTTAGGGCGAAATAAAACTAAAACTTGGCATTTTTAAAAGTTGTCAAAAGTGGCAACTATTTAGTCAAATCAACTTGAAATTTTGCGTAGATTACGAATCTGCAATCAAAAATAGGGGTTCTCATTTGAAATAACGAAGTTAGGTTCTGTTCGGGGCACCCTGTATATCGGAACGCAATTTTAAATACACCGATCAATTCTTTGTTTAAAATTAAGGGGGGTTTACATTTAACTTTTTTTGATACAACGCCTTTTTAACGCTCTCACAAAAATTATCCATGTATTTCCGAACACCGTGTATACATTCCATTTACACTGAGAATATACAGTCCATTTAAACTGAGTATATACAAAGAATATACACTGAGTATATGCAATGATTAAAATCTCATTGCATATACAATGATTATATACAGTCCATAGAGGTACACTAAGTATATACAGAGAATATACACTGGGTACCGAATATAAACTGGGTACATATACAGGGAATATGCACTGACTACTCCTTCGGAAAAGAAAAAGTTACAAAGGAAACACCTAACTTGAAAAGATAAAAGTTCCAATGGAATACACTGAGTTGTATACAGTGCGTATACACAGAGTATATACTGGGTATACAGGGACGAAACTTACTAGTGTCCCCCAGGTTAAATCGAAAACAGTTGACGATAGAGAAAAAAAGTTACATAAATGGTAAAAGTGATAAAACCAAATAACTTAAATAAGCGAGTATACACTGGGTTTATACAACGAGTAAACACTGGGTATATACAGCGAGTATACACTGGGTATATACAGCGAGTATACACTGGGTATAGTATACAGCGAGTATACACTGGGTATAGTATACAGCGAGTATACACTGGGTATAGTATACAGCGAGTATACACTGGGTATAGTATACAGCGAGTATACACTGGGTATATACAGCGAGTATACACTGGGTATATACAGCGAGTATACACTGGGTATATACAACGAGTATACACTGGGTATATACAACGAGTATACACTGGGTATATACAACGAGTATACACTGGGTATATACAACGAGTATACACTGGGTATATACAACGAGTATACACTGGGTATATACAACGAGTATACACTGGGTATATACAACGAGTATACACAGCGAGTATACACTGGGTTTATTCAACGAGTAAACACTGGGTATATACTATATACAGCGAGTATACACTGGGTATAAACAGCGCGTATACACTGTGTATATACAACGAATATACACTGAGTATATACTTTAATATATTGTAATTCCAATGTATAATCGTGTTTCTATCAACTCGAAGGCTACCTCTTCTTAACTGATCCAGAGATAAGTAGAAATTTGACCTTTTTTTTTCTCTTCTATCTTCATCAGGAGATTAGGAATATTGAACGAAATATCATTACAACGCCATCTGCTTGATGTGAAAAATATTGATCTAGAGTCTAATATAGATTTCATGTATATTGCGTGTTCACGGTGATTTCCTATAGAAAGTAAACCTATCCAAAACATAAAAATCACCTTTTGTGTCGCATAAAACGGTCTAAAATTATAATTTAACATTTTTTGGATTTGTAAATCAAACTAAGGTCATGAAGGTTAAAAAAAGACGAATTTAAACATGGCGTGTTGAAAAAAAAAGTTGGGAGAAAAAACAATAAATCAGACTCAGGTCACGATTGCGATAACGCTCAAAAGTTTTAAAAAAAACTTTTTCGATTTTTTCGTCTATTTGAACGTGACTAGAGGACGTTTTAAAGGCTAATGTTTGTATAAACAGTTACCATCACGTCAGAAAGGTCAATAACTGTTTCAACTCTCGGTATGCTGAATACGTTAATGGACTCAACGTTTTGAAAAAAATACTTTTTTTTTAATTTTAATTCCGGTATTCATAATTTCATTGAAAGTGTGTATTTTCCATTTTTAAAAAGTTTGGCAGTAAAAAAAAGGTCTGTCCACCTCCCATCACCTCCTCCGACCATCCTTTAGCATCCAACATCCTATCACTTCCCCCACGTGGAACCTCCCCAACCTCCTCACAGCCCCCACCTCCACTACTATCCTCAATCACCCCCAACCACCCCTCCAGTTCCCATTACGTCCCTCATTTAAATATTTAACGACAGCGAAATCTTGAGAAACGAGATATTCCTAAAACAACCCAGAAGGGAGAAGATTTGAAATCAAGAGGAATCAGTGATGATACGTGATGAGAATAATGCCCCAGAAATCGTTCTACGAAATGATCCTTTTAGGCGGAAAATGGCTTTCGGAGAAAATGGAAATATTAGCGTTGAATCTCTTAAGTTTTTATCATTAAATTTTTCATCACTTATTGATTTTGAATTTCCAAATAGAACACGTCAGCGTTCCGCTAACCCAAAATACGAATTTTACACAAAAATCGTTATTTTGTTGTATTTTTTTTCTTCTTTTTTATAAAAGAGGATCTGAGTTGAAGAACGGATAAAGGGCAACACATTCATGGCAGATTCACTCCCTTTTTTCATTCCTCTTGCTTTTGAGGATTTAAAGTAAACCTTAAAGATTTTCTTTCTGTTGATCTTTCATGTTTTAAAGTTTCATGAAAACTCATAAAGAAGAACGACTTTTAACGAACCCTTGTCATTAAGGAGTTGATTAACAACGATTCGATATAAAAAAGAGGGTTTAAACATAAAAGAGCCGAAAATTTAATAATTCCCTTATTTTGAAAAAGGCCTGGAATTAGGGATGCGAATAATGTATTTATCAGTGAAGGGCCAGTCTTAGAAAAGAGTTCCCTTTTCGAACGTTTTTCCCTTTGTTGTCCTCTCGCGTTCCAAGACTATGAAAAGAAGATTGGATAAAACGGGCCCGCTAACTTTTAAGGGAAAAAGAAGGGTCGAAAACAATGGGAGCTTGTTTATCTAAAAATCATTATGAATTATCTTCAAAAACTCATTATTTTTTGTCTTTTATTTTTACTGGACTGAAAGTAATTAAAGTTTAATTAATTTTTTTGTTTATTGGATAAAAGGAGCGGTGTAAGGTATCGTGTTAGCAACAAGTCCGCTTCTATCATGAAAATGTCCGAAGGTTCATGTGGGGGTTGCCATGGAAACTGGAGGGACGCGCCACCCTCTACAGACAAGTTATTCGATGAGCCCTCCTTAATTATTACGTGTGTCTAAAAGCTACACTTTCTAAAAAAAGTTGTGGTAAACAAGATTTTTTCAGCTTTGACTTTTATTGATGTTGATGTAATTATTATAATAATGAAAAATTTATGTTTTGAAAAATCTAGAGGGTCGTGGAGGAGATGGGGGAGTGGATTGAGGAGGTAATGGGAGAGTGGGGGAAGGAAGTAATGGGATAGTCGAAAAGGTGGAAGGGTGAGTTGAGGCGGTGATGGGAGGTGAGTTGAATAGGGGTTAGGAGGGTGAGTTGAGGAGGTGATGGGTGTGTGAGGTAAGGAGGTGAAGGGAGGGTGAGTTGAGGAGGTGATGGGAGGGTGAGTTGAGGAGTAATGGGAGGGTGAGTTGAGGAGGCGATGGGAGGGTGAGTTAAGGAGGTGATGGGAGGGTGAGTTGAGGAGGTGATGGGAGGGTGAGTTGAGGAGTAATGGGAGGGTGAGTTGAGGAGGCGATGGGAGGGTGAGTTAAGGAGGTGATGGGAGAGTGAATTGAGGAGGCGATGGGAGGGTAAGTTGAGGAGGTGATGGGTGTGTGAGTTGAGGAGTAATAGGAGGGTGAGTTGAGGAGTAACAGGAGGGTGATTAAGGAGGTGATGAGAGAGTGAGATTAGGAGGTGATGGGAAGGTGAGTTGAGAAGAGTGATGGGAGGGTGAGTTGAGGAGGTGATGGGAGAGTGTGTTGGGGAGGTGATGGGGGAGTGGGTACTAGGGATCCTATACCATCTGACCATCAAGACCTAAGAGTTATACAGGTTTAGCCTATCCTATTTTCCCTTTCTCTTTAATTTATATGATGTACATAACTCCTTTATAAACTTGAAATGGAATAAATCGATGATTTTAAGAACGTTTACAGAAAAAACAATTTTAATTCATGATAAATATTTGATCGGATTAACCTCGAATGAGTTTGGTGAAATAATCATTTCCCATTGAAAATGTTGAACCAATTAGGATTTCACAAATTAAGGAATTAGCCGCAAATTAAATTAAATTTTAAAAATTCAATCAGAATCAACAAATCGCTTAAGAGACTATAAATAAAAAAAGGATTTCGGTCTTGATAAAAATTGAAATCTGGTCGGAAAGATCATGCATGAATTAAACCTTTTAAATAAATAATAACTCGACGTTTGATGGCGGTTTTATGGATTAAAATCCCCCTCCGGGAGGACTAAAAACCGCCGGGTTATTAATTTGTGGGCATTTATCCTCGCGGATCCCTCTCTCGCTTCTAAGAGTAAAAAGGATCGTTTAAAACAATAAACCTCCCGCTATTTTTTTTTAAACCCCTTCTGTTTGTTTTTACAATTTTCATCCTTTTTGATCCTTTTAAACGATAAAACTACAAAAGAACCTAGATTTTAGCTTCTAGTTTATATTACTTGTTCCAGTATGGTGACCACATGGCATTGTGCGTTATTTTACGCAATTTGAAACATTTTACGCAACAAGCATTGACAGGCTTTTTTACACATTTCTGGGACGGTAAAAGTCCAACGAGATAATCAAGCAATATTTTCAGCTTTGATCCTTTTTAGCCAAAGAACCATGTTTTGATAGGAAAAGAGCCATTTCGGAGTGATTTTTCGACAAGAAAGATCCCTATTTTGAACTTTTTTGCAAGAAAATTTTTAGATTTTAAAAATCCTAATATTTGGAGATGAAAATTACAAAGCATTTGTGTTCGCAAAAGAAAACTGCCACTCAGATAACCTTGAAACTAAACTCCTTTTGAATTTTTGTTTAGGACCTAAAGAAAGTAAAAAAAGAAAAGTTGTAAAAAAGGTTGAAATCGTTGCGTTTAAGCCGAAAGCGTTAAGTGTCGAGTATTGGCCTTTGTAGTGCGGCAAAGGTGGCTACAATGGGCCTTAATGGTTTTTCACCATTGTCCATTTTGAAGGCTCAGAAAGGGACCAAACAATTCTAAACGGATTTGTTCTTTTTATCGATCCTACCCTTCTTTTTGTTATAAATAAAGACATTTATGGTAAATATGGGCGAAAAATGAGATTACCCTAAATTACGCAGGTATGCCAGATAAGTGAAAAACGCGTTTATCTTGTTAGGCCGGAATATTTTTTTGAAGAGTTTTTAAATAAGTGAACTAAATTGAGCAGGTTGAATATTTTTCTGTTATCTAGTTGTGAGATAACATCGGTTTGATGTTAGCACGTCGACAAATCAGAGACTCGAAACTGATCCCGAGGCAGTCGATGGCCCATTCCGACGCGTACCCGCATCCCTCTTCCTTTAACAATGCAAACCCATCATTCCACGTGCCAATCGTAAGCCGCCAATCTCCGACAGTCGTGTATCACCGTTGATACATAGTCAGTGAATGTCAGCCATGCTTAAAATATTTATTCCGATCAATCCTTCTTTTTTTGTGACCTACTAAATGTGCCCGTGTTGGAACTACATATACAACCGAGGCTTGTTGTTAAAGTTTTTAATCCATCAAAAATTTTAAAACTCTATTCTACTTTCACAATTCCCAAAAGTTCATACGTCTTACAATTTCTATAAATTTTTGAAACTAAGTTGCAAATAGGTATATTTGAATTCAAGTAAAATGAAGTTAAAAAACAAAAATTTTAAGCAAATTCATAAATTTATTTGTGAATTTTTAGAAATTCATAAACAAAACGTATGAATTTCGAGAAATTCATAAACAGAACGTATGAATTTCGAGAAATTCATAAACAGAACGTATGAATTCCTCTAAATTCATAAACAGAACGTATGAATTCCTCTAAATTCATAAATAAACCGTATAAAATTCATGAATAAACCGTATGAAATTCACAAATAAAGCGTATGAATTCCTCTAAATTCATAAAATAAAACGTATGAATTCCTTGAAATTCATAAAATAAAACGTATGATTTCTCGAAATTCATGAATAAAACGTATGAATTCCTCTAAATTCATAAAATAAAACGTATGAATTCCTCGAAATTGATAAAATAAAACGTATGATTTCTCAAAATTCATAAATAAAACGTATGAATTCCTCTAAATTCATAAAATAAAACGTATGAATTCCTCGAAATTCATAAAATAAAACGTATGAATTCCTCGAAATTCATAAAATAAAACGTATGATTTCTCGAAATTCATGAATAAAACGTATGAATTCCTCTAAATTCATAAAATAAAACGTATGAATTCCTCGAAATTCATAAATAAAACGTATGAATTCCTCTAAATTCATAAAATAAAACGTATGAATTCCTCGAAATTCATAAATAAAACGTATGAATTCCTCTAAATTCATAAAATAAAACGTATGAATTCCTCGAAATTGATAAAATAAAACGTGTGAATTCCTCGAAATTCATAAAATAAAAAAACCAAAAGAATTTCTCGAAATTCATAAATAAAACGTATGAATTTCTAGAAATCCATACTCAAAACTTAAGGATTTCTTATATTTATGAATGTGAATATGAATATAATAATATTCATATCATTTTCATATGTTTTAGCCTTGTGAATTTATTCATATTTATGAATCTGAAGGGTCCAACTCTGCATCAAAAATCCATTTTTAGTTTTCTTTTTAATCAAGGGAAAGCCTCTTTTTCTCCAGTTTCATAAAAAGAAAATCAAAAAGGAAACGAAACCAATTTTATAGAGAAAAAGTTCTTATCTACTTAGAGAAAGAAATTCCCTTTTGTTTTATCAGGGTTTTTCTATTATTTGCGAAAAGAAAAAAAAAGTTTAAAAAAAAAAATATTATTTTTAAATAAGGAAAACTTGGAACTAAAAAAACTAAATAAATAAGCTTTTCTTGGTTTTTGAAAAATCTAGCTGAAGTGAAAATCTCATCAAATATGGAAAACTTATAAAGGAAAAGGTAAAATGAGGCAGCAAAGAGAGGAAAAGGTAAAAAAATCACGTTGGCATTGGGAAAGTTATTCGAATAAATCGCACCAAAGACTTCGAAATAACGATCTGAAGGTGCTTTTTGCTTTTCTGTATTTATAAATACTCTTTTAAACATAAAAAATTCGATTTTCCAAAAATAAAATAATATCATGACCAAATAATTTTGAGCTCGTTAAAGAAAGTCTCTTGAGAATGTTATTCGATGCGGAAGAAGGGTTGTTTCGCGTTTAAAATTACAATGTAAATTTATTTCACCCTTAAAAGAGGGCTCAAAGATAGAAATAAAAAAAATTTCAACCAGATTTTTTCTCTCCGTTTATTTCGTAATAAGGTTCTCATCTTTTTTCCCTCTTGTTGTTCTACTAGATGACAATGCTCCTCCATAGCCCCTAGATAGCGCTAATATCTCAAAATCGCCGAAAAAGTGACTTTCATCTTTTTTTCCCCCTGGCCCTTCATATGTCTATTTTACAGAAATCATCGAAAAACATCCCAATTTTTTAGGTTTTTATCTGAGATATAAAGTAAAAGCCAAAAACATACAACTAAACGATTGAAAATTTATAATACAAAAACATGCATTTTACATGAAAATGCATTTCTCGTATGTTTGAGCGTAAAAGGGGGCAATATATTTGTTTGTGAAAGCGGGGGACTGATTAAAACGGAAATAGGTATTTTGTATGTAAATGGGAAACGGAGGACACACGATTAGATTTACTTGAGAGCACAGAAGCCATTTTATACACGCGTTTGTTAATAATAAATGATAATTATTTTTTTCGTTCATTATTTCCTTCATAAAAGCAATCTTCGAGACAAACGATGTCGAGCACAAAACGAAATTAGTCTCCGTCAAATTTTTCGTGACAAATAGAACATCATTTATAAAAGGATCATATGGGGGGAATACCATAACGTTTGTTATTTTATATTTCCTTCATTGTTTATAGTTTGCCCCATGCGCGACCTTAGGAGGTTTCAATTGACTTCGTGACAGTGTTGCCAAAAGTGAAAATTAAAATTCCCTTTTTTCTTTAAAGGAAGTTTTATTGATTATGACTTCCCTATAGCTTAAAAAAGGCCTTTTTTTTCTCTCTCTCTCTCTTTTAAATGGATTTCACCCTAGAGAAATACTTAAAAAAGGAAAGCTGGGAAGGAAAAAAAAACCACGGCCGTGGCACAATCCTGAGTAAAAGTTTTAACGAGTGCCTAGTGTCAAATTAAATAAACATCTGGTCTCAGACATCTTAAATCCTTTGCTGCAGAGGGAGGAGAAAAAGAAAAGCAAAAAAAGCTTTAGTATTCACAAGTAAACTTTTCCACACGACAACAATTGCAAACCTTCCGATTTATTTTTTAAAAAGAACAAGGGGGAAAAGTTCACTTTTTTTAGTATAAAAAGACCGCAAAGAACTTTTAAAGAGGAAAAAAGAAAAAAAATATTGTTGATCCGGATTAATTTCATGTTCAAAGAACAAACGGAGCTGCCACCAGAGATTCGGATTTTATAATTAAAATTGGATTTCTTCTGTGACATGGATATCCAAACTTCATGTTATATTTCTCACAAAAGAAATATGATATTAACCTCGGAAGAGGTTAAGAAGGGTCAAAATGACCCTCGTTTTGCTGTGAAGGGAAAATGGGGGGGGGGGGTTAAATTGTGTTTAAAAAAGTGTGTATCCCTTATATATATTTACTTTTTTTTAGCGTATAATGGCGTTGAAAACTGAGCCAAGTCAATTGGAAATATCGGATGATTTTCAGTATCATTAAGAGCGTGCTCGCTCTTATATTTCGTTCCTTCAAATAATGAGATGATAAAAAAAGGTTGAAACGTTAAAGTTAAAGAAGTTTTTGTTAAAATTTAAAAAAAAAAGTCATTAGTACCTACTTAAAATTGCAATTTATTTAAAAATTTATAATCATAAAGATATGTGGATTAACATATTTGACTACTTTGCTTTTGAAAAGGGAAAAAAATGGAAATACAGAAATCTTGGAAAGAAAGGGTTTCCTAATGCATGCAACCCCTTTTACCTCGCTCACACTCGGCCGTTACAATTTTTCCATTACCTACCTACCTCTAGGTCCTACCCACTTCGAGATAATGTTTTCGTTTAGCCTTCACTTCGCTCGAGATTTCTAAGCGAAGGAAAAAAATGATTTAACCTTCCATGATAGATTAAATAAGCAACTCTTTTGAAGGTTCTCAAAGAAAAATATTTTTCAAAATCTAGGAAATCTTTCTGAAAAGAACTTAAGTTATTTCAATTTTAGATATCTTATTCATAAATATGAAAATGAACATATTCACATGGCTAAAACATTGGAATATGATTAAGGGTTTGAATATGAATACGGTCAAATATTCACATTATTCATGCGTTTTATGTATAAATTTCAAGAAATACGTACACTTTATGTATGAATTTCTGGAAATTCGTAAATAAAATGTGTGAATTTCTGGAAATTCGTAAATAAAATGTATGAATTTCTGGAAATTCGTAAGTAAAATGTATGAATTTCTGGAAATTCATAAACAAAACGTTCAAATTTCAAAGAAATTCATAAAAAAACGTTCGAATTTCAAAGAAATTCATAAACAAAACGTACGAATTTCTGGAAAATCATAAACAAAACGTACGAATTTCTGGAAATTCATAAACAAAACGTATGAATTTCTGGAAATTCATAAATAAAGCGTATGAATTTCTGGAAATTCGTAAATAAAATGTATGAATTTCTGGAAATTCGTAAGTAAAATGTATGAATTTCTGGAAATTCATAAACAAAACGTTCAAATTTCAAAGAAATTCATAAACAAAATGTTCGAATTTCAAAGAAATTCATAAACAAAACGTACGAATTTCTGGAAATTCATAAACAAAACGTATGAATTTCTGGAAATTCATAAATAAAGCGTATGAATTTCGAGAAATTCGTAAACAAAACGTACGAATTTCTGAAAATTCATAAATAAAACATACGAATTTCTGGAAATTCATTTAAAAAAAGTACGAATTTCTAGTAATTCATAAATGAAATGTACAAATTTCTAGAAATTAATAAACAAAACGTATTAATTTTTGAGAATTATGAAATTTGAGTGCGAGCAATAGTTTAGCAATTCATGCAATAGTTTAAAAAATATAAATTTTTGTCAAATTCATACTCAAAAACTATGAAATTCTTAGATTTATGAATATGATCGTATTCATATTCATACCCGAAATCGTATTCATATGTCTTAGCCTTGCGAATTTATTCATATTTATTAATATGAATTCGCCCAACTCTGCGGGACAGGAGTCCCTTGCCTCACTCCCCTGCGTATAGGAGGGAGAACTTTTCGCTAAGTTCGAACTGGACCCAATTATTTATTTTTTCCTTTTACCTACGATAATGAATCAATATAATGCATTAACATTTTTATTAGTAAGCCTAAAGCGAAAATGTTTGAAACAAGAATTTTCCTAATCGAAGAATTTGAAAGGGTTCCGTTTAGATTTTTAAGGAAGTCGATGTTGTTTTCCCAATCGATCCTAGACCATAAAACTGAGCTTTTCCTATTAGAAGAGACGATTCCCCAAACACTTTCATCGCAAACGACAGGCGACCCCGGAGTTGTCTCGAGCCCTTCGAAATTCGAACAGACGGTCCCTTCTCGGACGTCTTTAGCCAACAAATCTGTACAGACGACCTTCGTCTTTTCACGGCTTTTAAAATAGCAATGACGCCTTCCACAGTTGACAGGGTCACTAATGTTCAACTCGAATTTAGTAAAGATCCAAGTTTTGGGCCTTTCGTTGACAAAAATGAAACATTTCGCTTTACTTTCTGTGAGCTGTTGGAGCGAAATTACTTTCGTTTTGAAAACATCCATGTAGGAAATGGAACGAAATCGATTTTTGATCTTCCAAGCTCCTAAATCGTAAACATAAAGGTCTTCGTCGTATGTACTCGGTTTACAGTGTCCGTGAATTATAAGCTTGTCGACGTCATAAGTTTTATTATCCACACCGACAGCAGCGATGAAAAATTTATCAGCATCAAACGGCTTGAAATCATAAAAATTATTCTTTTTGCTATAAATTCCAACGCAGCTGCAACTCGTGAGGACGATTTGGGAGGTCACCGCGCCCCCAGCACACTGCAAACTGTCGTTTATACGATAAAATATCCCAACAACGTAGCCATAATCTTTCGCTTCGATTTTAAACGACAAAACCACCAAAAAAAATATCAACATTTTTTTTTTTTTAATTTTTTTTTTTTAATACACATGAAAAATTCATGCTCTAAGTTTTTGATACTTGAAAAACTTATACGATTGAAGTAAGAAAAAAGTTATTAAAAAAGTCTTAGGAGTATAGAATGCGCAATCGAGAGGCCGGATATTGAAAAAAGAAGTACCTACTGGGTTTTGGCAATGGGGAAACGTAATTCATATCCGGTTTCTGTAGATTCAATTTTTTTTTACCTTTTTAGTCCAACTCTCCGCAAGATCTGAAACAGAAAAAAGTTTTTTAATTTGAAGTTTGGAATAAAATATGGTCGATGGGTAAGTAGTCAAAAAATGGTGGGGGTGGAGGAGGGTAGGAGAGGTGATGGGAGAGTGGTGGGAGCAAGTAAAGCGATGGTGGGAGTAGGAAGAGGAGGTGATGAGTAAGTGTGAGAGTGGAGGGGGTGAAAAATCTGGTCAAGTGGGGAAGAGTGAGATGGTGGAAGGTTGGGGAAAATTAAAGGAAGTGATGGGATGGTGTTGGAAGGTTGAGGATGAGAGGAGCCAGTGTTGCCATTTTGGTCCATTTATAACTGTTCTATTTTTGAGCCTAATATGGGAACCCTGGATGGCTATTTTGTGTCAGTGGAGAGGTCCTGTATAGCCCCGAGTTATGAAATTGCTCCTCTATAAAGTAAATTTTCTTTTCAAATCTCGTTAAACTCTATTTTCTTAAGTCGTCATCAAAGATTTGGGTTGATGTCAGTTTAAAAGTGATTATCCGTACTTAAGTAATTAAGAGACTTGAATGGGATTAAATGAAGTTGAAAAACGTTTGGCTTGATGGAAAACTTTTGTCGGGTAATGAAAGGAATTCTTTAATATACCTTTGGGTGAGTTTGAAGGGGTGTATGTAATGAGGTGGTGGAGGGACGTAATTACAGAGATGTGGGTTTCGATGTCAACAACAGGCTGGGAAACCTTCCTCTTGTAAACGTCCTCGGGTTCAACTAAACTTCTCTATGTACACACCGGAGCGCGTATACAAACAAGAGTAGTCAACTTCAATCTTCTTTTGTACCTTCTTCTTTGAGGGCACCGCAAATTGAACCTTACAACTCAAAAACGGGATGAAAAGCATCAAAAGTCTGAAAGAATTTCGGCCTTAGGGGACAACAATAGATACATTCTAACTCGCAATTTTGGTGGGCGGTCCACCACATTCAGGTGGTGGGGATGGTAGAACGAGGTAGAGGAAGGTTGGGGGGAATAAAGGAAGGTGGAGGATTTTCAGGGGAAGTGTAGGGAGGGTCGAGGATTGTGGAGGGTCTGATAATGGGAGGGGGTATTTGGAAGGTGATGGATGGAGGTAAATGAGGGGAGGGTAGGGAAGTTGGGGGAAGTGGGGAAGATGGGAGAGGTGGTGAAGATGGTGAAGATGGGGGAGGTGGGTAAGATATGGGAAGTGGGGAAGATGGGGGAGTTTGGGGAGTTTGGGGGAGGTGGGGAAAATGGGGGAGGTAGGGAAGTTGGGGGAAGTGAGGAAGATGGGGGAGGTGGGGAAGATGGGGGAGTTGGGGCAGGTGGGGAAAATGAGGGAGTATGGGGAGGTGGGTAAGATGGGGGAGGTGGGGAAGGTGGGGGAAAATGGGGGAGGTAGGGAAGTTGGGGGAAGTGAGGAAAATGGTGGGGGGGGGAGAATTATTAATTCTTGGACTAATATGTGTGTTATTTACCAACTTCAGACCCTTTTCCAACATTGTTTGCCTCTAATAGTTACCAATAAAAAAAAAAGTCTTTAAAAAATTAATAAGGAGGGAAAAAAATTAAAATTAAAAAATATGAAATATACGGAGAAAAAAGCGTATTTTAATTAGTGGAACTCGCGTGTTCGTTATATAAGTTTCTAAATGCAGGGCTAAATAAAAGGGCAGAATGAAAAGGCAGTTTCAACCTTTGCCGGAATATAAAAGCGTTTCAATAAACTCTGGTGACGAAATGAATTTTTAATTAAATAATCGGATCAAGGTATTACATTCATACAAATTGAGATGTCCTTTAATGACGTCAAAATTATTCCAGAATTCTCTAAACCTGCGAATTTTCATTTTCATTTTTTATTTTTTAAACAAATTTCATTGTTATAAAATATTATGAATGATTTATTTCGTGTCGGAATCCTATGTCGGACACGGCCGTTAATTTAACTGGGAGGGGTTTTCGAAAACAAAGGGACGGGAGAAACAAAAGGGGAAAAGGATCTTTTAGAGCCAAAACATCTCGGCGATCTTACAATTAGAGACAAAAACATCCCCTTATCCCAGAGACCCTTTTTATTCAAATCAAATCGTACTTATAAACTGATTAATGGATGTGAAGATTTCAAGCGAAAGACGATAAAAGTCTTTTCGGTAATAGCTTTTTTAAAGTTCATTGTTTTAGCCTCGAATTTGGTTAGGGGTCAAGGAGGGTCAAAATGACCCACAGTTTTCGGTAGTGAATTTCGCAAAAGGGGTCAAGGAGGATAGGGTCAAAAAGACCCTAGGATTTCAGTAAAAAACTTGCACAAAAGGGGGGTCAAGGAGGGTTGGGTCAAAATGACCCATGGATTTCGGTGAAAACTATCTCAGAATGGGTCAAGGAGGGTAGGGTCAAAAAGACCCTAGGTTTTCAGTAAAAACTTGCACAAAAGGGGTCAAGGAGGGTTGGGTCAAAATGACCCATGGATTTCGGTGAAAACTATCTCAGAATGGGTCAAGGAGGGTAGGGTCAAAAAGACCCTAGGCTTTCAGTAAAAACTTGCAAAAAAGTGTTCAAGGAAGGTAGGGTCAAAATGACCCTCGGTTATTACCCAATAGGAAGTCAGAAACTCCCGGTCCAATAGGAGGCCACAAAGAACCACGATGTTTCCGGAATCTTCCGTCAAGTACTTTCCATCGATTTAATAAAAAGACTCGAAAAAAGAAGGAAAATGTAAGCATAATCCAGGAGCACCTGTAATCCCAGGGAGCCCTAGAATCCTAGCGTGAGCTAGGGCATTAAACCCCACCGGGTACGGTTATTAATGGGCCAAAGTTTCACTTTTTTTTATCCACCCACGCCTTTTTCCCCATCTCCACCATTCCCTTCCCTTTCCCATGCCTTTTAATGATGATTACCAACTATAAATGTAACAGCGTTTGTACAAATGCCTCAAATTGGACCTAAAATAAGCGAAAGTGATGAGCATGGGGGTGTCTTGAAATATGATTTTTATTCCGTGAGTGTACACAAGGGAATTTTATATCAAAGAAGGGAAAACATTGTTATAAATCGAGGCCGAAAATGAATAATGATTTATTCATGATTTTGCCAAGGATTTTTTTTCTTTTATAGGGGGGAAATCAGTTCTGAAATTGAATGACTTTTGCTCTATGCACAGAATTGACTTACTCCTCCCTTTTTTCTATGGCGTGCCAACTGTTCTTTTTTTTTCTAGGAAATTCGGCCTTTTGACATGTTGAAAATATAGGGGAAGGTCCGGGCTGAGGGTATGCCAGATGAAGATAATGGGGCTTATCCCCGGTTTATATATACTATCTTCTTTTTCCTCCCTCCACATTTCAGTGAGGATTAATTAATCATTTGTAAAGCTCATATGAGAAGCACGTTTATTTAACCCTGTTTGAAGGAAAAAGGTTTTCCTTCCAACCTTGTAAATAATTAAACAAAAGCTTAAAACTGCTTTCCAACTTCTCTAAATTACTATAAAAAATTGAAACGTACGATTTGTCATGTACGAACAATTTCAAACTTAGGAACAGGTGACGTGCTCGGAATCAAAATAGAATGAAATTGTCGAAATATCGACTTTTTTTGTCTCTAGGAGTAAAAACAAAAGGAAGTCGTTGGGTTCCAATTAGGGCGATTTTAACCGCCCTCGTGGAATCGAGTGAGAAATTCCGGAGTCGAATTCAATATCCATAAATTAGCATAAACTTTGGCCCGAGCAGGCAGTAAATAAACTTAGACAGTTATGAAATAACAACCTAATTAAGGCATGAGGTGCTTATTGAATGAACCCCGTTTTGGGGAAGAAAGAAGTTTAGTTTTTGTAGCGTAGTAGTGTAGGAGGTGGGGAGGTGAGGAAGAGGTGGGGAGGAGATGGGAGAGTATGGTGGTTGGGAAGTGTATGGGCGGTTGGGGAGAGTATGTGGGAGGTGGAAAAGAGTATGGGGATGTGGAAGAGGGGGAGATTGTGGATCCTCCATGTTCAAAATATTTATCACAATTGACAAAATTAAAACATTTCTTGGGAAAAAGTTTCTTTTTTAAACTTTAAAATTCTAGGAAGCGTTTATTCGAATGGATCGATATTTGCGGTTTATTTACTTGTTGAAATGTACATAAAGTAAATTCTTTATTTAAAACCGTTGAACCGAACTCTCGGACAGTTAAAACAGTGCGAAACGCATAAATTGAAACTATCGAGGTATAAATTTAACTTTATGCCTGAAAATAATCGTGAAACGTCATAAAAACACGAGCAGGGCCTTTGACTTTCGAGTGGAAAAGTTATGGCCTTTTAAGTGTGAATTTCAATTAGCGGGATGGTTTAAAAAGTCGAATTTTCTGTGTTTCGAGTCCCAATATCGGAGTTAAAACTCGGTTTCGAGAGAAGTTTAGGTGTCCGGCGGTGGGTTTTGGTCATCCGTTACCCTGATGGGGCATTAACTCAGACAGTGCTCTACCCGCAAACCTTCCTGATTACATCGTCCGTCCTTGTTTAGACCAGAAGACCAGCATTCTTGATTTAGACAGGACACATGTTCTCAAAAGTAAATGTATTTTAAGGGCCAGGGGGAAAAAGATGAAAGTGACCAAAATATCCTTTTGAAATGCTTCTATTTTCCCCCTTACCCCGAATCTTTTCATTTCGGACGATTCTCATCTTTTTTCCCTTTGTTGTTCTACCAGATAGTACTACTTCATAACCACTAGAGAGCGCTAATGTCTCGAAATCGACGAAAAAGTGACTTTCATCTTTTTTCCCCTGACCCTTTTTGTGTCACTTTTTTAATAAACATCGCTAAAAAAATCCAAATCAAAAGTGTTCTATACTTAAGAAATTACCAATAATTTAATGTCCAAAAATAAATATGACACATCGAAATATCGATTTTTCATTAATCATTCCATAGTCTAGAGCTAGTGAGGTGTCTAGACGTGACCAACAACTCCCAAACTAAGCTGAACCTACAAAATCAAATTAGGACTTCAAAATTATGATTTCAGAATATCGATTTCTCCTCCTAATTGGCCCACCTTGGAAAGAAATCGAATGTTGATTTGGGGTATCGTTTTTCATACAATTTTATCGCTTGGCTGTATTATTTTGTAAATATCTGATTTCGATTACGTGTATGAAAGAAGTTAATTGAGTCTTCTCCTATCAGTCCCTCGTGCTCTTTAATCCTCCTTTGAGTTGATGGGGAGATGGGAAATGATGAGTCATTTATAATTTGTACAAGTTGGGGAAATTTGTGAGCAAGCAAGCGTGACAATGGATTTCAAGGGAGCAACCGTGGTTATTTAATAGTAACAGAAAAAACCGTAATCCTCCAAAAAACTTCAGCGAATGCCCCCGCCCTGGCTTCTACTTTTATCCTTGACCTCTACATTCATCCTTAGGTTGCCTCTAAATCCACCCTTAGTTAAGCCCTACATCCATCCTTATGTGGCCTCTACTTTCATCCTTAGGTGGCCTCTACTTTCATCCTTAGGTGGCCTCTTCATCTATCCTTATGTGACCTCTACTTCCATCCTTAGGTGGCCTCTACTTCCATCCTTAGGTGGCCTCTTCATCTATCCTTATCTGGGCTCTACTTTCATCCTTAGGTGGCCTCTTCATCTATCCTTATGTGACCTCTACTTCCATCCTTAGGTGGCCTCTACTTCCATCCTTAGGTGGCCTCTTCATCTATCCTTATCTGGGCTCTACTTTCATCCTTAGGTGGCCTCTTCATCTATCCTTATGTGACCTCTACTTCCATCCTTATGTGACCTCTACTTCCATCCTTATGTGGCCTCTACATCCATGTCATTGGAACCTAAATGGACCACAATACGTCATAATACAATAAAATCGTTTACACCACCGTTTGTAGGTCGAAATTCCCAGTAGACTGGACTATTATAGTTTCTTTTAAATCCATTGAATTCATTAGTTTTAATAAAAGAATCTTTTATTCTCATCTCGTACCTTTTTTTAAGGAAAAAAAAAACTATTTCGATGAAAGGTTTTGCGATTGAAGTTTGAATAAAAATTGCTCCCTATCACTTTTGTTTTAATTAAAACCCGACTTTCGCCATTTCGATTCAATTTTTTTTTCTTTAAAAAAAGGTTATCTTTCTGAAAGGTCATAAAAGGGGTAGATACGAAATTACAATTTTTGACCCCTCCGAACGTGTGAAATATCCGTATTATGAAAGCGAAGCGGATTTTGTAATCTCACCCCTTTTCCATAATTACGCCGGAGAAAATATTGTTCATTATTAATAAAGTATCGAAGGAGGGTTGAGGCCTTTTTCTTCCACATGGGATTCTTCATTAAATATTTCTCGATTAATCCCCCTCCCGTTAATTACCGGCCTAAATCACCTTAAATAACAATTAATGATAATTCATTTTTTTATAATTTATGTTTAGAGGGTAATGTTGCTAAGGGGTTAATGAGAGTGGAATTGGAATCGGGAAGGGTTACGGCTTTAGTTTGGCCGTATAGTGGCCCACTCGTTGGTAATTATGGCGCCCTTGTCCCGGCTCTAATTTACTATACACGAAAACGGTTCGACCTTCCTAAATGTTCAGACTTCCGAGTAAAATCTATTCAATCCCTTTATGTACATATTGAGGTCAAAATGGCCGAGCTTCGCTTTTAAATTGTTTCAGACATTGAAGAAATGATTTTAGAGTCGAATAGTGGCTAAAAACTACCCTTCACGGAAGTTTATTTCTCAAAAAGAAAGTTGGGGAGGTAGGGAAGGGTCTAGGAGAGTAGGGGGGAGGGAGGGCCCGGGAGAGTAGGGGAGGTGATATGTGATTGATGGGAGAACAATGTTGGGTCGAAGTTAATTTCGTGGTTTTTATATACATAGTACTAATATTATTTTATTTTACTTTTTAACAAAATTACGAGAATCAAAGGAAGGCCCTTTTCTATTCTTGTGGGCCAGTCCGGTGGATGAATATAAAAAGAAGATAAGAAAGAAAAAAAGCCACCATTAAGCCCTTTTCTATGTTTTGCGAGACTCTTTCGAGCCTGACCACAATGCGAGTCGTTACAACCCATAAAACTGGCTTACAAGGGTTTTACATTTTTGTCTTTTTATCCTTCTTCCTGTCTTTAACTTTTTTTATTGCAAAAGATTGTGGGCTGGAGAAGGTTTAACCCTAAAAAGGGGGTTTTTGGAAGTCGTTAAATTATGCACTCAAGGGAACGGTTAAAAATAAAAGGTTTAAGATTGAAAAACCTCTCTTTTTTTACCACATTACGGCCTAATTCGGAAAAAAAAGAGGATTTTGTAAGATTTTTAGAAAATGCAATAGCCAGTAATTTTATGGGCTTTCAATACCTATACCGCTCTCCTAGCCCAGTCAATGTAAGCCTGGGGGTGGAAAAAAATAAGGTTTTTTATAGCAAAAACTCGAAAATTCCGCTTTCTTGTCACCTCGTAGCTCAGAAACCTTTGGTCCTACAAAAAATCTTAGTGAATCAAATCTGTAAAAAATTTTATAACCTTCAATTTTGTTTTTATTAAATTTTTTTAAATTTCAATTTTTGAATGTTTGTTTTGAAATTTTTGGAAATCTACCCCCACCCCTGTCTATTTATCGTTAATTGCTTTTTAAGAGTTGTTTTCAAAAGGTAATTAAATTCTCTACAACTTTTATTAAGTACACTTTTTTTGATTAGATGACGTCTTCCCTCCTTCAGAGGTCAAAATAGAAAACCTCGCTTTTTTTCCACCTCGTAGCTCAGTTACGTTTGGTCCTACAAAACATTGTATTAGCTCAAAAGTGTAGCAAATTCAAAAACCTTCAATTTTGTACTAAAAATTATTTCGCCTACGACCTACGGTTTTCGAGATATTGGCGAAAAAAACAAAAATGCGCTTAAAATTACCTTAAAAACGCTCCTGACGCCAAAACGCGGGGGTTTCGGTTATGGAATTTTTTTTGGTTAATCAGGTGACTAACCCCTACACATTTCCGTAGAGAAACAAAATACCTTGTTTTTAGGTAGATTTCTTTTTTCTTTTTTCTTTTATTTGGCCTTTTCTGGCTTCTCTACTTCATAACTTTAATTTTCAGAATTCCATCTCTCTGCTGCAAAATGTTTGTTCTCTACCATCGGTGATTTCCTCACTAATTGTGGTTTAATTGGAGGTCCAATTATGCAAATAGAGAGCGACATTTGATATTTCGAACCGAGGAAAACATGATTGTTGATCGAATCATAAAAGATCGTGCTCAGAAGAAAAGAAAAAAAAAAGTTAGGATGGAGGGAAAAGGGGAGGAAAAAAAGGTTCGGGAGAGGAAATTTAGTTCTTTTTCATGAAGTTTTTCATGGAAGTTGAGCTAATATGGAAACAAACAACCGCTCTCTCGGTTAGGTGATTTATCAAGGGTGGTTGCTCGGTGACTCTCGAGTCTCCTCCCGTCCCCTCTCATACGTCCCTATGTTCTGATCAGAATAAATAAAAACCCTCCCTTCTCGCAAATGACTTTTTTTTATACCCAACCAGGCTTTATTTAACAGATTGGCGACTTTTTTCAATCCTGAACGTTGGCACGAGGAAAAAAACCGATTATTCTTTAAATAAAATTACTAACTTTCGAGTAATGTAATTTTTTGAATCTTTTTTCCCTTATCTTTTCTCGTTTGGAAAATTCGTAATAACGAGAAAATTGATAAGATCGGAAGTTAAGAAGTCCACGAAGTTGAGAAAAGGGGAAAAGACGGAAAGGGGTGGAGGATAAAGAGTTGGCTTTGTTCCAACCCTATTAGAAATAAGTCTTTTTCCACCTTAATATAAAATAATTGAAACGACACAAATGTCTCCGTTCAAATTACAATAAGGTTAAAAGATGTTTTTCGTCAGAAAAATAAGTGGCTCGTTGCATGGACCAGAAATGGACGCTTATGTTCATTTTTAAGGGCTAAGGAGTGATCAGAGCTATTTGATGCATAAAGTAACTTTTGTAGATATTTAAAAGAGCTTTCCAACGGTATAAATATTAATACAATCGGTTAAAAACTGTGTAAGTTATGGACTGGAAATATCGAGCCTTTTTACGCATTTATAGGACGATAATAGTCCAAAGAGAAAGTCAAGCCAGATTTTGAAAAAACAGATTTCGTAAACCTTTCGACCATAAACACCCATTTTAGACAGATATTAAATCTTTTTCGACAAGAAAAGACCCTTCTCAGCCATATTATGACCCTTTTTGACAAGAAAAGACCCTTTTAAGACAAATTTGGACCGGTTTTGACAAGAAAAGATTCTGTTTAGACAGATTTTGATCCTCTTTGACAAGAAAAGACCCTCTTCAGCCTGATTTTGACCCTTTTGGGCAAGAAAAGACAATTTTCAGGCAGTTTTTTTTTAACAAGAAATGACCCTTTTCATCCTGATTTTGAACCTTTCTGATCAAGAAAAGACCCTTTTCAGCCAGATTACGATCATTTTTGTCAAGAAAAAACACTTTTTAGACAGATTTTGAATCTTTTTAGACAAGATAAGACCCTTTTCAGCCAGAATATGACCTTTTTGACAAGAAAAGACACTTTTCAAACAGTTTTTCATAAGAAATAACCCTTTTCATCCTGATTTTGAACCTTTATGTGCCAAGAAAAGACCCTTTAAAGCCATATTTTGACCCTTTTTGACAAGGAAAGACCCTTTTCGGCCATATTTTGACCCTTTTTGACTAGAAAAGATCCTTTTCAGCCATATTTTGACCTTTTTTTAAGAAAAGGCATTAGGTGACAATGGAAAAATAGAGCCCTGACTTCTTGAGAAAGTTCCAACTAATATTTTTAGTCTTGGTGAAGTTACAGATTTGAACGTTGAGGTCGATAATTGGGATAGAAAATATGTTCTGGACGGATGTGCGGTTCGTGGGGGTCTATGAAACATTTTCCTCCCCTTCCCTTAGAAATCCAGATCGCGTCCGTTCTAGTGGTTTAAGGGAGAAATGCCCTTCTGGCGAGCAATGGTACGGAACGAATTTCAAACCAGGGTCCTTTTTTATTAAAGAGAAATAGGGCCTTGATCATTCTTTACCCTTTGACCTTTCACTTTTATTTTTTCGACTCTTTTCCTTGCTGAGTTGTTAACACTTGTCATAAAATATAACGAATTTAACCCCCCTTCATGAAAAAAAAATGAAAATATCACTTTTTCCAGCTCCCTGTCTACTTGAAATTTTCAGGGCCTCTTCATTTTAGGACAAAAAAGCTTTTTCGTGTATTTTATTCCTCAGGAAGCTTAAGAAACTAGCTAAAATGAAGATTTTGACATGATTTAGTACTTTTCTTTTATTTAATCGATTAATAGGAATTCTTTCGTTATCGAGAAATACTTGAAGCGGTTATGACTTTTCTTGTTTATTGTTCTAAGCGATATTAAACGTTCGGAATTGTTTGGATCACATAAAAGAAGATTTTCCCAATATTTTTTTAGAAATTCTCTTTTATTTTCTCGATTTAGAAGCCCTTTGCAAAATAGGCAGTAATTGTATCTAAACAAGACCGGATGCCCTTCAAGTGTTAAGCCTTTCAATCCTTATATCCTATTACGGACGGAAAACGGTCCTTTTAGCGCATTAACAATATAAAAAGGGGTTAAAGAAGTTTGATTTTCGATCAATCTAGCCTCGGAAAGTAAATTGCCGATAAAGAAACTTTGAGAAAAGGAAGTTTTTTAAGATGACACTTTTTAGGACGACTTTGACCATTTGAAAACGAGAATCGGCATTTTAAAATTGACATTGATCTTTTGAGGAGAAAAAAGAAAAGAGATTTCTTTCAGATGGTTAGATCTAGAACTTTCTATAATTCGAAGAAAAAAAAAATCATCTGTTTCCCGGTAAAAATTCAAAAAAATTCTTTTTTACCTATGTTCAAATCTATTGCACCCAGCTGATCCAAACCAACTTTAAATCTTTCTTAGCCATCCCCATAACATCACTTTTAAGTTTGAAAGCGATTGGATGAACGGTTTGCGAGATTCGCAGGTTAGGCCCTAAGTAAAGTACCAAAACCGCTGGTCCGATTTCAGCCGTTAACGAACTCATAAATTCTATTAGTTTAAAAGCCCTAAATACCGAATTTCTTGGTCGTCAAGTAAAAATTACTCAAGTTATCGTGCGAATATATACATATATATATATATATATATATATACATACATATATATATATATAAACTTTTGAGTTGATGGTGGTTTGGGGGTCCAGGGGGTCTGAAATGAAAACCTATCACAAAAATTTTTGAATCTGAGACTACTGCCCCCATTGCAATAGGTAGATTTTCTGAAAGAAAAGACCCTTAAAGATTTTGACCTTATTTGACAAGGAAAAGCACTTTCTAGACAGGTTTTGACTGTTTTTGACCAAAAAATTTTCTACAATTTAAACGAGTGATTTCTAAAGATTTAAACTTTTCTACAAGAAAAGACCCTTTTTAGCCAGATTTAGACCCTTTTTGACAAGGAAAAATACTTTTAGACAGGACTTTTGATAAGAAAAGACCCTTTTCAGCTAGATTTTGACCCTATTTGACAAGGAAAAGCACGTTCTAGACAAATTTTGACCTTTTTGATAAGAAAAGACCCTTGTCAGTCAGATTTTGACCCTTTTTGACAAGAAAAAAAAAACATTTATGAGACAGGTTTTGACAAGGAAAGACACTCTTCAGACAGATTTTTACCATTTCAGCCAAATTTTGACCTTTCTCCGAGGCCCCAAAAAATCATTTTATTTTCAAAATCCATGAAAAATTACTCAAAACACATCAAAAATCGTTAAAGCCATAGAAATCTATCAGAGATTATAATTACTGCCTGTTGCATTTTCTAATAATTTTAGAAAAAATAAAAAAAAGTAAATAAAATAAATAAATAAATAAATAAAAACCTAAGATGACGAAAAAATGCTGAATTTCGGAACAAAAAAAAAAACTCGAAATAGAAGACAAATCGAAAAGCGGTTTTGCCGAGCGGTGAGCGGCTTAACACCGAACTCACCTGAGACTTAATATCATGAAGAGAGAAAAGTTGATAATTAAATGAAAAAGGGAGAGGGAATAGAATAAAGCGGTTCATGAATAAAGGGTAAACTTGTTAAAAGGCCCCCCCCCCACCACCTCTCTTCACTGTATACTAAAAATGAAATTCTTCCACTTCTCCACCTTTTACGGGGTCACTCTGAGGGAAACTTAACGAAGTTATTAAAGTCTGATTTTTAACAAATATTTTAAACGAGAAAAATCGACCTTTGTAGTTGTTATAAGCACACGTTCGTTATCTCATCCCACACGAATTTCTGAGTATGCTTTGAGGACAGAGTTCGCATAGCTAAAACATTTTCAAGGGCGTCCACCAAAGGGAGAAAACTGTTGAACAAACAACCTTTTCTTGGAAAAAAAGGGTGGAATATGTGCTTTTGAAGAGACGAAAAGTAATTTTAAATTTAAATTTTATAAGGGATAAAAAGTTGTTTACCTAATTAGGAGAGAATGAGGACTCAGTAATATTACCTAGGTATATGGATACCACCTAAAGACTAACTAAAAAAGGTCTTTTCTTGTGAAAAAAAAAAGTTTAAAATCTGGCTAAAAAGGGCTCTTCATGTCGAAAAGATACAAAATCTTCCTAAAAATGGTATTTCCCTGTCAAATAAAGGTTCGAAAATAGGGCAAAAAGGGGTTATAAAAAAGGTTCAAAATCATGCTGAAATGGGTCTAAGAGCTTTTTTTTTTTCTTCTTCTTCTTCTTCGAAAAGTTTCAAAATTAGGCTCAAAAGGGTTTTTTTTTTTTGGCAAAAAGGATCAAAAAGCTAAAAGGTGTAATTTCTTATCAAAAAAAAGTTCAAAGTTAGGCTAAAAGGGTCTTTTTTTTTCAAAAAGGGTCAAAATCTAGCGGAAAAGGGTCTTTTCTTATCAAAAAAATCTACCTAAAAAAGTTCAAAATTAGAGTAAAAAGGGTCTTTTCTTGTCATGGAGGGTCAAAATGTAGGTGAAAAGGGTCTTTTCTTATCAAAAAAGGTTCAAAGTTAGGCTAAAAGGGTCTTTTTTTCAAAAAGGGTCAAAATCTAGCGGAAAAGGGTCTTTTCTTAGGTATCAAAAAAGGTTCAAAATTAGGCTAAAAGGGTCTTTCAATGTCAAAAAGGGAAAAAATCTAGCTAAAAATTGTAATTTCTTATCAAAAAAGGTTCAAAATTAGGCTAAAGGGGTCTTTATTTGTCAAAACGGGGCAAAATCTAGCGGAAAAGGGTCTTTTCTAAGGTATCAAAAAAGGTTCAAAATTAGGCTAAAAGGGTCTTTATTTGTCAAAACGGGGCAAAATCTAGCTAATAAGTGTAATTTCTTATCAAAAAAGGTTCAAAATTAGACTAATTTTACTAAATTAGTCTCTCTCTCCTTTTCTCTTTTGTAAAAAAGGGTCAAAATTTAGCTGGAAAGGTTCTGCTCTTATAAAAAAAAAAGTTCTATTTGGATTTTACAGACCTCTCCACAAACACCAAATGTCTCTCAGAAGAGAGAAAAAGTTTATTTTCAATGTGAAAACGAAAAGCTTTTTCCCTCGTTTCGAAAAAAATACGTTTCCAATTTCCTAAACTTTTTCCAAAACTTATGTTATTTAAAATAATTAAATTTTTAATTATTTTTTTAAATTAAAAATCAAAGACATTTTTTTAAAAGAAACCTCTGAACTTTTTCCAAAACTTATGTTAATTGAAAATAATTAAATTTTTAATTAATTTTTTAAATTAAAAATCAAAGAGATTTTTTTAAAAGAAACCTCTATGAACATTTACACTTGGATATCTTAAAATTTGAACAAGAAAGGAAAAAAAAAATTAGCATTGGTAATGTTTTCGTTCTGGTTTGCAGATCAATCTCAGAGGTAAGAAAAAGGCGAGTCACTGAAATATTTATTATTTGAAAATTGTAATAATTTTACATATTGGGAACGTCTAAATTAACGTTCTGTGGGTTTGTATGGGTTGTAGTTGAGGTAGAGGAGGAGGGGGATACAATTAGTCGGGGTGACTAGATTGCTGATCGATAAATGCACATGGTGTTGTTTGTGCGGAGGATTGAACGCCTGAAGGGGACCGATAAGGACTGGATAAAGAAAATCCTATTTGAATCCTAACGGGGCAAATAAGCCAATAAAAATGTCCAATTTCCTCTTCTCGATTGAACGTTTTTTCCTTCCTCAGGGTTCCTTTTGTGCGTGCTCGGAAATGACGTCACTATTGTTTAAGAGCTATGAGGCGGTTGACACATCACTTCGGAAAGTCCTTTAGCCGGATGCCACTCACCCGAAGACCTACTAGACTCGGGATACAACTAACTTCTCCCTCCCCCCCACTACCTTTCAATACAATGGTCTTCAACGCAAATCTAGTTTACAGAGACGTCCAAATTTATAATTGAAATTCCAATCTGAATAGAGGAACTTCGCTGTATGAAATGTCAAGTTATTACTCTCTTCCGGCACCATATCATGGCTGCATTTTGAGGCGGAATAGATAAAGAAAAATCTAAATTAAGGAGTAACTTACAAACTATAGATAGCAAGAAGCCCCAGGAAGTCTTGAATTGTATGAAATTGAAGTCTCTACAAGTTTTAATATAATTTCCTAGCCAGAAAACTAGCTTCTGAACCGGAAAACAGGGTCAGAATATAGAAAAGCTCAAAATTAACCAAGTTTTTGGTTCAAAATTGATCTCATTTTTGTGGAAAATGGGTGGCTTTTTGGTGATCTTGATAAGGTAGCCAACAAAGCCAATTTTAAACCTTTTTGACAAGACAAGACCCTTTTTAGGCTAAATTTGAACCATTGTTGATAAGAAAAGACTCTTTCCAGCTAGATTTTGACCGTTTATGATTAAAAAAGACCCTTTCCAGCTAGATTTTTACCCTCTTTGACAAGAAATGGCACTTTTAAGCTAGATTTTGACCATTTTTGACAAGGAAAGACCCTTTTTAGCCTAATTATGAACTTTTTTTTTATAAGAAAGACCCTTTCCAGCTAGATTTTGACCCTCTTTGACAAGAAAAGGCACTTTTAAGCTAGATTTTGACCCTTTTTACTCTAATTTTGAACTTTTTTGATAAGAAAAGACCATTTTCAGCTACATTTTGACCCTCCATGACAAGAAAAGACCCTTTTTACTCTAATTTTGAACTTTTTTTTTATAAGAAAAGACCCTTTTCAGCTAGATTTTGACCCTCTTTAACAAGGAAAGACACTTTTCAGACAGATTTTTACCTTTTTTGACATAAACTAAATAAATTTAAAAAAATACGCCTAAAAATAACTTAAACTGTTCTTCACAAGAAAAGACCTTTTTTAGACAGATTTTAAAATTTGCAAGCCAAAAAGATGGTGAGAAATATTGAGAAATTTTTTTTTATTGGTATAACCAGAACATCGTGTATATAAACGGTTTACTCAATTTCCACCACTTTTGACCAATAAAAAAAAAAGCTTTAGGAAATACGTCTTGAAAGTCCTCCCTGTAGACGGGTGTCGAAACGGAAAGACGGCGGAGGGAGGAGGAAAATATTTGAAATTCAGATTCACTTTGGCGGTAACAGGAACGGTGAAGTTGTATGCGTGGTGAGGTGAGGGAGGGGGAGGTAGGAAGGACTCCTTCCCTCCTTTACAACTTATTACCCCGCCGTCTTCTTACAACGATATTCACAGCCGTTTCACCAAGTAGGAAAACCGACAGTTTTTCTTATATTCCGCCCTTCTTCTTTTTTTTTATCCTCTCTATTACTTGTCACCATCTGTTATCGCCTTTTTGCCCTCTTCTACGATAATACGTCACTTACAACCCTGTATATAATAATAAATTACGTCACGTCTGAAATACAAGCCTTTTCCTACATTTTATGGCAATTTATACGTCAATGTGTTTCTAACTTTTTTTTGGTATTTTGCTTATATCTCCAAAACCATAGGTTTTCGAGACTTGATTACTAAGTACAAAATTTAAGATAATTCTAAGACCTTCTAATTTGTACTTATACGTTAACTCGCTAAAACCAACAGTTTTGAAGGTATGCGCACAAAACAAAAAAAAGTTCCGAAATTTTGCCTTTTTTTGCAATTTTGACTATGTTCCGAGCAAAATATCTGTCAGCAAACCACATATTCAGCGACCCAAAATACATGACTTATAATGAAAGTCTGCAAATAAATTGAACATTTTATTCAGGCTTAGGTAAGTAAAAGACAATTGTCAACTTTTCAATGTAAGATTTCAATAACTTTGGGGCTTAAGTTTAGGGTTTCATTCATCCTCTTTTTTTAAAACACTCGAGACTTGAATTTCAATTAACGAAAAAGCTGTAATTAACAAATAGAACGGTTAAAGGATGAGTTATCTCCAAGGCACCGGAAAAGGGCTACGTAAACTTTAAATTGAGACTCAAAAGGAGCTCATTGTCCCGATAAAACAAGTTTATAATTTTCTTAAGTGCCAAGTTTTCAAAATTCTAAACCCCTTAGGATTATAACAAAGCGAGAATTAATTAAAAAAATCCGCTAAAATAGGAGGTTTACAATATTGCCTACAAGGATGCTAATTTCAATAATTAAACCTGATGAAAAATGGCTCCTAATCACTTTTCTGGTTGTCAAAAACAGAAAATGACCCAGGGATGGGGAGGAATGATACATTTTGGACGGACGTGTAATTTATCGGCTTTGGATATACTTTTTCATCGAACGACAAACCCACAAAAATAAATCTCTAGACAAAAATAAATGAGATTTTTCAACTTTTTCAAGAATTTTTTTTTATAATTAATTAAATTTTGTAATTGAATGAAAAAAAAGAGTTGAGATTATCTGAAAAGCTTGGGAGTTTTAAAAAGCAATAATAATTTTTTTTGGTTGTCTCGTTTTTGAAAAAATAAAGCCCTCGTTTTCAGAAACGTCTCATTAAGCCCCTGAATACAAAAGGTTATGTTTTTTCTTTTCCCGCGTTAAACCGCCTTCATAATTAGCGGAAGGGGCTTCCTTTCCCTCCCGTAAGGGCACTGCCGAGGATAAAACGCCTCCCATTGTAATCATCCTCTTACCCCCCCCCCATCCACAACCACCCCAAGCCTTCACCGTCCCTTTGGGTCTCCATGAATATGTCCCCTTCACTTCGGCATCCTTTTGTCCAAAGACAATAAGCCTTTTGATACAAAAGCTTACATAAAATTTTCTCAATATATAAAATTTCGAGATGGAAAAACGCAAAAAATATGCATGCTAATTTTATTTAACAAAGGCTAATTAGCTAATGAAAGGGGTCCCCTTATTTTTTTTCCAAGCTATGATTGTTTGTTCAATTTCTTTTATTTCTCTTAACAAAGGTTTTGTAGTCTTTGTCCCGGATCAACTGTGCGGGTAAAAGGCGCTACCCCCCGCCTCCCACCCCTAGGGGGGTGATCTTGACAAATGTGATAACGGAAACCTGATAGGGTCCTTTCGTTTCTTATGTTCTCCGACGGGATTTCGGTTGAATAGGATATCAATCCGCTTTTTACTATAGAGAGAGAAAAAAAATCCCTTTTCAGTAGAACCAAAAAAATAAACAAAATAAAAGTGTCAAAGATCAAAAGGTAATTTTCACGCCTCGAAAAGGTTTCCGCTTTCAGGAATTTCTACCTTCTAATTAAGGAATTTTCTCCCGTCTGTAATCAAAAAAACTTTTAAAATTATTAATTTTTTGACATTTTTTTTCTAATCAGGCTAAAACTGCACAAAAAATTGCTTTCCTAAATTAGGTTTCGCTTTGTAAAGTTTTGGACGTAAAAACGTTCGTTTTTTCCCTTTTGTTGTAAATGTCTTGATTAAAACAAGTGAATTAAATTGAGCCAAAAAGGGCGGACCATAATTATCCGGTTTAATTCTCTCTATGTCGACTGCTGATTAAATTTTCCGATATAAATCTAACGTAATGGCTAATTCAGGGAGGTTAAAACGAGAGGGAAAACAAACTATAAGCAGGTAAATTGGTTTTTGTTATTAATTTTTACCACACAATTTCCGGTAGAATGCACTTTGGACCATTTCTCAGAAAGGCAGCCACTTTGGACCAACTTTAGCGGATTTCCGGAGGAAAGCAGGCTATTGGGGTAGGTCTAACTAAACCAATTTTAAAAGAAAATCTATTCTAACCAATTACCTAAACCAAAGTTTTTTTTTCTCCCAAAAATCGACTAAACCATTTTGTCATGGAAACCAATAAACAATTTCATTTCGTAAACCAAAATTCAATACACCAAAGTAAACCATTTTTCGACGAAAACCATAATAAACAAACTAAACCAATTTTACAAGAAAATCAATCTTAAGGGGCCGTGTAGCGCCTGTCTATCTCATCGAGGGCGTGGAAACCCGCATAACTCGATCTCCTCCCTCCCTCCCGCCCATCCCTTCTCATTCAACTGGTCTCTGATTAGTTTAAAAACCCGCGTGATTCTAAACTTATTGAAAAAGTATTTCAATGATTACTAAAGATTGAATCAGCCGAACTAATTCAAAATTTGCACACCCATCTTTTTCATTAGGCGGAGCGCCTTAAACTAAAAAAGTTTTAAAAAAGTTTAAACAATTTTTTTTAAATATAAATATTAAATAATATTACAATAAGTTTAGTTCAAGGCGTAGATAAATGAATAAGCTTTTTTTTAAAAAAAAGCCCGGTCCAGATCGGATCATTTTTCTATGAGATATCATTGAAAAACTGTTTTCACTGCCCCTTAACCAAGCACCTAAACCAATTTTTTTTCTCCCAAAAATCGACTAAACCATTTCGTCATGGAAACCAATTAACAATTTCCCTGGAAATAAACCAAAAAACCAAAAATAAATACGTATGCCAGTAATTTTGGAACTGAAAAACATTCGTTTTTGCCATCATTGTTTTGGGGCGGAAAAATATTTTTTTAAGGGTTTTCGTGACTTTTTTTTTTCTCATTTTTTATTAGTTTCAGTTTTGAACAGAAAAACTGCCATTTAGGGTTGGTTTGAGTTAATTAAGAATCGGAGATTGATCCAAAACGTCACATTTTTTCCCAGTTTCGACTGGCATGTTTAAGGGCGGAGTCTGACTTCCGAAATTAAATTCAGGGGCCCCTCCTATGAAGGTACGTTCGGACAAATCCGACTCGCATTCGGTTTAGGGATCGTTAACAAGGTGGAAAACGGGCTAGTCTCTCTAGATTAGCATCCCTTGCATTGCAATGACCTCTCTCGTCCCCCGCAAGATTAGAACGAGGCAACCCCTCCCCCCTTAATTGCGTTTAACAGGGATCAGACCTCTCAATCCCGCTCTTCTATGTAAAACCCCCACCCAAAATTACCTTAATAAATATATTGTTATAAATAAAAAGAAATTTTTCATTATGAAGGATCATTTTTCACAAGCATTAAAAGCTCTTTTTTTTTCCTTTTTTTTTTATTATTATGTATTACAAAGAAAATTCTTTTGTTGTATTCTAACCAAATTGCACGTCATCAAAGGTCGTTTGTTTGTCCACCTTTCAGGTTACCCTATCTAGGATTTCCGCCCGCATTTCATCCCTTTAAATTATCTTCTTTTTTTTATATGTAAAAGCGTTTAGAATAAAAGTTTAAGAATTTTTAAGAGTGAATAAAATGCAGAAGGTGTTTGAACTAGATATTGAGCCAGACACAATTTCATTTCTCTAATGCCCCGATTAATTATAAACCGTCCGACAAGGGCCCGAAGGGGTTGAAATTAAACCCCTTTCGACATTCCACTGGGTCAATTTATTAACCGAGAAGCGGCTTATTTTAAAGACTAAGGCTTTCTCGGAAGGAATCCATCCTCAATCCCAATTGTAAGAACAATTTAAATCGGTAAACAATGACTTCTCTTATTTCTCGTCGGGTTTATCATGGCTGAGGGGGGAGGGGGTGTCTAGGTTTTCGAATTTCTTGCTACAAGGGATTTTTGCTGGGCTATGTCGTTCAGGTGCATTCTTTTATGATGATGATTTTGCGCTTTCATAAAAGATGTCTCCCAAACAATTGTTTTTCTGTCTCAAAACACCAATGTTTTCAGACAAAAAACTCGAAAAAGTAAAAACAATGCAAAATTACTGTTTTTTGGTCCAAAACGAAAACGATTGCTGAAATAAACCAAAATGAGTTTTTACTATTTTTTATAGATGGTGTCTCTTCACATTCATTCACACCATCACAAAAAACCAAAAATGAGTTTTGTTTTTCAGTTCAAAAACAATGGAATCCTAGTAATAAATAATTTTTTGATAAATGCCCTATTATTGAATAAATCAATTCTTGGAAAGGTAGAAAGTTGGGGACGTGGTCTGAATAATGGAGTTTGGTGTGCGACCTTGAATACTTAGAAATGCAAAAGATATTATTTTAATTTTTTAACTTTAATGACGAGAGAGAAAAAGTCGGGTTTCTGTTCACGTTTTCGTTTTATAGCCTGAATGGATTATGAAACGCACGTCTTGCTATAGAAGAGGACAAAAAGAAAAGGGGTGGCATTATAATATTTTTCCGTTTTAATTTATTCCCGCTCTGCTTTCCGGAATTAAATGGGCCCTTTATTGAATCGCAGATTGCCGCTTTTAAAAAATTCCTTTAAAAACCACAAGGCATTCCCCCTTGTTTTGGCCACGTTGTTCCAAAATAGGGATCCCTTCTCTTCCCTTAACAATCCTCGACCTCTCATCAAACTTCCACTACCTCCCCCACCTTCCCATCACCTCCCCTGCCCTCTTCGACCTTACCCCACCTCCTCCAACGTCTTATCTATTGTGGATAGAAACACAGTTTAACCCTATTAAATTAGTTCACTGAAGATGTGTTTGAAAAGTGTGGCTTTGTTCTGAATATTGGACATATACGTGGGTGTTCCTTGTAATTTCGGGTGATTAATCGAAAGATACAAGAGGAAGTTTAGACGTGAAGGTTTAGGTGTGGGAGGAGATGGGGAGGGTGGGGGGAGGGGGTAGAAGGGCGTAGTCGAGTACAAGACAGTGGTTTCCGAAACAAAGTTTCGAGGAGCCTTCGCCGAAGCCAAACTCCCCCGACGAAACAGAAACGCCGTTTTAACCGCCCCCCACCACCCCGGTCCCTCAGGTCGGATGAAAGTCCCCCCGCAAATTAACAAGCCGAGCTTCCACGTTTAATTGCCGTTGAAAACTCAACCAAGTTAACTTAACGCTTAAACGGAATTTGATGATTAAAAAACGACGGAAAACATCAAAAAACGGCTTATGGAAAAGGATGCTCTGCACCAAGACCAAACATCTTCCCACATCCCAAGGTCCATCATGGTGGAAGAACATCCAAAATACTAACGAGCAATTAATTTAGATTGCAGTCCCCATCAGCAAGAAACTTCAGATCCTTTCAGTCCAATGAACTTCTTAGCCTAAGTTCTAATCGCTTAAATCTTTAACACAAGCAAACCCTCAGAACCTTCCTAGTCCACCAATTGATCTCAAAGACCTAAAATTTGTTAAAAATTGGAAAAACGCCCAAAAAAATCTTGGATTTTGCGATTCGAAGATCTTCCATCACTCTTTTTTCTGCCCCAAACCTCAAGGACTCCTAATGGAGTCCCAGGCATCATTTAGACCCCTTTACGCTTAAATGGAAGTTAAGTAATGAACTTGTTCAAAAAAATAAAAGGCACCATCAATCCTTTAGAAAGAAATCTAACGATAACAAAGGGAGACGTGAAAAAGCCGTCTTAAAAAAACCTAGCGAAGAGGTGGATCAAAAAATAACAAGATGGAACCCTCTTTTTTTATATATTTAGCTTAAAAGTGCGAAAAGGGATTGAAAAGATGATAAAAATGTGTTTTATACGCGCTCTATGATATGTTGGTTCATGATGTCTGCGATAAAGCGTCCGTGAATAAAAAATGTACGATCGTACAACAGGTGGCGATGCAAGGCACGTTCCTGATTCATTCAACCACCCCTTGGGAAGCCCTTTTTGATTATATCTTTTATCAATCAACTGAAATTTTTAAACAATTTTTTATTTTTTATCTCGATACCTAGGCCGTGTTATGGGGCTCCAATCTTCTGTTGCATGTACATAGCATGTCCACTCTTCCCTATCATCTGTGTACGTCATCAAGCATAATATGATCAACTTTAAAATGAAAAATGAGAGTTTTTTTTAATTATCTCGAATATGGTGATTCGGAGAAGAAAATCCAATAAAGTAAAAATTGTAGAGAATTAAAATTCCTTTCGGATTTGGTAATTGGAATGTCGAAATGACGATTTTTATGAATTTTTGACGACTTCTGTGGATTTTCGCCTTCGTATATTCGATAACGCTTATAAACAATGGTGATTATCAAACCCTTATCGACACGAATATCTCTTCAAAAAAATCGAATATCCGATAACTCTGTCCGAAAGGAAATTTAATCCTCTACAACTTTTATTTTATTTATTTTTCTTCTACGGATCACAGTATTCGAGATAATTTAAAAAAACTCAAATCTTTCATATTACAGCCGGTAATATTAGGCTTGGTGACGTCACGAGGAGGTTTGTGCTGCCTTTATAAAACGATCTTGATTTTGGTTTCGTTTGATTTGAAGAAAAAACAATTTTTAAGTCGTAAAATGAAAAATAAAGGTTTGAAATTGGATTTTGAAGCATCAATGGAATTCTTGAGGCGAGAAAGAAAGTCTTTTTTTAAAGAGGCGACTTTGGATTTATATTAAAGGGGTGGAAGGAGGGAAATTCGGGGTCGAGAAAGAGAAGGGGACAATAGGAAGCTTGTCCAGGATCGATGGAAACTCTTAATGAAAGAGTTCTCGTGATGAGTCAGCAAGTGTCGGTGGATCCTTTGTCCCAGACGAGATTCTTGCAAGGGTGGGTCAGGGGTTGGGGCTCTTTTTTTTAGGCACAACTTTTAACCGAGTTCCCTCCTCGGAAAGTGGACGAAGTGCGCCCTCAATCCCCTTTTACACGTTCAAACTTAGTTTGGGAAAAGGTGAAAAAAAGAGAAGTACGGAAAGAAAGTAGTCGGTTAATCAAACAAGGATTTCTTCTGACCTTAAAGAACCTTTCGATGCCTCCCTTAATGGACTTTTCGACACCTAAAACTCAATTTAAATAATAAATATTTCCGATTTTAGCAAGCTTTGGCTACTTTTTCATGTTTAAGGGCCATCCGACATCAATCCTAGTGTGTTTCTCATTCAAGAGATCGCAGCACTATCACCCCCATAAGTAGTTTCCTCGTTTTGGTCACTAAAAATTGTCGCCTTTTGACTACTCCAGGCCACCCATTGGGGATGACGTGGTAAAAACTTTTTCATTTTCTCAGGATTATTGAGATCTCACTCTATTAATTTCCTTTTTGTATTTTCTTGGAACCTTGAGAGCGAAAATGGGAAACAATAAAGCACTCTAAAAGTTGCCAAACTTGTGCTAAAACTCACGGCGACTCGAAACTTAATCCCATGCAGTTCCTTCTCGCTTTCCCTCCCTTCAGTCCCTTTTTCAGGAAACGACAAAAAAAATTAATTAAAATTCTCGTGCGCTTTATAGTAAATTAATAAAACATTTTTTATTAGGCCGCGTGTGCTTTGAAAATTGCTGAAGGGAATATAGGCTGGTGCGGGCACTATAGATTATGGAGAAAAGGGCCCTAGCGTGACTGTAATCAATTTAGAATGGCGGTTCGATTAGTAAAACTGTACAAAAGGTTATTCCATTAATCTCGACGCTAAAGGGCAAGATTCGCTCCAAAATTATGGACGACAATAATAATCAGCTTCAAAATTTCAATTCCAGACAATTTGAAAACTGACATGTTTTTCTCCCCCGCAGTGTCTTTCTCGTATAGGATCAAATTCTATCCATATAGTCGCTTGCTTATCCTACCACGCTCCCATTACCTCCCCAACCCTCCTCAACCGTCCCACCACCACGAGTCCAACCTTTCTCGTCGAATCACACTAATAAACGCCCTTTGAACTGTTTACATGAAAAATGTCAGAAAAAAGAGGAAACCTAAAACTTCACCCCCCACAAGTTGTGTTTGTTATCGTGTTTCTAACTCGTGAGGGATTATCAGTCCGGAAGACACACACCCTTAGCCTAGGGGGTAATTAAGGTGTATATACCATTACGCTTTTTAAAAATCTAAGGGTGAAAAGCCATGTTATTTACGTTAAAAAAAGAGGGTGGAAAAAAAGTCCCCTTTTCAGGGTCACATCATTAACTCAGAATGTTTCGTGATGAAAGCAATAAAATACCCTTCCTATTTAGCTCCTAGTTCTGTATTTGCCCGCTAGGGTTCTAATTGTCTGAAGATCAAAGATTGACGGCAAAGGACGTTCCCTTGTCGTATTTCATTTTGTGATTACAACACGTTTATATCGAAACTAGTCGACCTTTTGATGTGTCGTACATAATTAAAGGGAATCTAGTGAATAATTTAATCAGCTAACTGCAAAGTTCGGAACAAAGGTTTCCTGGCTAATTGAATTGGAACCTATGCGTACTCTGGAGGTCATTCCTATTATTCTAACCCTTTCACACAAAATAAATAATACTAATTGAAATCAAAACGATATAATGGGCCCTAAATATTTATGTTAAATAAATCAATCTTAATTTCGCGACTGGGGGTTCGCTGAATTGAAAGTGTTTAGATAATTTGCTCGTTTAAAGGCCTTCCCCCGACCTTCTTTTTCGTGAAAAGGGATGAAGGGAGAAAATTCACGGAACGATAAATGGAAGGCGATCACAGGTCATTTAGTTCTCGAATGGATTTAGAAATTTGCAAAACTCCCAGGGACCGTATCTGTTTTGAATATCAAAAGGGATATTTTATCTCGCACGCTTCGTTTAAATTCAATTTTGGAGTTTTTTAGGAAATAAGAGGACGAAAACTCCTCTTAGATGTTGTGGCAGCGTATATAACCTTCCTTGGTAACCTTTATTTGCTCTTCTCGTTTATGATGACGTCATCCAGGCTATCAGGGAAGGTTATAACCTGTCAAAAATCAATTTATAATTTAAATAAAAAAGAATTTTTTAAGTTAAAGAAGAAAGTAAAGAATTGTTAAGTTACAATTTGTCTTCCGTATTTTTATAACGAGGTTGGAAAAAAAAATGGAAATAAAATATTTGAGGATCATTATTGTTGTTCGAAGACTGGAAAATTGATTGGAGAGAGATCGGAAGGTTAATCAAAGCCTTTAACGGGAAGGGAGTCGAAACGGAACGAAAATGATGGAGAGGTTTACCCTGGAAATGATATGTTAATTGCTCTCATGGAATTTGAGGATCGATACCCGTGAAAACTGATAGGTTTATTTACTCGCCAGGACTCAAATTATGACAGACTGATTTTAGAGATTGATCGAAACCTTTTCGCACTCGGAAAGTCGACTCCTTTATTTATTCAATTTCTCAAAAGAAAGTTTTGTTAAATCAACTTTTCTATCATGTGTATGGGATGGGATGGTGTGTGGGGGGAAGGTGGTGGAAGTAGGGGGATTGTTGGGAAGGTTGAGGGAGGTGGTGGAGGGTCGAGAAGGGTATGCGATGTAATGGCGAGTGTGGGTAGGTTGCGGGAGGTGGTGGAGGGTAGGGATGTGGAGGAGGGTCTAGACGCTACGGGATGTGATGGCAATGGGGTGAAGGTGGTAGAAGGTAGAATGTGTTGGAAGAGGTGGGGAGGGGGTATTTTTGTATTTGTGGAGAGATCTGTAGAGCCTTGTTTTAGAATATTCTTGAGTTATGGGGTTCCTCCTCCATTTTAATCCCTTAATTTTTACACTTTACGTTACAACTTTTTTACAAAATCAGAATAAATAAATTGAATGAGGAAAAACCTTGTTTTGTTTTTTTCTTCTTCTTCCCCATTCCGGAAAATGGTTTGCGTGAGACCGCCGCGTCAGTCTTTATAAAGAAACCCCTTGCGTCAGGGCCTCTTCCTTTATTCATATTCAATGAATAACGAGGACATGTTAGGCAAATTATTGATATTTTATGCGAAATGCTGGATGAGGGGGATTCCAATTTTAACATACATAATTAAACAATTCCGTTTAAAAATTAATTATTGTTTTGTTCATTTGCATGAATTTATCATTATAAGAACTAATTCGAGAAAACTTAATTTAAATTTTAAAAAGCTCGCTAAACTCAATAATTAAAATAAAATATATAAAAATACAGGGTAGAAAGGAGCGGGAGAAAAGAGGAAGGTACCTACCCCCATTTTTGGCCTAAAAAAGCAAAATATTTATGGCCCAAGTTGGGAACGAGCAAAAATAATTTTCTTTATTGTCAAAAAAGATACCAATTCCTATGTAAAATGGCATGAGAAATTTGTGAAAAAATTGTAAGACCAATATTTTTTGAGTTTTGCCATTAAAAACTACGGAAAAACATATTCGTACACAGGCAACTTGAAAAAATTGATTTTTCTGAAGATTTGAAACGTAGATTCTTTAAAAAAATCGTCAGGTTATGCATTGTTATCAATGTGTAGTTTGTTATCAATAAATTAATACGTCATTGGGAAACTTATCGATTATCACTAATAAGCTGCCTTTAAGTGATACATTGACAACGTAGGATCTAATAGTAATTGCATTGTTTGTGATTATGATAAAGTGATAAGAGAATGAAAGGAAACAAATCTTTCCAAATAAAATTAGAGAAAAATTAGTTATTTACCAAAAAATTATTTTTTATCATGTTTTTCTATGGAAAGGTCCATTTAAAGGGAGGGCCTCCCTCCATTTTCGAAAAATCAATAACGCACTTTTAAAGGGCGAAAAATCGATATCGAAATAAATTACGAAATAATTGAGCAAATAAGGGAATAAAGTAGACTATTAATTTTTTTTAGAGATTAAAATAAGATTTTGTTTACCTTGATTTTTTTGTGGGGGTGGATGAATTCGAGGAAATAAATTTGCGGCGTGTTCGAGTACGCGATGTGTTGGGAAGAGAAGAAGCACAACCGAGAGGGTGAGGGATGAAACGAACACTGAAAGGGGAGTGAAGTTCGAGGGAGGAAAGACCCCCCCTTTAGTGGAATGGTGCTGCCGGAGGGGTGGATGGTCCGCGCCGCCCGCGTGTCGTTCGGGGGTCGCCTTTTATGACCGGGTGGGGGTGAAGATCAAAACCCCATTCGCGTGATCGCATGATTCCGTCCACTTTTTTGTTTACAGGAGCATTAAAAAAATAGAAAAAGCCATTTTAGAAAACTCACAATTCCCCATTTAGAAAAATAGCTCTTTTATTTTTCCCATATTTATTTAAACTTTTCATCAATAAACATTTCAGATTTTACACTTTTATTCTGCGAACCTCCCAACGAATTGCATTCCCATTTTCAGTGGTAAAGTTGACCGCAACCCTCCGAGTTTTCGATGTAAACAATATATCGGGACAAGCTATCCTGCCACAAAATTGTTTATGGAATCCGAAATCTCCGATAGTAAGACTCGCAGAATCGCAACTTTCGGCCTAAAAATTATTTTTATGAAAGCTGAAATTTATTTTACTCACGCTTTTCCATGTGATGCATTTGATTTGAAGCCTGGTTCCTTCTTTGGTCCTAAAGCAGTAGTTTTGGCTTTCAGATTTTGTTGTCGATTTTGGAAATTTGGACGTCTTGTAATTGAATGGTATAAACATTACGTATTTGTTTACATCGGCGTTAAAGCTAAAAGTTTACGATTTAGAATATACAAAGTCAGTGAGGAGCTGCAATAGGGAGAAAAGCTCTCTTAAAAAGCTACTTTATGCATAAAATACTAGAAACCACTCCATCGCACTCAAAAATCGACTCGAGGTTCAAAAACGCCCAAAAAGCTATAGATGGTGAAGAAACTTACCAAGGATGTAAAGGTGGATCCACGTTATGTACTCCGGATACGAAGATTGCTAATAAAATTGTCAAGCACTTCATAGTTTTCTTCTTAATTACTTAATTTCGATTTTTTTCAACTTTAAACAAAAGATTTTCAAATTATTGTAGCATAACAAACCTTTTGCAACAGAACGAATTACTATTTCAGGCTATTTATCTCAAATTGAACTGCTTTGATAGGTATATTCCCCACAGAAGTAAGAGCGAATCTTTCCCAGCACTTTTGGATGTTTTTTGGATGTGCCCAGAAATAGGTTGCTCAGGTTTTCACAAGTATAACTCCATTAATACGCATTTATTTACAAAATTCCAATAAAACATCAAGGTCTTATGGATTGTACCCTCCAAGCAATGATGTTCCCAATTCCTGAATGAAAATAGATGCCCAACTTATCTCTATCCGAAGTGTGCATAATTGCTCCCGTATTTAAATGGCTCCGTCCGCAAAATTCCCTTTGAATTGTGTAATCTGATACGGTTAGATTGACAGAATTACAGTGATCGGTTTCCTGTAAAGCATTTATTAATTTAAAGCCAAAATAAAATTTTAACTACGTTTTTCAATAGTAACCAAGAAAGGCTCATAAGTTGTATTTTGTATCCTCTGTCTGTAGTGTAGCAGAAATTGTCATCGTTAGTGCCTTGGCTTGCTTTCGGAAATTCGCGAGTGATGTATGTGCGATGTAATAATTTTGAACCTTTTTTCAGAGCCACGGGGTTTCTGCTAATGGATTGACTGAAAAATTAAATTTGGAGTGAAGTCGATCAAGATAGAAACCTCAATTTTATTTATTTTTTTGCCAAAATCTAGGAAAACTATCGAGAATTTACTTACCAAGGATCGAATCGCTGAGCATTAGTGATAGAATAGATAACAAGCAAAATCGCTAAATACTTGAACATTTTCCTTCTTTTCAAGTACCTACCTATGTATATATAATAACTTTTTTATTTATTTTAAGTTTTGTTTTACACAAAGGAGTTTTAACTTAGATTACGAGCCTCATACGACTTTTAAATCAAAACGAATCACTAACCAGGCCTTGAAGATGACAAAAAATTCGATGATTCTATTGTCGACTATTAAAAATATGATTAATTTTGGAACAATTAAAAAGATGATTAATTAAATTTTAGCGATTTTCGTTGTTATTTTGGTATCTGCATATTTGCTTGTAATCTCAAAAGTTTAAATTGGCTGAAAGGGGTCCAAACTAGTTCTCCTAACCGCTTGCAATAAGTCCGAACTATCAAAAGAGGGGTTCAAAACTGTTCAAATGTTCTCCAAACCAGTCCTAAAGGGGTCCGACTTCTCCAAAAAGGGCTAAATACCCAACTATCTAAAAAGGGGGTCCAAACTCTCCAACATGGGCCAAAGACCAAACTATCCAAAAATGTTACAAACTCTCCATAATAGGTACAAACTATAAAAATGGGTCCAAACCAGCCAAAAAGGGGTCCAATTTACCAAAAAATGAGTTTAAACTACTTATTCAAATAAAAGGGATCCAAACTCTCCAACATGGGGCCAAAGACCAAACTATCCAAAAATGGTTCAAACTCTCCAAAATAGGTCCAAACTATAAAAAAATGGGTCTGAACTATCCGAAAAGGAGTCAAATATATCCAAACACAATTTATCAACATAAAAAGGGGTCTAAACCAAAAAGGTAAATCATGCGCTTTGCAGTTGGCAACACTGAAGAAGTTTTTAACATGTTTTCAACAACCGAAATCGTCTCCAACCAATATCGAGGGAAATTTTAACCTTTAGACGGAAATAAGGGAAAATTTAAAAGAAAAAGGGCTTTATTCTGCTCACTATTTCTTTGTAAAATAGAGGAAACGGGAAAAGTTTGTGTAGAGAAGGGAAATTTTAGGGAATTCTTCTTAACCACAACACTGGTTGGCAACACTAAAGAAGTTTTCTCCAACCTAACCTTACTCTCTAAATCCAAATCAAATAAATGACAGAATTAACTGTGAACTAATAAATGAAATAATTTAATTAGAAGTTTATTAATTGTTAAAAATGTCGCCGACGGTCCCAACAGGGAACAACATCGAAAAAAGGCCCGCACTTCACAAACCGGGATCCGAGCGAAGGTAATCAACAACAAAACATCAACTCATTTTTAACTATTTATTTACAATAATTACATCAATTTAAATCGTTTTTGAATTATATTTTAGGTCGGATTTGATATGCAGGGTTAAATATTGCAATACTCTCCCAGACATTCCGTTCGATCCGAAGTTTATAACTTATCCATTTGAGTCGACGAGGTAAAACGATTTTTTTATGATTCTTATTTGTTATTGATGTGGTTGGCTTGTATATTTCTAATCAGGGTTGCCAATTGTGATAAATTTCTCATTACGGCAACCCTGAATTCCCAACAAGTTTGTAAATTTGGCAATCCCAGAAGGTTTGGTTTTTGACAGTGTTGCCTGATTGTACTCCATGGTTTGGTTTTGGTGATCAACCACTCAATCTGGCAACACTGTACTCTATGGTTTGGCTATCAACCACTCAATCTGGCTACAACGTACTCAATAGTTAGGCTATCAACCACTCAATTTGGCAACACTGTACTCTATGGTTTGGCTATCAACCACTCAATCTGGCAACACAGTACTCTATGGTTTGGCTATCAACCACTCAATCTGGCAACACTGTACTCTATGGTTTGGCTATCAACCACTCAATCTGGCAACACTGTACTCTATGGTTTGGCTATCAACCACTCAATCTGGCAACACTGTACTCTATGGTTTGGCATCACCACTCAATCTGGCAACACTGTACTCTATGGTTTGGCTATCAACCACTCAATCTGGCAACACTGTACTCTATGGTTTGGCTATCAACCACTCAATCTGGCAACACTGTACTCTATGGTTTGGCTATCAACTACTCAATCTGGCAACACTGTACTCCATGGTTTGATTTTGGTGATCAACCACTCAATCTGGCAACACTGTTTTCCACAACGTTGGATTTCAGAATGTGATTGGGCCTATTTATTCCAAATTGAGGAAGTTTAAGTACCCAAACTTTCTCTAAATACCTTAACGTGGCAACACTGTATTCCTGCAAGGTTTTGTACAGTGTTGCCAATATTGGTTATACACCGCTCTATCTGGCAACCCTGTATTCCACAAGGACTTTGTACAGTTTTTAAATTCAATATCGATTTGTTTTAGGTTTATACAATATAATCCGACATCTTTAGAAAGAAATTACAAATATGAGGTCCTTACCGAGCATGATCTTGGTGTCACGATCGACCTTATCAACAAAGACATGTATCTTGCTGACCCGAATGCCGTTTTGGATCCAGCAGACGAACGACTTTTGGAAGAAGACATCCTCACACCTCATGACTCCAAAAGGTTCTTTTTAATCTAATACAGCACCATTTTATGACTGAAACTTCAAAGACTTGTAACTTCCACAACTTGGGGCCGATTTAATCAATATTTATACCGTTGGAAAGCTCTTTAAAATAGCTTTCTAACCGTATAAATATTGATAAAATCGGTCAAAAATTATGGAAGTTACGGCCATTTAGAGGTTCAGTCATCTCTCTTATACTCCTGCCTTTTTTTATCCAATGCAGCACCATTTTATGACTGAAACTTCAAAGGCTTGTAACTTCCACAACTTGGGGCCGATTTAATCAATATTTATACCATTGGAAAGCTCTTTAAAATAGCTTTCTAACCGTATAAATATTGATAAAATTGGTCGAAAATTATGGAAGTTACGGCCATTTAAAGGTTCAGTCATCTCTCTTATACTACTGCAGTTAATACAGAAGTGCCTTTGCCTCACCCCCCTGGGGACAAGAGGGTGTTTAAAGTGTTAACCTATTTTCTTATTAGATCAAGACATCATTCGAGGAGCGTATCCTGGCTTCGTCGTACTGAGTACATTTCGACGGAACAAACTCGTTATCAGCCGCAGACTATGGATAAAGTTGAAGCGAAAGTTGGTTACAGTATTAAGAAAAGGCTTAAAGAAGAGACACTTTCTATGGACAGGGAAAGTCAGATAACTGCCATCGAGAAGACATTCCAAGATGCGAAAATACCCATCGAAAAGCATTACAGCAAACCAAATGTAACTCCTGTGGAAGTTCTTCCCGTTTTCCCCGACTTTAAGGTATTTCTCAGCATTAAATACCATTTTGTGACTATTTCGAATTTCAGCTTTGGAAATATCCTTGCGCCCAAGTCATGTTCGATTCCGATCCTGCTCCTGTCGGAAGACCCGTTCCTGCCCAACTTGAAGAAATGTCGCAAGCGGTCATTAGGTAAATATGACTTATAAAATATCAATTTTTTACCATTTTTTCTATCTTTAGAGGTGTGATGGACGAGAGCGGTGAACAGTTTGTCGCTTATTTCCTCCCTACTCCGGATACGTTGGAAAAACGGCGGAGAGATTTTGTCAATCAAGTCGAATACGAGGACGATGAAGAATACGAGTATAAAATCGCTCGCGAATACAACTGGAATGTCAAGACGAAAGCTTCAAAAGGATACGAAGAAAATTATTTCCTCATTTTTAGACAAGAGGGCGTTTACTTTAATGAATTAGAGACCAGGTTAGTCCCCCCGGTCACCCTAGGGATGTACCTTTTAAGGCCGTTCCAGGCCCAAAATGATTCCTTTGAAACTTCATAAACCTTTTTTACAGGGTGAGACTGAGTAAGAGGCGTCAAAAAGCGAATTCTCAGCCGAACAACACTCGCCTCGTGGTTAAACATATTCCGTTGACTGCAGCGGAATTTAACATCCATCGTCAAAGAGAGAAGCAGCTTGAGCCTCAAATAGACGAAGAAGAAGAGGAGGAAGAAGAAGAACAAGGTAACCTGATTCCCTTGTCATAAATATCTCATAACGATTATTAGCTCAAGAAGACAAAAAACAAGAAAACGGCGACAAAGACGATAGTGGAAGCGAGAAAGGAAGCAGAAGTGGCAAAGGGAGCGACAGCGAAAAGAGTAACAAAAGCGACAGCGATAGCGAAGCGAGCGACAAAGAAAACGACAAAAAGAGCCGAGGAAGCGTCTCTGATGGTAATTGAAACAAAACTTGATGATAATTAGCTCATTTTGTTTTCTAGGCGAAAAAAGTCGAAGCCAGAGCAAAAGTCGAAGCCGGAGCAAAAGCCGGAGCAAAAGTCGAAGTGCGAGTCGTAGCGCAAGTCGCAGTCCAAGCCGAAGCAAAAGTAAGAGTCGGAGTAAAAGCAAAAGCGCTAGCAGAAGTCCAAGTCGGAGTAAAAGCAGGAGTCGGAGCAAAAGTGCGAGTCGAAGCCGAAGCAAAAGCAAGACTCCAAGTCGTAGTCGCAGTCATAGCTCTGCGAGCTCATCCGCATCCGCTAGCGGATCAGGAAGTGACTAACTTTCTTTTGTATTTCAACATTATCAAATAAATGATCTTTAAATCTTATTTCTAATAACTTAACCTAAAATCTCACCTCCAATCCCAAAATCCAGTTTTTCAGCGCAGAAAAAAACCTCAGTTTTTTGTCTATATCTCAAAAACAAAGCGTCCTAGCGACATAACCATTTAGTTAAAAATTAAAGCTGACAAAATTTGCTACAAAATTCATTAATAACTTTTTTCGGTACGTTGTTCCGTTATCGAGATATCCAATCTTGAAAATCGAAAAAAGGTCTCATTTTGCCATACATTTATGGATTATACAGAAAAACGGAATGTCCTAGAAAGTCGAAACTATACTATATTACGAAGGACAAACAGAGGCAAATTTCGATATTCATTGTTTAGAAATGGACAATTTTGAGGAAGATATGGTCTTGGGCTGCTCCAGACCATTCTGAATCTCATGGAGATCACTTTCTCTAACATGACGTTCACGAATTTTTAATTAATAATTTCATACGGAAGAGATTCGTAGTTACATAAAATATCAACGTTTCTTGTATTAGTTGTTAATAAATAATTAAATTAATAATTCATGCTTTAGTTGTCCTGAGTAGACCGGGAAGATCAATTCCAGGACCTCGTTTAAAATCAGAGAGCCGTTAAATCCTCATTTCTTCTTCCGTGAACGTCAAGCTCTGTTTCTTTTCGAAAAAGCATTGAACCGAAATGACCATCATTTACAGACTCCTGAGGACATTGAAAGTTAGCCTCAAAAAAAGAAGTGTTTTTTGATGAAATTTTTGAAATTAAAAAAAAATTTTAGCTCCCCAACTTCAAAAGGCATATGATTAGAAAAAGCCCTTAAGGGGGATTCTCCCATCAGAATTGTTTGATTCTCATTCAAGAGATCGCAGCACTATCACCCTTAAAATTAGTTTCCTCGTTTTGGGCACTAAAAATGGTCGGAAATTTTTTTGAAAAGCGCGTTCTCATTCTTTTTGGAAAACGTACGCACTGTTTAGGGGGCAGTTTTTCCGGAAAAATTTTCCTCCGGAAAATAGAAAATCCAATTTTCCACCAAAACGAGAAATTTTGAAAAAAACAGGTAGTCAATCTTCTAGGTTTGACGAGCTGATTCCAAATATGCTAATATTAAGACGATCGGATGGATAGATTCGTCGGTACGAGATTTTTAAGGCTTAGATGCTGCGGTGTTCCGGGGAGTTCAATGAGGGGGGGCGGGGAGAAAAGATAAATTTTCCCTTTGTCAAGGTCAGGACTCTTCAAACCGGTTTTTATTTCAAGAAACCATTTGCCTGCTTTATTTTCTACAATGTTATCATTCTGTAATTTTAAATTTTTATCCTTTGCAGACTGACTTTTCTAAAATCTGACTTTTTCATCGGTAAAAATCGAAAATCCAGCGTTTTTGTCGCCTCGTAGATCAGAAACGTTTGGTCCTACAAAAAATCTTAGTAGATCAAATTTGTAGCAAACTTAATAATCTTTAGTTTTGTTTTTATAAAATTTTCTGAAATCTACCAACGCGAATTTACAATTGTTGATTTTGAGTTTTTTGACGAAAATATGGCTCTTAAAACTTTGATTTTGAGGATTTTGTACGAAAAAAGGCTCTTTAAACTTTGATTTTGAGGTTTTTGGACGAAAATTGGGCTTTACAAATGTTGATTTTGAGGTTTTTGGACGAAAATTGGGCTTTACAAATGTTGATTTTGAGGTTTTTGGACGATAATTTGGCTTTTAAAATGTCGATTTTAAGGTTATAGCTGAAAAACAGCCTTAAAATATGTTCAGAAAGAAAAGAAAAACTAAATTTTTGGGGAATATTGGGAAAAAAAATCATGAGTCTTTTGTGGTTTTGACTAAATACTTATTATGAAATGGAAAATCTACCTAACAATCTCACAATAGAGAGAAAAAAATAAAGCCGTTTGAAAAGTTCAATGACCTTGAAGGAGTAAGAGTGATGTGTCATCTTTACTTCCCCAAAATATAACTCCCCTTCCCCGCACCATCTAATCCTTAAAAATCTCGTACCGACGAATCTATCCATCCGATCGTCTTAATATTAGCATATTTGGAATCGGCTCGTCATAACCTACAAGATGACTACCTGTTTTTTCAAAATTTCTGTTTTGGTGGAAAATTGGATTTTCTATTTCCCGAGGAAAAATTTTTCCGGAAAAACTGCCCCTAAACAGTACGTAGTTTTCCAAAAGAATGAGAACGAGCTTTTCAAAAAAAATTTCCGACCATTTTTAGTGCCCAAAACAGAGGAAACTACTTTTGGGCATCTTCCCTCTCTCTCGCACACTTGGTAGAATTTTGATGTCGGATCCCCCTTAAAATTTCAAGTCGATATATCTTCAGGAAGGTAAGAAATCATCATTTCATGAGGGGTCTTTTCTTATACTAAAATGAAATACAATTCAAAGTTTTTGAAATTTTGAAGTTTTTGATTTGCATAAAAGGGTTCTCCCCCACCCTGAAGAGGGAGAAGCCGGCGGGGGTCGGGAGTGAAAGGGAAACGCGATCCCCGTCAAAAGATTTTAAGTTGTCCACTCTCTTCTCCTGTCCGAACCAGTCTGGCATCATGACGTCTCCGCTCGGTTTCGTCTCTTATACGATATTCTTCATCCTCATATCATCATCAATAGCATGTAAGTGAACAAAGAACATCTAACCATAATTTCATTAAAAATATAATTTTTGAAAATTAAATTTTTATGCGCCTAAGTTGGACCCGGTCTCTGACTCATATTTTCAACTTTCTCGTGTCTGTGTATTACGCAAAATTTAAAAGACGAAAAACGATGATAAATTATAGAAAGCAGGTTTTGATCGAGTTTTAACACCTTAAAATCCTGCTTTGGAATTAAGAAAATAAAATAAATTAAAATTTTAAAAAATGGCTAAGTTTAAATATTTCCTGGAAACTTGGTGCCATGACTCTTTTTCGAAGTCATTTTGTACATTTGAAATTCATTTTAGCTTGGAATAGTTACTTTAAAAGGTGCCATGACCCTTTTTTTCTTGACAAAAACGTAGGTAAGTTGGGTGCCATGACCCCTTTAAGAAACAAATTGTGGTGCCATGGCACTTTTTTTCTGGAGGATTAGGTGATTCATATGGTGCCTTGTCCCTTTTTCAAATATAAAGAAACAAATCATGGTGGCATGATACTTTTTCGAAATAATAATGTGCCTTTTCAAAGGTGCCATGGACTTTATTCGAGAATGCTCTATATGGTGCCATGGCACTTTTTTCTGGAGGATTAAGTGATTTTATGGTGCCATGACCCTTTTTCAAAGAAACAAATCATGGTGGCATGGCACTTTTTTCCAAATTATAAGGTGTCATGGCCCTTTTTCGAAGATTTCTAGACAATTAAAAAATTAAGATGCCATGGCACTTAGTTCAAATTTTATGCTTTATGTGGTGCCATGACCCTTTTTCAAAGATACCTAAACAAATTAAAGTGCCATGGCACTTTGTTCGACTTTATTAGAATGGTACCATATTCCTTTTTTTCAATTGCAAAGAACCAAATCATGGTGCCATGACACTTTTTGTCATAATAAGTGCCATGGCCCTTTCTCAAAGATAAATAAACAAATTAAGATGCCATGGCACTTTGTTCGACATTAGATGCTGTATATGGTGCCGTTTCCCATTTTCCAAATAAACAATCATGGTGTCATGACACTTTTTTCAACATGTTAAGGTGCCATGGCTCTTTTTAAATTTTAAAGAAACAAATCACGGTGCCATGACACTTTTTGACACTATGAGATGATTTACATGATGCCATAACCCTTTAACAATAAATTAACATAATATGGTGCCATGACATTTTTTTCGGCTTTACATGGAACCCATTTTTAGGTAGATTTCTTTTAAAGAGAAATTGTGGTTTTTATGTGGACTTTGAAGCATTTTTGCATAGAAAATACACTTTTTACTGTGCCATGACCTTTTTTTTGTGCAATTTGACCCTTTTTCTGTATATTTTGCCATGACGATTTTATGACCCTTTTCGGAAATAAAAAGACGTACTGACTTGTTTCTAAGTTTATTGTGTTTCACGCTTTCCGATTTTTGGTGAAAATGCTCTTTTTATTTAATGAGGGAAATTTTCCTAAATTATTCTCGAAGGAACTTTCGAATTATCACCGTGGACAATGAAGTGTTCAAGTTTTCAAGGACGCCCGGCAACCTTTTCCGAGAAAAGTCGACGAAAAAAACAAACTTCCCTCTTGGAAAAGAATTCTACTTCCCGTACATTACGTGATAAAAGGGTGGGCGGTCCAATTAGCCATAAAAGCTCGCGCCTATTTCGTAACTAGATTACGACACTTGCTCAAGAGTTTTACTTTTTTTTGTCGTTACAGATGCGGAGTTTAGGTGTCCGTCGAAATTCGGCCAATTCGAAGATCCGAATCAATGCGATAAATTTTACCACTGCGACGAAGGGGTCGCCACTGAAAAACTTTGCCCGGACGGTTTAGTCTTCGACCCCCTCAACCGAAAAGTGAACAAATGCGATCAACCTTTTAACGTCGACTGCGGAGACAGAATCGAACTTCGTGAGTACAAAAACGTCCATAACTTCCACAATTTTTGACCGAATTTTTTCATATTAATACCGTTAGAAAGCCAATTTAAAGACCTACAAGTTCGTTTTTATGGATAAAATCGCTCAGACCACTCCTTAGCCTTCAAAAATGGCCATAAACATTTATGTTCAATTTACCTATCGGTTTAGAGTTTTTCAGTGTTAGGAGTGGTTTTTTTTTAAATTTCAATTTGTTTGGTGCTGAGTACAAAAACGTCCATAACTTCCACAATTTTTGACCGAATTTTTTGATATTAATACCGTTAGAAAGCCAATTTAAAGACCTACAAGTTTGTTTTTATGAATAAAATCGCTCAGACCACTCCTTAGCCTTCAAAAATGGCCATAAACATTTATGTTCAATTTACCTATCGGTTTAGAGTTTTTCAGTGTTAGGAGTGGTTTTTTTTAAATTTCAATTTGTTTGGTGCTGAGTACAAAAACGTCCATAACTTCTACAATTTTTGACCGAATTTTTTGATATTAATACCGTTAGAAAGCCAATTTAAAGACCTACAAGTTCGTTTTTATGGATAAAATCGCTCAGACCACTCCTTAGCCTTCAAAAATGGACATAAACATTTATGTTCAATTTAGCTATCGGTTTAGAGTTTTTCAGTGTTAGGAGTGGGTTTTTTTTAAATTTCAATTTGTTTGGTGCTGAGTACAAAAACGTCCATAACTTCCACAATTTTTGACCGAATTTTTTGATATTAATACCGTTAGAAAGCCAATTTAAAGACCTACAAGTTTGTTTTTATGAATAAAATCGCTCAGACCACTCCTTAGCCTTCAAAAATGGCCATAAACATTTATGTTCAATTTACCTATCGGTTTAGAGTTTTTCAGTGTTAGGAGTGGTTTTTTTTAAATTTCAATTTGTTTGGTGCTGAGTACAAAAACGTCCATAACTTCCACAATTTTTGACCGAATTTTTTGATATTAATACCGTTAGAAAGCCAATTTAAAGACCTACAAGTTCGTTTTTATGGATAAAATCGCTCAGACCACTCCTTAGCCTTCAGGGATGAAACGTGAGTTGGCCATGTCAATAGTGCATTTAGTGGTCAATTTACCGATCACGGTTTTCGGAGTGTTTTTTCTGAGTGAGGTTTAGCGATGGTGGGTTGGTTGTGTGTAGAATATTACATATTTGTTTTGGACACGTGTGCCCTCCTCTGTTGATTTTGAGGTGGTTGTGTCACTTGGTTTTGATTGTTTTGTCGGTGGGTGTCTTGTATGATTGATATTTATGATGTTATGTTGGCGAGTAGTGCGTTTGTTTGTTCCTGTGTCACGAGTTGTTGAATTGGTTTTGGGATTAGTTTGCATTTACACTGTAATTTTGCGAGTGAAGTTCTCCCCTCTGAGGAGGCGTTTGATTGTACGGTGTGTTTTGGAGAAGTTGGGTGTATTTTTTCGTTAATGTACTTTGTTGGGTTTATGTTATCAGAGATCGGATCTTCCTGCTGTTGCACTGTCATGCTAGTTGAGGGATGCGTTGTGTGCAGTACGTGGTTGGTCTTTGTGGCAAGTTTTGAATGGGTGTGACCCTACCGTGGTCTTGGTGGCGAACTACGTTTCTTATATGGTTTGTTCCTTCGGGGTTTCTGAGGAGTGTTTTTTATAGCACGAAGTCCCCTCTAAAGGGTTTTATACTTACTGGACTTTGACGTTTCCATTTAGACGGGTTTGGCTTTCTGAGGTGTTGGTGTTATGATAGCCGGAGTTTGGAGATCTTCATGTGCTATTTTCTTTGGGTGTTCTTGAGTGTATTTTTGTTAGAGCAGTGTTTTCGTTCTGTTAAGGAATGTGTATATGATAACGTTCTCTGCCAAGATCTTGTCCCATCAGGTTCGTTCAACTTTTTAGAGGTGTCGGTCGTTTTATGCCGGAAGTGAGGCCTGTTGTGTAAACACAAAACGTGATGTCCCCGTTTCAGGTTTATGATGTTACATGTTTATACGCAATAAGTGCGTAGGGCGTGTGCTTAGAAGGTGGTGGGATGGGCGGTGCGATCTTGCCCGCTGATATGGTGTAACCATAATTAGAGGCGTGGTTTTGTCGTGCACCCTTTAACCGTGCTTGTGAACATCTTGTATAAGACTCTTTTTAATGATACAGTTTCCTAAGACATCAATTCCAACGGAAGAGACTCCATCACAGAAGTCGCAATCTAGTAACTGCCGCTGCACAGTAAGTAAGAGTGAAACGGATCAACTGCAGGTTAATTTCGCGCTACACATTACCGCGACCCGTGGCCAGTTTGTCATAGCCTACTAAACATTCTCGTGGGTTAAAACTGGCATTACCTTGAAGGGGACATCGGACGATCAAACTATCCATCACTGTTCGCCACCCCTGTCAGGACGACGACATCCACCACTGTTTGCCGCCGTTTACGTCCGACGATACTTTCAGAGGCACTTTTGCGGTCTTCTGAGTCCTAGATCCCCCTGCAAGCTGAAGTCCCGACCACGCGGGTTGGGCATAATATGCCCCACCTAGCCAGAATGACACATAGCTGTGAGTTTGATTTCAAGAAGTCGATGGCCCGCCGCTTCTCCCTACCCTCCCAATTGGTCAGTGTACGTCCCTTGCCGAGGGTGTGAAGTCACACACGAAGAATAGGCACAACTCGTCTAGAAACCTTCGATTCTCTGTAACTTTGAATCCACGAAATGTATTCACCTCCTGCCACCATCCAATGATTTTGGGGGGAAGAAACTTGTTTGTTATCAGATCTGGGGGGGCTGTCTGTAAGGTTCGTATTTGTTTTGCTAGGTGGGAATACTCAAAGACGGATTTACGTGCCCGAAAGAACAGACGTCGAACAGACACGGCCAGACGGTCGCCCATCCCGTTTACGCCCATCCTGAAGACTGTCAGAAATTTTACGTTTGCCTCAACGGCATCACGCCCCGCGAACAAGGCTGCTCCACCGGCGAAGTCTACAATGAAGAGTCACAAAAATGTGACGCGCCTGAAAACGTACCTGGATGGTATTTATCAATTTATACAAAAATTTTTCGTTTCTAAAACTTTTTTTTAGCGAGGACTGGTTCAAAGATGACCCCAAAGTCACTACATCTTCAGCAAAGAAAAGGACAAGAAGGAGGGCGTAAGGTTTTTGCTTCAATTTCTTTTTAAAATGTTATTTTAAGACTGGTGCACAATCGTTTTTAATAAAATAATTTAGTTGTTTTTTCGCCTTTCTATTTCGTCCCTTTTCCTGCAAAAAAAAAAAAAAAAAAAAAAAAAAAAAATTCTTTAAACAAGGAAGTGCACTTGTGAAATTTTGGAGCCGACTATTTGCGTCGACGCCTTGTACTCTTGTGAAGCTGACGCTGTATCTTCGCAGTCACATCATCGCATTGTAGACCTTGATGACATGTGACCAAACTCGACATGTTGTAGTCCCTAGGCAGACCGAGCACTTTCTGTTGAAAAATGCTGAGTCATTTCATCACAGCTCACATATGTATTAGAGATACGCTCTGGCTAATTAGGAATCTGCACGAGGATTGTTTGAATCTCAAAACTATTCACCAGAAAATCTGACCGTACCTTAGTAGAAGGTGATGTCTCATCTCGGATGAACCTGTCTTACTGTAATATAACACAAATGGGGGGTGTGCATGTCACGCAGAGTGCATAATTCAGAAACAGCACGCATGATCCAATTACACGATGACATAGACACGCGTCATCAAGAGAATTGGAAAATATGATAGTTAGTATGGAGCGTGTCCAGTCACAAGGAGATCACGGGACCGCGTGAGCGTGGAAAACGAAAAATAAGGGTCGTTCGCTCACATTGCAACAGGGGAGCCATAGAGGATGGGAAATTTAGCCGCGGGTGCCCCCACTCACGACGAATGGAGGCTAAACAGGCCTCCAGTTATTGTCAAACCACCCACGTCAAGAATGTCGTGCGGGGCAAAATCAAGGCGGGCTGCCACTACCTCCACACAGCAGAATTGCGGTAGCTGCAGCCGGAACAAGGAGCGTCATCACAATTAATTGGAGGGGTGGGGAAGACAATAGGCCATCACTGAGAGGGAAGTGGGGGGAAAAAGGGGTCATGCACAAGAAGTTGGGGAAGAAGAAGTTTTTTGTTTTTTCGTTTCATCAGATTTTTGAGAAGAATGGGGAATAAAGAGGGGTCGAAGTTACAAGGAATTGGGGGAAACAAAGGGTCAACACTGTATGGAAGTTTTTGGGGGGAAAAAAGGGGTAAACACATAATTGGGGGAATAGGGCCATCAGCTGAGAATGGGGGATGGAGGGGGTAAAGCGGGGTCGATCTAACGTTGAAGATGGAAGTTGGGGAAAAACGGGTCATCCCCAAGAACTTGGCCGGGTGAAAAGTGGTCATCAACAATATATTGGGGATAAAATCTGGGCACATCATCGGAATGGGGAAAAGGTATACATCAGCAAGAAATTGGGGAGAAAATAAAGGTCGGTCCACAAGATATGTGTGCGCGGAAAAAAAGGGTTCATTACCCAAGAATTGGGGAAAAAGGGTCAACACTATAATTGGGGAAAAAAGGGTCAACACTATAATTGGGGAAAGGGCCATCACGAGAATGGGGAAAAGGGTCATCACAAGAATTGTGGAAAAAAGGGTCATCCCAAGAATTGGGGGGGGACAACAAGGTGTCCAATTCACAGTTAAGTTACATTGGGGTAAATAGAAAGGGCTCAATACACGAGAATATGGGGTGAGAAGGAAAGAGGACTGTCATCTACACCCACAGATTACTTTAGCTGATATCTCTCGATCAGAGAGGAAGTTCAAAAGGTACCGTCACAGAATGAACAGTTGGGGTATTAAAACAAAGGGTGATTACAAGAATCTGTTGCTTTTGGGGAAGGAAAAAGGGTCAAACACCACTATCACATGAGTGGGGAACTAAAAAGGGATTTTCTCGGTGTTCACCATACATCATAATTGGGTGATTAGGCCATCAACGATGAATGGGTGGACACCTCAAGGCGTTTCATCTACCATGAGATGACTTGTTCTGAGGAAAAAATAGGGTCTCTATCCTAGTGTCTACATATGAATTTTGGGGGGCAAGAACATAGGCGTCTATCATCATAGTGCGAACTTCGGGCTATAGAAATAAGTGCGTCTATTAACACACTAAGATACCTATTTTGCGTGTGAAAAATCAGGGTCATCTCACAAGAATTGCGTCTGGGAAAAAAGTATTCGTCATCACAATTAGTTATACTTTTGGAAACAAAGCGGATTTTTCCATGTGTCCACATACGCAATTGTGGTTGTAGAACAAAAGGGATCATGTCAACAGAGAAGTTGCGGGTAATAAAGGCGTCCTGTCCACACACCTACCGAGAAGGAAAGAGTTGTGGACTCTAATAGCAAGATGCGGTCTATCACATACACTAACATGCAGTCGGAAAGTAACTAATTATAGGAGTACGTGTTCATCATCAGAAGACCAATTCGGGGGATAAAATAGGTGGTGCCATGTCACTAGCAGAATCATGTATAAAAGACATGGCCCAATTCGATCGATGAGTGTTATATTGGGGAGATAATACCGGAGAACAAACTGAGAGAATTTTGGAGGAAAAAGTATTAATCCACAGAGAATTATTCTGATATGAGAAGTAGGTTGTCAAGATCACCGAACAAGTGACTGAATGATGTGTACGCGCAAATCTTTCACTTCACAAAACTAATGTAGTGAGGTCATTTACTTACGCACGTTAGCTTCATCCTTCTCCTTTTATGCGACCCGTTGATTTCTTGTCTACTATTTCGGCTACGCACTGTAACTCTTGTGTGCCAATTACTGTTCATCTTCTTTTACTATCATCTTCTGAGAATCATAGTAACTTCTGTATCGCGACACACCACACAAAAAAACATTGTTGTCCGTTTGTTTGAATTAAAATTAAATACCTAGCACATGAAATAAAAAAATAAAAAAATAAAAAAAAATAAAATAAATAATGAATAAAATAAATAATGAATTACCTAAAATAGGTTAAACATTAAATTTTGACTACTTATACCTAATGTGAAAACACGGTTTCTCCTTGATGTTGCATGGAAAACCTTAAACCTAAACAAATGAAAACGCTGAACTTTTGAACTGAACCTTTCAATAGAAATTTTTTCTTCTGGAAAGAATGCAATAACCTTTCTTTGATTTATATTCATGGGATCAAGTTTGATTGTATGTACGACACCGTGAGGCGTGGACATGGGTTGAATGCCGTCTTGTGACATTTCCATTATGACGTGTACGGCCTTAGCTGTAAAAAAATGCACTTTTATTTCTCACTCGTAAAATTTTCAAAATTCCGAAACCGACATTTCACCGAAAGTGAATTTAAAACCGTTTTGGTCATGCGGTGTCGTAAAACTAGAAAGCCTTTCTGATCGTTTTTATAACATAAACAAGAACCACATTCTATATTTGGTCAAATAAACATGATAATTTTAATTTTATACGATAGTATATTTTTAGAGAGAAAAAAAAAAATTTGTTCCGGAAAAGGAGGAAATCGAAAAAAAAAACTGAAAATTGATCAAAAGCGTGTCTTGAGACTTTTTCTCCAGAAAAAATGGTGTTTCTAAGCCAAAAGATGGTGTTTGCTGATTTCCGAGAAGCCAGAGGCGGAAGTTAATCAGAATTTCATGGGGGAGGACTTAAAAAAAAGATGTGACGTGACTTTGGACGAAACGTGATCGCAAGATACAGAATACAAAGTCTGCAGGGCATTAAACTCATTCTCAGATTCAAAATATTCGTTTCCTTTTAAAAAACCTAATCAGTAGGTGGACAAGATTTGACAATTCAATGACTATAAAGACACATTTTTAGGATTTTGACCCTACTTGGTTGGACTTTGACCCTTTAACGCCTCTAAAGACACTTTTAGGACTTTGACCCATAACGCCTCTAAAGACACTTTTAGGACTTCGACCCTTTAACGCCTCTAAAGACACTTTTAGGACTTTGACCCTTTAACGCCTCTAAAGACGCTTTTAGGACTTTGACCCTTTAAAGCCTCTAAAGACGCTTTTAGGACTTTGACCCTTTAACTCATATAAAGACACTTTTAGGACTTTGACCCTTTAACGCCTCTAAAGACACTTTTAGGACTTTGACCCATTAACGCCTCTAAAGACACTTTTAGGACTTTGACCCTTTAACGCCTCTAAAGACACTTTTAGGACTTTGACCCTTTAACTCCTCTAAAGACACTTTTAGGACTTTGACCCTTTAACGCCTCTAAAGACATTTTTAGGACTTTGACCCTTTAACGCCTCTAAAGACATTTTTAGGACTTTGACCTTATTTTGAACTTTTGAGGAATACCCTCCTCAAAAATGTCCATCTTAGGTGAACTAGAAAGACTTATTTAGAATTTGGACCCTATGTTTATGAATACCGTAATTTGTTGGATTTTGACCCTTTAAGTTGAAAATGAATACCCTTCTTACTTTGACCCTACAATCACCAGAATGGCACTTTTTAGGACTTTGACCCTATTTTGCCCAACTCTTTAGGATGAAGAGATCCTTCTTAGATGGAATTTGACCCTTTAACGACGGTTTAAGGACTTTGGTCCTATTTTGACCCATTGTTTGTGGACTTTGACCCTTTCATCCTTTAGGAAGAAAATGAATAACTCCTTAGCTGGAATTTGACCCTTGGATAACTATATAAAGTCCCTTTTTTAGGACTTTGACCCTTTATTTAATTATAAAGACACTTTTTAGGACTTTGGCCATTTAGGACAAAAAAGAATAACCTTCATTGGTGGACTTTGACCCTATTTTAACTTTTTATTATGAACACAAATAATCTTAGGTGGACTTTGACCCTTTAACGAAGGTTTTAGGAATTTGACAGGTTGATGAATCTTCTTTTGTGGACTTTGACGCTTTAATTATTAGGAAGAAACTTTTTGGACTTTGACCCTTTATGACCAAGAAGACTACCCTCCTTAAATGGACTTTGACCCTATTTTCACCCATTGATGACTTTGACCCTTTAATTAATAGGAAGGCACTTTTAGGTCTTTGACCCTTTATGTCCAAGAAGACTACCCTCCTTAAATGGACTTTGACTCTATTTCACCCATTGATGAATTCCCTCCTTGGGTTCACTTAGACCCTTTAATTAATAGGAAGACATTTTTAGGACTTTGACCCTTTATGACCAAACAGACTACCTCCTTAAATGGACTTTGACCCTATTTTTTCACCCATTGATGACTTTGACCCTTTAATTAATAGGAAGGCACTTTTAGGACTTTGACCCTTTATGATCGAGAAGACTACCCTCCTTAGGTGTACTTTGAACCTTTAATGACTATAAAGACAATTTTTAACTTAAATTCTGGCATTGTTGGACTATAAAACCACTTTTATGCACTCTTTACTTTATTTTGACCTAAAAGTATCGCTGCAAAATGATTCTCGGATCGTTTCTTTGGCCTTTTAGTGTAGATTTCTTCACAGAAAATCAATACACTTAAGATTGCAATGGGGATCAGGCAAGTTGAGTCTCTCAAGAATCAAAAATTTGTGTGGACAGTTTCATTTCAGAACCCCTTGGACACGAAAACCACCAATCATCCAAAATTTTATATTATATATATTGTTATATATATAGTATTATATATTATTATAATATATATTAATCTACTATATATATATATATATATATATACTATTATATATATTAATATATATATAGTGATATGATCCACAATATAATATATTCGCACGGAGATAACATTGATTGATAATTGTTACTTGACGACCGTATGACATAAATTCGGTATGATCTTTATGTGTGCCTTTTGTAAACTAATAGAATTTATGAGTTATCTAGAGTGAACTGACTGAAATCGGACCAGCGGTTGTGGTACTTTACTTAGGGCCTGTACGACATCTCCTAAACGTCATCAGCGACTTTCAAACTTAAAAGTGATGTTTTGGGGCTGCTAAGAAAGATTAAAGTTGGTCTTGGCAACAGCTGGGTCGCAATCGATCTTATGAATCTAGGTTAAAAAGAAAATTGTTGAGTGTACCGAGGGAAACAGATGATTTTGTGATTTCTGTCGAATTTTAGAACTTCGAGATCTAACCATCTGAAAGAAGAAATCTACATCTTTAGCTCCTGCTGCCGCGGCGGGGATTTCAGTTTTTTTTTCTTCCTGTTTCTGTCGAGCAAAACTGGGCGTTGTCCGAGATCAAGGATTACCAAAATAGGAAATCTCACGGGTCACACGTATCAGGAAATAAAGAAAAAAAAGTCCATTTTCCCCCGGAAAATCAGAAAAATATCTTTAACCAGAACCACTCCCCACATTAGAAGAGGTCAGGGTAAAAAAAGGCGGCGCCTTTTCATTTTTTTTTTCGTTGAACGCACACCTTTCTCCAACCTTGACCAGAAACCATTGGCAGACCTTGCGGCTTGTCTCGCCACGTAATTTCCCTTATCTTTTAAGAGATCCGTCTTCATGTCTCACAATAAAATTCAATGTTTCCGCCTGAAAGAGATAGTGGCGATCTGAGGACCAATTAAAAATACCAAAATTTTATCGTCATTTCATGTAAAGTAGGTGAAGTTAAATAGTAACAAATCTTTCACACTATTAGAACGAGTTGTTTCATCGAAATTAAACACAATTAATAACTCACCGATATTTATACAAAAGAATTTTTTTTCCAATGGAAAAATATAATTTAATAAAATTAATTTTTTTTTTTTTTATATTTGTATGTTTATTTTTTTTTATGTAAAAATGATGTATAAA
>JAGWEN010000525.1:0-80000 GCA_018703685.1 Orius laevigatus | reverse complement strand
AAAAAATAAATACAACTTTTTTCTACTCTTAACCCATCCTTGAAGAATACTTTAAACATGAAGTATTGCGTCAGTTGTCAAAAAGAGGAGGTTATATATATTCTAATACCCTCGTATTTATAAAATTTATTCACAGTAAGTTTTTAAAAAGTCCATTATCATTTAGACATAATATACATTTTACATTTCTTAATTTTTAGAAAAGAAAACACGAATAAGTGGCACTATATATGTATGCCTATCCCATGCTATTCCGTTCTGTATGCAAATGCAGCCGAAGGAATCGTGAATATGGTTGTTGAGATTCCCTCGCTGGTCCAGCAATGCAAGATAGGATGGTGAGACCACAAAAATATTCAATTTATGGGCATAGCATTTATTATTGTCGTAATATCGACCATAAAAGATGGGAAAAACCTAGATTTGTTTGTATTGCTAATGTATAGTTATATGGTGGAGGTTAACATAAATAGCTATAAGAGAGAAAGGACAAAGACATAAGTTGTTAGCTGAAGTAAGCCCAGAGGGGATACTTTTTCGTTTCTATTAACCTTGGGTTTATATTGTTTTTTCTATTGTATTTTAATGGAGGTGAATTCTTCACTTGGTTCTATAGGGGCATGAACTTGATTTGCTAATGGGCAGGTTATTTGTTGTGGTTCAGATCAACGAAAGGTGACCCTTGAATCGATTTAAGCAAGATGTGGAAAACTGGAAAGTTAAGATTCGTCGCCAACTGTTTCCCTCATCACGGTACATCTTGGAAACTACGGAAGCTATTCCACAAGTTAAAATTAAATTTTTTAAAAAATTGCAATTGTTCTAATCATAAAGGTATTCCTATCAATTACAATTTGCAACTTTAATTCATAATTAGATACAATTAATTATAATCATGAGTATGTTTACAATATGGAAGTCATGATGTGACCGTAATCGAAGATTGCAAATTGTAACCAAATCGAGATTGCAATTGGTAACCGTGATCGAGATTGTAAAATAGCCGTAATCGAGATTGAAAAATTGTAACAGTGAGCGGATGATTGCAAATGTAACCGAATGAGATTGCGAATTGGACATGTGATTGAGATTGCTGAGTGATTGACTGAGATTGTATCGTAATTGAGATGGCAATTGTAACCGTAAGTTAAGATAGCAGAGTGAAAACCGTGATAAGGGATGTGGCAATGTAACCGTGGGTCGCATTGCAATCACAACGTATTGAGATTGCAAACGTAACCGTAATTGAGATTGCAAATCGTAAACCATAATTTGAGATGCAATTGTAACCAGCGATCGAGAGTGAAAATTGTAACGTAATCGAGATTGCAAACGAACTGTAATCGACTTGTAATTGTAATTGGTGATGGCAATTGTTAACCGTAATTAAGATCGCATAAGCAATTGAAAACTGTGATTTAGGATTGTTTACAATGTAACGTGGTCGTCATTCAATCACAACTGAATTGAAAATTGCCAAAACGTAACCGGATTCGAGATTGCAAACGTAACCGTAATTGGAATTGCGGTTGTAATCCAAGATTGCAGACTGTAACCGTTGAGCGAGATAGTCAAATGTAAACCATAGATCGAGATTGCATAATCGTAACCGCTGAGATCGTGAGGTGCAAATCGTGAATCGTAATTGAGATTGTGCGATGTAATCTAGATTGTCAAACTGTAACCATGTATATCGTAGATGCCAACGTTGGAATCCGTAATCGAGAGTTGCAAACGCACTATGCGAGATTGCGAATCGTAACCGGTGAGGTCGAGGTGTGCAAACAAATTCGTACTGACTAATCGAGAGATTGCACTTGTACCTAATCCGTGCATCGAGTTATTGTCCAAACTTAACCGTACATGAGATTGCGAGTAATCGAGATTGCAATTGTAACCGTGATCGCGATTGCACACGTACAATCGTAATGGAGATTGTGGTGCAGATTGTGAATCCGTGGTCGAGATTGCAATATTTGTCTACTCTTTTTGTGACATAGAGATTGCTTTTATTGCGCACCAGATGTGTAACCGTGTGATTGAGCTTGCTATATAATTGTAACCTTGTGATGGTTATATGCTACTTGTGACCTGATTTTTGGCTGTTCAATTGGAGCATTGCTCTTTTATGTATTGGTTTTCAATGTCATCCATGTATCAATAATTGCAATGAGGTAACTATGTATATCTGAGATTGCAACGTGTTATACCGTTTTGACTATATATTGCGAATGTAATCTGACCAATCTCGTGGATAAGTACTGTCAAATGTAACCGTCGAAGGCTTGATGCGAGATGAATTGTAGGTAACACCTATGATCCGGACAAAAATCTGCAATTGTAACTCGTGTGATTGAGTGTTGCATCGGCAACCCTAATTGAAAGATTGTATCCGTGTATTTAATAATGCGATTGTAACCGTAATCGAGATTGCAATCGTAGATGACCGATGATCTTACAGATTGTGCCAATCAAACCTAATTGTGTTGTATGACGTGAATTAATGTTGCGATCGTAACCGTACTCTAGACTGCAATGTAACCGTAACTTGAGATGGCATTGTCTGCAGTGACCTCGCGGTAATTTTTTATTAAAACTACATGTGTTTTTTCTAGACGTGGAGAACCCAAACATTAATGATGATTCACGACTATGAAAGGTGAACAATCGATCCATGGATGTGATGGAAATCGGCTCAAATGGATAGCACTTGATAAACGAACTGTGGAACCTAACGACCTTCTTTGCAGATAGCGTTAAAAGAGGTGATATATAATTGCAAGTGAAAGTTCTCCTGGTATGCCTCGGTCTTTAACAAATCGACGAGGCGCGAAAATCGATTAGGAAGTGTTTTCACCATGTCACGTCAAGACCCGTTGGCTGAACTTGATGCAGGATCATACACGGACGTTTCTAGTATGTATATATTAACTGGTCCTGGCCTTTTGGAAAAGCGAGTGTCGAAATGGCTAAGAACATTACAAAATCCCAGATGGGAAGCCAATAAAACAACACTTTCGCATTTGGTGGCGAATTTAAAGATCGGAGCATTATTTAGAGAGAGCCTAGAAATCTTAAACAGACGCACAAACGAATGGCAAAGGACTTATCTCGAAAGGACGAAGACAAATTAACTTGTTCGTATTCATAAAAAAAACAATATCGTCTGCTGCAAAAAACTAAATTCATTTTAGAACAAATACGACTCTTGGAGACGCCAAGTATCTCTGGTCGAAACGAAAGTCCGAAAAAACAAAATAGTCAACTCGAATCCCAACTTTGCTGAGGCCCTCCAGTCGAAGAACATCGGGTTTGTTCTTTTTATTAAAAAAATTTTTTAAATCATATTTTATTTTCAGTGGAATAATTGGCACTTTCTTCCATTTAAAATGATGAGCTTGGTGATTCTGGTCAATAATTTGACCATTCAAAATATTCCAAAAATGGTGATAGTGTTTGGTAGGATATTTGCACTACTTAGTTGAAAAATAAAATTGTTTTTTTGAATAATTTTGTTTTGTAATCCCATTGCTCTTCGGAAAATGCTAGGTCTAGTCAATAGGGGGTTTATGATGGTTTTTAGTGTAAAAAAATGTCCGTTTGGACCAAGTTTTCAGAGAGAGGCGGGTGGGGAGGTGAATGAGGGTAGGCGAAGAGTGGGGAGGTGAATGGGTTAGGGAAGAGTGGGGAGGTGAAGAGGTGTATTTTATGGTAGAGTGGTGGTGGTGAAGAGGGAGGGAAGAGTGGGAGAGGTGAATGAGGGTAGGAAGAGTGGGAGAGGTGAAATGAGGGTTAGAGAGGAGTTGGGTGAGGGTGGAATGAGGGTAGGGAATAGTGGGGGAAGTGAAGAAGTAGGTATGGTAGAGTGGTGGTGGTGAGGAGGGTAGCGGAAGAGTGGAGGAGAGTGAAGTATGTGATAATGGTTAGAGTGGTGGTGGTGGTGGATGGTGATAGGGAAGAGTGGGGGGAGGTCAATGAGGGTAGGGAAGAGTGGGGGAGGTGAATGAGGGTAGGGAAGAGTGGCGAGAGGTTGAATGAGGGTTAGAGAGGGAGGTGGGGGAGGTGAATGGAGGGTAGGGAAGTAGTGGGGAGGTTTGAATGAGGTTAGGGAAAGTGGGGGAGGTGAAAGAGGGTTATGGTAGAGTGGTGGTGGTGAAGAGGGTAGGGAAGAGTGGGAGAGGTGAATGAGGGTAGGGAAGAGTGGGAGAGGTGAATGAGGGGTAGAGAGGAGTTGGGAGGTGAATGGAGGGGGGGGGGGGGGGGGGGGGGGGGGTGGGGGGGGGGGGGGGGGGGGGGGGGGGGGGGGGGGGGGGGGGGGGGGGGGGTGGGGGGGGGGGGGGGGGGGGGGGGGGGGGGGGTGGGGGGGGGGGGGGGGGGGGGGGGGGGGGGGGGGGGGGGGGGGGGGGGGGGGGGGGGGGGGGGGTGGGGGGGGGGGGGGGGGGGGGGGGGGGGGGGGGGGGGGGGGGGGGGGGGGGGGGGGGGGGGGGGGGGGGGTGGGGGGGGGGGGGTGGGGGGGGGGCGGTAGGGAATAGGGGGGGAAAGAAGGAAGGGGTATTTATATGGTTAGAGTGGTGGGGTGGTGAAGAGGTAGGAAGAGTGGGAGGTGAAGAGGTGTATGGACCCTATGGTAGAGGGGAGGTGGAGTGACGTGTGATAGGAAGAAGTGGGGGAGGTGAAGAGGGTATGGACTATGGTAAAGTGGTGGTGGTGAAAGGGTAGGGAAGAGTTGGGGGAGGTGAATGAGGGTAGGGAAGGAGTGGGAGGTGAGAGGTAGGAAGAGTGGTGAGGGAATGAGGTAGGGGAGTGGGGAGTGAATGAGGGTAGGGGAGGTGAATGAGGGTAGGGAAGAGTGGTGGAGGTGAAGAGGGTAGGGAAGAGTGGGGGAGGTGAATGAGGGTAGGGAAGAGAGGGGGAGGTGAATGAGGGTAGGGAAGAGTGGGGGAGGTGAATGAGGGTAGGGAAGAGTGGGGGAGGTGAATGAGGGTAGGGAAGAGTGGGGGAGGTGAAGAGGGTATGGACTATGGTAGAGTGGGGGAGGTGAATGAGGGTAAGGAAGAGTGGGGGAGGTGAAGAGGGTATGGACTATGGTAGAGTGGTGGTGGTGAAAAGGGTAGGGAAGAGTTGGGGAGGTGAATGAGGGTAGGGAAGAGTAGTGGAGGTGAATGAGGGTAGGGAAGAGTGGGGGAGGTGAATGAGGGTAGGGAGGAGTTGGGGAAGTGAATGAGGGTAGGGGAGGTGAATGAGGGTAGGGAAGAGTGGTGGAGGTGAAAAGGGTAGGGAAGAGTTGGGAGGTGAAGAGGGTAGGGAAGAGTTGGGAGGTGAATGAGGGTAGGGGAGAGTGGGGGAGGTGAATGAGGGTAGGGAAGAGTGGGGGAGGTGAATAAAGATTAAGGGCAGGGGAGGTGAATGATGGTAGGGGAGAGTGGTGGAGGTAAATGAGTGTAGGGAAGAGAAGTGGTGGGGGAAGGAGGCGAGTGGAAGGGTGAGTATGAGGGAGGTGGAGGAAAGTAGTGGAGGGTCGATGAGGGGAGGAAATGAGAAGTGGGTGCTTATACCTTATACACTGAGCAAGTTAATGATCTTTATGCATAAACCAAAAGACTATAAAAACACTAAATTTATTAATAAGCAACAATATCCCAAGTGACAAGTTTTTGGTGTTTCTTTTAAAAGAAAGAAGCCCCAGAAATAAAAGGAATGTAGATAAAGTGAATAATTTTAAATTCCTCAATGGACACCCAAGTTGCTTGCTTTGCAAACCGTATGAAGCTCATTTTGGGACATGGAGGAAAGTTGTACTTAAATAGGAGGGATCATAAATTTCTTTTTGGAATGAGACGATTCGTGTTTGGCGGCTTTCGTTTTGGTCGTCATGACGTCTTGGGTCTGCTGGTGGAGAATGAAAAGGCATTGGTTGAGCGAGTTGAGCATCGCCTGCGATGAGGCTTTCAGGAGTAGAAGGTCCGGATCGATATGCTTCAGCTCGCCGCTAGCCGGCAAATCTTCGATGCTTCTCGCCATCAAAAAGTTGCTTTGCTCGGCCTTAAAAAGATGCTCTCGCACAGCGGAAAATGCATCCCAAAGAGCAAGCGAGTCCGTTGGTATGGCAACCTTAGGTGCGAGATCGCGAGCACTTTGTGAAGATGCATGAAGCTGCGACACTGCTCGCAATCGATTCACCCACTCTTGCCTGCAAAATCATAATTATTGGATAATTAAGGTACAGAGATATATGTACCTCGCTTTGGCATCTTGGGCTCTAAGCTTAAAACTCTCCCCAGAGCTCGAATTCACAGAAAAAGTGTTGGAATCTTCATCGCTTGGGCAGATGACAGCGGCCTCCAAATGTACCCAACCCCGAGGTTGCGTTTTACGTTCGTTCTCGTTCAAATAATAACTTAAAATTCCCGTTTTAGGGTCGAGAATGAACCAACGGAATTGCCAGCCTTTCATTACATTCGTGTACTTCGAGAGTTGCCCCTCGTATAGCTGGCACATCATTTCTGCACTCATGTTTTCCGAAGGTCGACCCTCGACGCTGCACACGGAATCCAAATGTTCGGAGACGCTCGACTTTTTCTTACTTCTCTTCATCTCTGCATATTATTTTTAACACAAAATCTTCACTCAAAACAACAAAATTTAATTTTTAAGCAAAAATACATGGAGGTTATACTCTTATCGATAGCGTACGTCATAAGCAGCTCCGTCGTGCTGAAAATGACGTCAGAGAATCCATTTTGTTTAGAACTACGTCATTGATACCCTGATTTTGGGCGGGGCATGGCGGGATCCAATTTGCCAGCACAGATCCATCGACAGAGCATATAAACACCTTCTTTGTTGTTGTATGGATCATGGATGGTTGCTGCAATTTAAAGTTCTTAGATCAATCATCCCAAATGTGGGTTTGTCTAGCGTTTAAGTTGGAGAAACTTATCAATCCAAAAAGTTTGAATAGTGCATAGCAGAGGCTCCCAAACTTTTTCAGAGTGCGCCCCCCTTTTAAACAAATGAAAACCTTTGCGCCCCCCTCCCCAAAATGTTTTGACTGTTAACTTTGAGGTTTTTGAAGAAAATTTGGGCTTTAAAATGTTGATTTTGAGGTTTTTGACAAAAGTAATTGCACCTAAAACATTGATTTTGAGGTTTTTTGGCAAATTGGCTCTTTTAACCATGATTAGGAGGTTTTTGACGAAAAATTGTCAATTTAAAGTTGATTGTGAGGGTTTTTGACGAAAATTTGGCTGTATAAATGTTGATTTTTTTTTTTTTTTTTTTTTTTTGACGAAAAGTAGGCTTCACAATGTTGATTTTGAGGTTTTTGACGAAAATTTGACTGTATAAATGTTGATTTTGAGGTTTATTTTTATTTTTATTTTTTTATTTATACGAAAAGTAGGCTTTACAAATGTTGATTTTGAGGTTTTGACGACTATTTGGCTGTATAAAAATGTTTGACGAATTTTTGGAGGATATCTGCACACAAAAAAATCTCGAGCCTGCCCCACGCCCCTCCAGTTTGCTAACCTTTGGTGTATAGACTAAGGGGTTTTTGGACAGTTTGGGTTTAGTTTGGGTCGTTTGGATAACCCAATGTCCTCCCCCACTCTCTCCTACCCTCATTTACCACCCCAAATCCGCCCCTACCCTCATTCACCTCCCCCACTCCTCTACCCACATCTGTCTGTTCTTTATAGAGTGAAAAATCCCAAACCCGGTCCTAACTCCGGGGGAAGGCCTCGGTATCAATACTGTGGTGAATGTTCGGGTATAAATCTGCCATCCAGGCCTTTTCCCATTTGTTTGTACTTTGTGCTTTTTCCCCCCTTTTCGTCCCCTGTGCACTCCCACGCTTGGCCCTTTCCCGCCCTTCTGTGCATTTTGTGTTGGAAAAGAGTGGGGGAGCTTACCGAAAACGTCACTGGCCAATCTGTGTTCTTATTGGTTTTAGAACTTTATAAACTATCTGTGTTGGTCTATACAACTTGAAGTTTGACAATCAAATCAATGAAGTAGGTTACTCGGTCGTTTTCGTCATTCGTCTTGTGTTCTCGTTATTCATTTCCTAATCCAATGGCGGGACCGTCAGTGATTGTTTTGTTTCCACAATTCCATTAGAATTTGAAAATATTTGAATAACTAGTTTGGAGTTTGAAGGTAAGTTTTGATATGGATGAAAGAGGTGTCGTAATCGTTGTGTAATTCGGTTGCAATTCGTAATGGAGGGTTTATTTGTTTTTCAGTTGTTTTTAATTATGCTATGGAATCTCTTCCCCGAGATCCGTACGAGAGGCAACTTCTTGAGGTGTTCAAAAGCTGCGATTTTGATGGGAAAGGCGTTCTGGACGATGCAGGCCTCGAGAAGCTGTGCGAGTTGCTTCATTTGGACGAGGCGAGGGAAGAACTTCGATCGTTCCTTGTGCCGAACGGAAGTGGAACTTCGGCTCCGGTCACGTTCTCCAAGTTCCGCGATGCGCTGCTTACCCTTCTCGGCGGCCTCAGGGGCGACCGGACTCCAAGGTCCTGGTAATATGCGTTTTAAGGTTGCCATGCTCTTTTGGGAGTCCAGTAAAGTTGGAGGATTACTGTTTTTCCCAATTTAGGCGAGTTAGGCTCTGAGGAGTACCTTTATTGGGGTACAATTTGTTTGAAAGCTTAATTATTTTGTATGGTGACAAGGGAAGTCGCGATACTTTATAAGTATCAATACTTAAATTCAAGACTTTCATTGAGTGCCGAATGATACAATGCATGGAAGAGAAAGCAGTACTTGGAAGAACCAACCACATTCAGCACTCACAGCATACCCAACTTCCCTCTATATACTGCACCTAAAGCCTACCTGGCGCACTCACCATACTTTGCACTCACAGCATACCCAACTCACCGTGTTCATCACTCAAAGCTTAACCAACATACTCTCTATATTAGCACTCATAGCATATCCAATATATCCACCTTATTCACCAAACATACTCTGCCAAACACCACTCTCAGCATACCCAACATATCCATCATAATCAGAACCCAAGCATACTCAGATACCAAATCTTATACTCAAGTTGGTGAGCATGTTGGGTATGCTGTGATTGTTGAATATGGAAAGTTGGGTACTCTGTGATTGTTGAATATGGTAAGTTGGGTACGCTGTGATTGTTGAATATGGTAAGTTGGGTACGCTGTGATTGTTGAATATGGTATGTTGGGTACGCTGTGAATGTTGAATATTGTGTGTATCATGGGTACTCTGTGATTGTTGAATATGGTAAGTTGGGTACGCTGTGATTGTTGAATATGGTATGTTGGGTACGCTGTGAATGTTGAATATGGTGAGTATCATGGGTACTGATACTCATGGGTATCATGAGTATCATGGCTACATGGGTAGTATGGTGAGAATCATGGGTTGAATATGGTTAGTTGGGTACGCTGTGATTGTTGAATATGGTGGGTATCATGGGTACTCTGTGATTGTTGAATATGGTGAGTATGTTGGGTATGCTGTGGTTGTTGAATATGGTGAGCATGTTGGGTACGCTGTGATTGTTGAATATGGTAAGTTGGGTACGCTGTGATTGTTGAATATGGTATGTTGGGTACGCTGTGAATGTTGAATATGGTGAGTATCATGGGTACTCTGTGATTGTTGAATATGGTAAGTTGGGTACGCTGTGATTGTTGAATATGGTGGGTATCATGGGTACTCTGTGATTGTTGAATATGGTGAGTATGTTGGGTATGCTGTGATTGTTGAGTATGTTGGGTATGCTGTGGTTATTGAATATGGTGAGCATGTTGGGTACGCTGTGATTGTTGAATATGGTAAGTTGGGTACGCTGTGATTGTTGAATATGGTATGTTGGGTACGCTGTGAATGTTGAATATGGTGGGTATCATGGGTACTCTGTGATTGTTGAATATGGTGAGTATGTTGGGTACGCTGTGGTTGTTGAATAGGTAAGTATTGGGTAGCTGTGATTGTTGAATATGGTAGTGGGTACGCTGTGAATGTTGAATATGGTGGGTATCATGGGTACTCTGTGATTGTTGAATATGGTGAGGTTGGGTATGCTGTGGTTGTTGGATATGGTGAGTATATTGTAGGGTACGCTGTGATTGTTGAGTATGGTGAGTATATTGTAGGGTATGCTGTGATTGTTGAATATGTCGGGTATGCTCTGGTTGTTGAATATGGTGAGCATGTTGAGTATGCTGTGGTTGTTGTATTGTACGCCGTGAGTGCTGAATATGGTATGTTGGTTACTCTTCCAGTAGTGAAAATAGTAGGTACCATGTCTTGAGGATGCTGGATACGGCTTGAAACCCAATTTTCAACCTTCACAAGAAAGATTTTTTATTCTTTTCAGTGAGAGAGGTCTCCCCCAAGTACGTCTACGGGGAAAAAAAGTACGGCCGAAGGTCTCGCCCTGAAAGCATCGAGAAACTCGAACAACTCGACAACTCGAGCGAATCGAACCAAATCAAGATAACCAACACACTCCACTCTACTAGTCTCAACAATATTCGGGTATTATCTTCATTACAATTTATATTTTATTAATAATCCACCCTTTTAGCTTTGTTCAAGTAGTGATAATGATCACTATTCAATAAGTGATAGCGAAGAAGTCGAACCCGTCAATAAATTGTCCATCAATAAAGAATATGAAGGTAAATTGGAACGCTCATAACTTCCTCAATTTTAGACCGAATTAATCGATATATATATACCGTTAGGAAGCTCTTTAAAATAGCTTTTTAACAGTATAAATGTCGATATTGTTCAAAAGTTGTGGACGTGACAGGCATTTAAGCAAGTTATGAAATTTTTTGAGTAGTCAGTGGTGAAAGCGAGTTAAGAAACGCATGGGAGCGCCTAGGAGTCGGCCGAGAAGGTTATTTACACCGAAATGAGTTGGCGATGGTCTGCTCGGCCGTCGGCATGGATACGATGGCCGATCAGGTCGTCTCTCAAGTTTTTTCAACCCTCAAACCTGACGATGAAGGTCGAATACTTTTTGAAGATTTCCTCGAGCTGTTCCGATCTAAAAATTGTTCCACTCCTCAAATAGTCGAACATCAAATTCAGTAAGTAAAATTACGTAGTAGTAAAATTAATTTTTTCTAGATTTTCAAAATCTTCCAGTTTGACGGACATTAACGATTTGAGCAATTCAGCGACTTCTAGGTTATTTCAAGAATTGAATAATGCACGGTAAGAACCAAGTTGCTGCTTTTCAAAACTAAACTTTTGTGCTTAGAATTCAGCTTGAAGCGGTCACAGCGGAAAGGGACAAGCTGAAAGCGGATTTGGCGGATGCAAACGAAAGGTCGACAATGCTCGCTCAAGAAGTTGATGAGCACCACGCTCGAATCGAAAAAGCCTCCCGAGACCAAATCGAGCTCATCGAGCAGAAACATCAAGAAGACATAAAAGCCCTAAAATACCAAATGAGTGCGGAAAAAGATCAACTTTTATCTTCAAATCAGCGACTCGAAAAATCTCTAATGGAACACCTCGACCAGCTAAACAAACTCAACTCGGAACTTGCATCTTTAAAATTGGTACCACAAAAGTTTTAATTTTATCATTTTCTATCGTTTTTTCAGGAATGTGAAAATTTGGAAAAAGAAAACCGGACGTTAAACAATGAATTGGCAAATAGTGACTCCCTTAAAAAGGATTTCCAAGAACAGCAAGAATGCATGTCTTCCCTCCATCAAAGGGTAAAGAAAACCTCCGCAAAGTGGCAGCTGTTACATTTATTTTTGTTATTTTTAGGTTTATGAGCTTGAATCTTTGCATGAGCAATCGTCTGGGATTATTCAACGTATAAACTGCTTGCAATCTGAAAATACCGAGTTGAGAGATAAGAATGACGAATTGACGATTCAATTAGAACAGCTTTTGACTCAGAATTCGCATAGGAAGTAATTTTATTTTGAAAATATGAGTTTTCTGTGTATTAATTGTAAATTTTAGGGATTCGTTTTCGGATTGTGCGAGTGGGACGAAAAGAAGGGTCAAATCTCCGGAACTTTTTACTGTGACTAGACTGGAGAAAGTGAGGCGATGTGAGATTGAGGATGACGTTAGTTTGAAGGATATTTCATCTCAAGGTACACAAAATTTAACACTTTTATTTCCATTCTATGAAATTTGGGTAAAAAACATCATAAAATGGGATTTTTTTTCTTCAAATTAAAACTGAATATTTAAATTAAAATTTTCATAATTATTTCAGATTTTTCCATTTCGTCTATGGATGAAAAAGACCTGGAGTTGGACGACGAAACGTATTCGATATCAACTGTAAGTCAATATCCAAACACAGTAGAGTGTCAATTATCTGGAAAAATGTGGTATAGAGGAGGAATTTGAAGTTTCTTTGAGATTCGGGACTCTACAGACCTCTCCACAAACACCCCCACCTTCCCACATTGTCCCATCACTTCCCCCAATCTCAATCCCATGTATACTATCCATCACCACCTGCCCACACCACCTCCCCCCATCACCCATCACCACATCCCCCCAATCTCCCGTCACCACGTCCCCCTAATGTCGCATCACCCCCCATCTCCAATCACCCCCCAAACTCCCATCACCCTCCTCCCCCAATCTCCCTTCACCACCTTCCCCAATCACCCTTCACCACCTCTCCAAATCTCACACCACCCCCTCCCCCAATCTCCCATTACCACCTCCTCCATCTCCCTTTACCACCTCCCCCCATCTCCCATCACCACTTCCCCCAATCTCCCATCTAAACTTCCCCCTAATCACCCATCACCACATCCCCCAATCTCCCATCACCACGGCTCCCCAATCTCCCGCCCCCCTCCCCCAATCTCCCATCACCACGGCTCCCCAATCTCCCACCCCCCTCCCCAATCTCCCATCACCACCGCCCCCTAATCTCCCACCCCATCCATAACCATCCCCTAATCACCCATCACCACCTCCCCCCCCAATCACCAGCTTCCCCCATCTCCCCTCCCCCTCCCCAATCTCCTATCACCACCTTCCCCCATCTCCCCTCCCCCCAATCTCCCATTACCACCTCCCCCATCTCCCTTTACCACCTCCCCCATCTCCCATCACCACTTCCCCCAATCTCCCATCTCCACTTCCCCCTAATCACCCATCACCACCTTCCCCCATCAACCCTCCCCCTCCCCAATCTCCCATTACCACCTCCCCCATCTCCCATTATCACCTCCCCCCATCTTCCATCACCACTTCCCCCAATCTCCCATCACCACTCTGCGCTCCTCAACCTCCCCCAAACCATTTTCATCAAGTCTAGTAAAAAGACTCCAAATTCTTCTGAATGATCACCTCGTCTCCCCAATCTCCCACCCCCTCCCCCTATCTCCCACCCCCTCCCCCAATCTCCCATCACCACCGCCCCCTAATCTCCCACCCCCATCCCTAACCATCCCCTAATCACCCATCACCACCTCCCCCCAATCACCCATCACCACCTCCCCCCAATCTCCCATCACCAACTTCCCCCATCTCCCATCACCACCGCCCCCTAATCTCCCACCCCCATCCCTAACCATCCCCTAATCACCCATCACCACCTCCCCCCAATCACCCATCACCACCTCCCCCCAATCTCCCATCACCAACTTCCCCCATCTCCCATCACCACCGCCCCCTAATCTCCCACCCCCATCCCTAACCATCCCCTAATCACCCATCACCACCTCCCCCCAATCACCCATCACCACCTCACCCCAATCTCCCATCACCGCGTCTCCCCAATCTCCCACCACCGCCTCCCCCTAATCTCCCCCCCATCCCTAACCATCACCTAATCACCCATCACCACCTTCCCCCATCAACCCTCCCCCTCCCCAATCTCCCATTACCACCTCCCCCATCTCCCATTATCACCTCCCCCCATCTTCCATCACCACTTCCCCCTATCTCCCATCACCACTCTGCGCTCCTCAACCTCCCCCAAACCATTTCCATCAAGTCTAGTAAAAAGACTCCAAATTCTTCTGTCTGAACAATATTTAAAAAATCCTCATTTTGAAAAACGTTAAATCTAGATAATTGACATCAAAATTAGAGCATGAACTATTCCTTTGGTGCATGAAATTCCAACTTTTCAAAAAACCTCGCTTACCGTCAACGAAATTTAAAAAACCGAGAAACCGCTTTCGCTTTTCATTTATCGCCCGCTCAAAACCGTCCGACCTCAAGGTTTTTTTATGTTCAGGAACAAATATGGATCGAAGAGAAAGAAAAAATGAAAGCGTACGTTGTCGAGTTGGAAACGAAAGTCCGACAACTTCAGCAAAAGGTAGATTCGTTGCTAAAGTCACACTGAAATATCCCACCACCCTCTCAGGGTCGCCAATTACTCGCTTTTTGTCAATTTCAAATTTTTAATGAGGGGTTTGGTGGGGGTTTATATTTTTTTGGTATAAAATGCCAAAAAATCCACTTTTTTTCGCTTCTGCATGCTTTTTTTTGTGTTAGTGTTTTGTATTTTTTTATTTATTTTTTAAAAATAAAATTAGAAGTACCTTAACTTGATGTTTTTTGTCCTTAAAACCTTTTAACTGACCATAGTGTCTAAATATATTCACCTGGCATGTTTCCAAGTGTGGACATGTAGTTTTAACATCGATAAAGTGTAAGTTATGTGATTTTTTAGGAATTGTGGACTTCGAAAAATGGATTTTTTGAAAAAAAGGTAATTTTGAATTTGATTTTTGGTGGTTTAATTGTTGGGAGTTGTTAGGAAGTAGGAGTGCAGACTGAGAAGTTGGGTCATTTGGAGAAACATTGCTACGAGTTGGAAACCGAGCTGGAAAGAGTGAGGGACAAAATAATCAAAATATTGTCGGAAAGGAGGGCTTGCTCGGAGGAAAACTGCGCCCTAAAGAAGACCCTTCAGACCCTCATGAAGAAAAACGTCGAGGATCCTTTTTTGAGTTCCCCGAAGAATTCCGAGTGCCTTCAAAGTGCCTTAAACATGGAATGCCTCAAATGTAAAGACGATGCGCTTAATGTTGAAAATGAAAGACTTCTGAATCGATGCAGAGATTTGGAAAAAAGCCTCGAACTTTTAAAAGACGAGTATGAGAAGACTGAAGACTATTGGGAAAAGAAGCTTGAAGAAGAAAGAAACATTTTTGAAAAAGTAAAATTTATATAAACTTTTATTATTTTATATTCTTTTCAAGGACCAAGAACAAAGTGACGAAAAGTTCGCTGAACTTGAAGCCAAAATCCAAGAATATGCCGAACTTTTTGCCGTTGAACAGTCCAAGAAACCTTCCCTTCCGCCAATTGAAGAAAATGAATATTTTGAAAAACAAGTAAGTTTCTCAAATTATCAGATTCGTTTTTCTCACCCTAAAAACTGTCTAAAACCACATTTTGGGGCAAATCTAAAAATGAAAATTTTGCCCCCAAAAAGTGGGGAAAGGGTCCCCCCTTTGATGTGGTCAAAAAAATATTTTTTAATCGAAAAATCGACCTCAGATTCGTGTTCCTCACCCCAAAAATGGTCTAAAACCCCATTTTAGAGCAAAATCAAAAAATGAAAATTTTGCCTCCAAAAAGTGGTTGAAAGGGGTATTTAGTCAAAACTGTCTAATCTTGATTTTCTTCAAAAATTTTAGTTTACCCAATTGGAAGAGGAGTTTGAAAACTTTAGGAAAGAAATGAATCAGAAATTGGGTTTGAAAGACGAACAGATCGAGCAGCTTGAGATTGCTTTACAAAGTTGTCAAAATCGCCATTCTGGTAAATAAAAAGCTTTTTTTCCCTCGATTTTATAAAAATTCTTTATTTCTGCAGTGAGAGAAGAAGGCGTTCAGACGAATTTCAGCGAAACGCCCAAGTTTGGAGCGAAATATCGCCCGTCGAGTATCCCAAGGGTAATTATCAATTTCAATTCTGTGTTTTAAGCTAAGATAACTTTAATATAAATTGTTTTTTCTTATAAATGAATGAACAGGATTATTGTAATTGTGCGAGGGGTAAGGCGAGGGAAAAGCTGAGGTCCGATATTGAAAACCTTTACTATAGAAAGAGAGTGCTATTGAATCAGATAGCAAGTCTCCAAACCAACGCACAGGTAGCTTCCAAATGCACTCAGCATGAAAGTTTTCCGTTTTTTTGTGCCGTTTATAGGGTGACCGCCTATTTGGCAGTCCGGCAGTCATCTACTCTATCACTACTCTCCTTACCCCACTACTACACTCCATACCCCACTTCTACCCCATCTACTCCATCACTACCCTACCTACCCCTCTTTACCCCATCACTACCCTCCCTACACCATCAATACCCTCCTTACCCCACCACTACCCTCCCTACACCACCACTACCTTCCTTACCCCACCACTTTCCTCCTTACCTCATCAACACCCTCTCTACCTCATCAATACCCTTCTTACCCCACCACTACCCTCCCTACACCACCACTACCCTCCTTACCCCACCACTACCCTTCCTACACCATCAATACCCTCCTTATCCCACCACTACCCTCCCTACTCCGCCACTACCCTCCCTACACCACCACTACCCTCCCTACACCACCACTACCCTCCTTACCCCACCACTACCCTTCTTACACCACCACACCTTCTTACACCACTACCCTCCCTACACCACCACTACCCTCCTTACCCCACCACTACGCTCCCTACAACACCACTGCCTTCCTTACCCCACCACTTTCCTCCTTACCTCATCACACCCTCCTACCTCATCATACCCTCTTACCCCACACTACCCTCCCTACACCATCAATACCCTCCTTACCCCACCACTACCCTCCCTACACCACCACTACCCTCCTTACCCCACCACTACCTCCTTACCCTCATCAACACCCTCCCTACCTCATCAATACCCTTCTTACCCCATCCCTACCCTCCCTACACCATCAATACCCTCCTTACCCCACCACTACCCTCCCTACACCACCACTACCCTCCTTACCCCACCACTACCCTCCCTACAACACCACTGCCCTCCTTACCCCACCACTTTCCTCCTTACCTCATCAACACCCTCTCTACCTCATCAATACCCTTCTTACCCCATTCCTACCCTCCCTACACGATAAATACCCTCCTTACCCCACCGCTACCCTCCCTACACCACCACTACCCTCCTTACCCCACCACTTTCCTCCTTACCTCATCAACACCCTCCCTACCTCATCAATACCCTTCTTACCCCATCCCTACCCTCCCTACACTATCAATACCCTCCTTACCCTACCACTACCCTCCCTACACCACCACTACCCTCCTTACCTCACTAATACCCTCCTTACCCCATGACTACCCTCCCTACACCATCAATACCCCCCTAGGGTAGTAGTGGTGGAGTCACCACTACCCTCCCTACTACACCACTACCCTCCCTACAACACCACTACCCTCCCTACACCACCACTACCCTTCTTACCTCACCAATACCCTCCTTACCTCATCAATACCCTCTTTACCCCACCACTACCCTCCCTACAACACCACTGCCCTCCTTACCACACCACTACCCCCATCACTTTCCCCTCTGCCCGCTCTCTCCTGTACCTCCATTTCTACTCCCTCTGCTCCTTTTCTACCCCCACCACTATCCCCCTCACTAATTCAATGTGAAGATTCAATGTGTCACAAGCTTGTTGGCCAATCAGGTTTAGGGGCATTGGTTGAGATCAAAGGATTCATTCCAACAGTTGGTTGCTGTCCCTTTTACTACCAATAAGACTTCTAAGGTGGTCACCCTTATTTCTGTCTTTTTTGTTCCTTATTTTTTTGTTTAATTTTTTTATGTTGTTGTACTTAAATGCTGTTTACCTACATATTTAATAATTCTTTTTGTATATTATATAGCTTACAATGCCAAGGATGGATAACGTCCACGTCTTTCACACCCTTAGTTCACGCTTACGACAACAGGAAATCCGCTGCGGTGAACTCCAGAATGCCCTCAGACATCAGCAAAAGCAGACAGAACAAATATTACAAAGTAAAATTAATTTTTCCTTTATAAAATCTTATTTTTTATTTAATTCACTAGAAGCCTGGGAAAGACATAAATATGATCTCCATTGTATACAGAATTCACTTAAAACGACTCAAGAGCAACTTCAGCAACAGAGGAAAAGTACAAAACAACAGGTATATGACTCTGGTGGCCTTATAAATAACTAAATTGATACTGTTGTTATAGATTGACAAGTTAAACGCTTCGGATGCCCTCGTCAAAGAGCTTTGTTCGGAAAATAAGAATCTAGTACAAATGTTGACGGGTTTAGAACAGAAATATCAGTCGATGTCGCATCCTATCCTCCCGAATTCGATCTGATAGTCCGTCCTTAACGACCATATCACACGGACACAAAAGCTTGTTTTTTTATCTTTTAACTTCAACAAAGGTTGTGAATGTCCACTCGTTATGTTTTATATTTTGAACGGCCATAAAATGATATTTTTTAGTTTTTTTAGAGTCACTCTATATGATTAATTTTAATGTTATCTCGATGTTTTTTAAACCAAAGATTTGATCTGCTGACGTGCTCATTTTGTGTCAGTGCCTATGCCGGAATGGCGTTTTTTATTTATTGAAGAAAGTTAACTAATTAAATATATATATTTTCATTCGAATAGAAGTGCCTGAACACATACATTAGTTGTATTTACCAAAGAAATAAATAAAACGAATGTTATTTTGTGTTTTTATGTAGTTCCTTTTTTTACTACGTCAAGATTGGGTTGTTGTTTACATAAAAAGATGAGAAAGGGAGGGGGGAGATTGGTAGAAAGAGGGGTAATTGGTAGGAAGGGGTAGTTGGTTGGAACTTGGTTAGTTGGTGAGAAGGGGTATTCATAGTTGGAAGGAACGGGGTAGTTGTTGGGAAAGGGAGTTTGTTCATTGGAAGGGATTGGTAGGAAAGAGGGGGGGGGGAGTTGGTTGGGAGGGGTATGTTGGTAAGAAGGGGAGTTAGTTGATTGGAACGAGTTGGTAGGAAGGGGGGGGGGTAGTTGGTTGGGAGGGAACTTGGTTGGAAGGGGGTATGTTGGTAGGAGGGTATATGGTAGGAAAGAGGGGGTAGTTGGTTAGGAAGGGTGGGATTTGTGGGAAAGAGGGGGGGGGGATAGTTGGTTGGAAGGGCTATGTTGGTTGGAAGGAGAAGAGATGTTGGTAGGAAAGATGGGGTAGTTGGTTGGGAGTAGGGTAGGGGTTAAGGAAGAGAGGGTAGTTGGTTGGAAGAGGGTATGTTGATAGGAAAGAGGGGGGATAGTTGGTAGCAATCGGGGTTGGTAGTTGATTGGAAGGGAGGGGGTAGTGTGTTGGGAGTGGGGTATGATGGTAGGAATGAGAGGGTAGTTGGTTGGGATGGGGGGGGGAGCTGTTGGTAGCAAGAGCGAGGGTTTGTTGGTCGGAAGGGGGGGAGGGTAGTTGCTAGGAAAGGGGGTAGTTGGTAGTTTGTCAGGGAAAGTGATTGCTCGGTATAGGATGTTATGGGCGTGAATGTGGAGGGTGTCAGGGGGAAAAGCTTGCTTGCCAAAGTTCAAAAATCACCCTCCAGAGCTATCCAACTTATTGCATAATATCCGTTCTATTATATCAAATAGTAGTGTTAGTATGTAATTCATTTCGTAGAAAGGTACACGTCGCCTTGCCTAAAAATGTCTTTGCTTGGCTGATTGGAACGCTTCCGTGTTCCTCGAAAAATGATGAAATCTTTCGACATGGATTAGTGAATTTAGCTGGGAGGCATTAGGAACGGTTAATAGTTTCCTCCTGTTTAAATATCGTTGCGAATATGTAAATGAAGAAAATTCGTAAAACTATGTAAGTGTGTCAAGTAAGAGTTAAAGTGGGGGCGCGGGTCGATAGGGCGATCTAAGGCGTCCGCTTTCAGTCAGATGGTAGCCAAACTTGTGGAATGTTCGCGGATGGATCTAACGGAGAGTGCGAAAGCGGAACGACGCGCCGCGCTTTCGACGCCGCTCCGTCAAAGGCCTTCGACCGGAAAACTCCTCGAGCTGACACCGCTTTGGGAGTCCGTCCTCCGCTACAACCGTTTCCCACAGAATGTCGACAAAACGCACGTTTTTACGGAGCTCGCCGTCCGGCTCAACGATCCCGAATGGGAGGTGAGGCAGCACGCTTTGCGCGTTTTGGCAGACATCGTGCCCGTCATAGGGAATTCGAGCTCTGAAGACCTCGACGCTCTTATGGTACCAGTCGTCTTAAGCGACGTCACGCACAACTTAGGCCATCCTGCTCCTGCCGTCAGGACCAGCGCACAAGACGTCCTTCTCGCTTACCTAAAATCAACCACAGACCCCGAATTCGTCTTAAGATCAGTCGTCAGCGCTGGACTAGAATCTCCCGCAGCATCCCCATCATTGACCACAACAGTCATTCACGTCCTTCCAAACTTACTCGACGAAACCTCTTCCCTTTCGCACCAAAGTCTCGTCCATTTGGTCACCGCCGTCTCGAAAAAGTTGACTCAAATGAACTACCAACGCCAATCCGTCGAAACTCTTGTCAAAATCAGAAACCACGTCGGAGATTCACGCTTCGACCATTTTTTAGAAAGCTATTATCCTCAAGTGAAGCGTGATTTGGAAGTCCTACGTCAAGTCTATTCCGAAAATATTCGCGATTCCGGTATAGACCTGCACAGCCCTCAAGTCCAAGAAGGCTACTGGAGCGAAAGCAGCGTCTCTCCTACCCAAAAAGAAGCCAAACCTGAAGAATACGATGGTGCAGAAAGCGAATCTGAAGAAGACAAAAAAGAAAACGTGACAATCGTCGAAAACGGGAAAGAAATCGATTTAGACAAAGAAGAAGAGAAAAAGACGCCGAGAAGGGTCCGCTTTGGAGGCGAGGTCGTCAAATTAAGGACGCCAGATAGCGATGTGACCGTCGAAGTGGCCGAAGGTTCCATCGCAAGCTCCACCAATGACCAGGAACCATCTTTCGAAGTCATACAGAACGAAAAGAAACGGACAAGCCATATACCAGTCCCTATAGCTCCAGTCGCAGGAAGGCCTCGACCTAGACGATTCGAAGAGCCCAACATTCCAAGCTACGATGGCGGCGATTCCCTCACCAGCTCCTCCGAAGGGGAACAGTACAAAACGAGGGATTTCTTCCAACTCCAACAAGACGAAGAGATGATCAACTTGAGCTTCCTACCTCCAGATCTTCTTCAGCTTCTACTCAAAAAGGTAAACCGCCAATTTAAAGGCTTCTTTTGCCAATCCTTGCTAAAAATGTCAAAGAAAGGTCTAGGAAAAGGGCAAAGAAAATTGCAAAATATTTTAAAATGTCAAGTGATCTTCGCCCTATAAAACGCTGCGATGACATACTGAAATTAGAAATAAGGCGTCCACGTTAGGCTAAAATGCAAGACCGCCCGGTATTGCAGAACTTTACCTTTTTAGAATGCTTTGCTGCTTGGTTTCTCATACCCCACCCCCCTCGTCCTCACTATCACCCCCCAATAGATCCAACCTTAATCCCCCCACCTCTCCTTCCCACTCTCCCACAACCCCTTCGTACTCATTATATAGGGAAAAAGGTATAAAATCTGGCTAAAAAGGGCTCTCCTTGTCGAAAAGATGCAACATCTCCTCATAAAGGGTATTGAATTGTCAGAATTGTCTGACAAGTCTGACTAATTAGGGTCTTTCTTTTCCAATAATATACAATATCTGCCCTAAAAGGGTCTTTTATTGTCGAAAAAGGTTCAAAATCTGGCTGAAAAGGGCATTTTCTTATCGAAAAAGGATCTAAATCAGGCTGAAAATGGTTTCCTCTTGTCAGAAAAGGTTCAAAACCTGACTGAAAAGTGTCTTATCTTGTGAAAATCAACCTAAAAAGGGTCTTTTGCTAAAAAACAGAAGAAGAAGAAGGCTCAAAATCTACCAAAAAGTGTTCGAAAAGTTTACAAATCAGCATGAAAAGGATCTTTTCTTGTCAAAAAGCCTCAAAATCTATCTAAAAAACGTGTTTTTTATTTATTTTTTATTTTTTTTTGTAATGTTGTCAAAAGATTCAAAATCTGGCTAAAAAAGTCTTATTTTTTTGAAAAGATTCAAAATCAGGCCGAAAAGGGTCTTTTTGTTGTCAAAAAGGCTCAAAATCTGTCTAGAACGTGTATTTTTTTCTTCTTCTTTCAAAAAGGTTCAAAATCAGCCTTTACTTGTGGTAAAAGGTTCAGAATCAGGCTGAAAAGGGTCTATTCTTGTCAAAATCTGGCTGAAAAGGGTCTTTTCTGGTCAAAAAGGCTCATAATATGTCTAAAAAGTGTTCTCTTTTGTCAAAAAGGTTCTAAATCAGGCTGAAAAGGGTTTGTTCCTATCAAAAAGGATCCAACTCTGTCTGAAAAGGGTCAATTCTTCTCAAAAGCTGTCTGAAAAGTGAATGCGTTTCATGTGGTCACCCTAATTTTCTACGAAAAGCAAGAAATTGATATGATTGGATGCTAGGTCAGTTCTTTGGAGCACATGGCGACAACACTAATCAATCAACCCCCACGTACAAAAAAAAAAATCCGCTTGGACACGTTCAGACCATTGATAACGAGGCCAAAAAAAGCTCAACAATCACTTTTTTCCATCATTTATTTTTCCCGTGCGACCTTTGATCTGAATCGTGACTAGCCATACTCAAGACCTAGTCCCAGGTCAAAGATATTGACGTCATTTTATATTCTCGACTTTCCTCGATTACAAAATAATATCAAACTTTATAGTTTTGACATAACGATTCCTATCTAGGAGCGCGGCAGCGTTCCGCCCCGCCAAGCGAATCCTCGAGTCCTTTACGGAACCTCATTTTTTGGATATAGATTTCGGCGCCCTGTTGACCGATCGACTTCAAATTCAGCAAAAATATTGTCTAATATGAAAAAGCTCTTAAAATTTCAAGTCGATCAGTACACAGTGTGCATATTCTGAAGAATAGTGCAGTTATCAATCACCCTGTAGTTTCCACTCTACACCCCCAGGGGAGTGAACAATTTTTCCACCTTAAAAATCTCGTACCGACGAATCTATTCATCCGATCGTCTTAATATTAGCATATTTGTAATCAGCTCGTCAAAACCTACAAGATGACTTCCTGTTTTTTCAAAATTAAAGTTTCGGTGGAAAATTTCATTTAATATTTTTCCAAGGAAAATTTTTTTGGAAAAACTGCTCCCTAAGCAGCTCGTAGTTTTCCAAAAGAATGAGAACGCGCTTTTCAAAAAAAATTTCCGATCATTTTTAGTGCCCAAAAATTGGAAAATACTCTTGGGGGTGATGATGCTGCGATCTCTTGAATGAGAAACAGACTAGGATTGATGGGCCCTTAAGACGATTCTTCGACCTTGCAAAGTTTCTGACTGTTTACAATGAAGTTCGTGTTGGATAGAACCCTTTTCGGAATTCAGATTTCCTCAAACGACTCTAATCGATACGTTCGCCCTCTTTTCATACACGCGTCCGCTGAGAAGTGGGTTATATGAGAGCCCAGCACGCTTTTTTCACCTTTTTAACTCCTTATTATAAAATAATGGCTTTTGACCTCAAAATTTCCTCTCCGCCACCTTTCTTTCCCCTCGGAAAGTGTCGTTGGTCACTTTTATTGACGTGTTTAGTCCATTAGGGCTTATCCATCAGATTCTTTTTTATCTGGTAATCACATCGAACAGGTTCGAACAGTATTTTGTGTATTTCCATGGGTGAAACATCGCTTGGTCAGTTTTTGAATTCCTTATATCGATGTTTTCTGCAATAATGGTCATTTTCTCGTCTGAAGGAAAACATCAATTTTCCCACACCCTTGACCTTATCTGATGCATACTTCAGGGACGAGTTCATTAACTTTATGCGTTAGCGAATAAGTTAGGGTTTGAGGTATTTCTTAACACTTTCAATGCCAGTTTTTGACCAATTAAAGCCATAGGTTGAGCTATTAAAGCGTTAAAAGCACAGTCAAATTGAAGTTTCTGCAGAACTCAACAGTTTTCTGTTTTGTTGGAAAATTGATTGCGAAATTTTGTGCAAGAATTCAAGAGAGTGCATTCCCTTTTTTCATATTCTTGACCGAGCTATTAACCGGGGTCAAACTCGCGTGTAGATAAGAATTAAAGCTTTCCCTAGTTTCGCTAGTCGGAATTTTTATAATTTTCTATATTTCCATATTTCGGTCAAAAAACTGACCAACGTTTCACAAATGATGTAAATTTTTTATTCTATATTGTTGGGGGTTTACAGATTATTGAAGTGATGGTTGTTTGGTGTTGTGGAGAGGTCTGCAGAGCCCGAGTTTTTGATGAAGTTTAGGGGTTCTACGTTCTCCTCCTTACCATCGCTTTTTAAACAAAATGTCTAATTTATTGAAACCTTTTATTGATACCGCGTACCTTATAAGAATTTTTTCCTCCACTGAATCTATTCATCGATCTTGAATTAATAAATATTAAAGTTTTGAATAATAATTTTGAGGTCGAAGAAACCATTTAAGCAAGTAGAGCGTTTCTTCTTATCTCGCTTACTTCTGAAGAATCTTATTTTTGAATTTGAAGACTTTTTCAATTTAAAAAAAATTTCCATCGAAGTGCTTCAGACAAGCTTTTCTCTCTTGAAAAATCATAAAGTGTCCCTAATGAGGCATCGTAAGCCTTTTAAAAAAATTCTTTTGTCCTCGTAAAAAAGAAAATTGGCAATAAAAAGAACCCGGTAATAATAGGTGCAATCAATCATTGGAGGCTATTGGATTTTGATAAAGAAGAACCTTTCGATTCGCTCAAAATATTCAAGGTTGAAGCACTCTAAAAAAATAAATTTTTAAAATTTAATTTGATAGGGGATTCTAATTAAGTCTGATGACTGCGGATGAATATTATATCAGTTAAGATTTAAGTGGAAAGGGGGATGTTTGCGTGTTCGGGAGTTAACACGTGTGACAACTGAATTTCTCTACTTAAACATTTATCAATAAAATTGCCCAACATGGCTTTTTTGCGAAAATTTAAGAGCTCCACGATTCTCCAACACTGTACAAAAACTAGATCCATTTTTATAAAATTCACAAATTATGGAAAAACATTCAATGAAGGACGATTTCCTGACTGAAACTTGAAATTATCCAGAGTTATATGAGCCGTTTACCTAGGGTTACTCCGGTCGCCAAGGGCTACCCCGGTCGCCCAGGGTTACCCCAGTTGCTCAGGGTTAACCCAGTTACCCCGGGTTATCCCAGTTACTCCGGGTTATCCCAGTTACCCCGGGTTATCCCAGTTACCCCGGGTTATCCCAGTTACCCCGGGTTACCCCAGTTACCCCTGGTTACCCCAGTTACCCCTGGTTACCCCAGTTACCCCGAGTTATCCCAGTTACCCCGGGTTATCCCAGTTACCCCGGGTTATCCCAGTTACCCCGGGTTATCCCAGTTACCCCGGGTTATCCCAGTTACCCCGGGTTATCCCAGTTACCCCGGGTTATCCCAGTTACCCCGGGTTACCCCAGTTACCCCTGGTTACCCCAGTTACCCCAGTTACCCCGGGTTACCCCAGTTACCCCTGGTTACCCCAGTTACCCCGAGTTATCCCAGTTACCTCAGTTACCCCGGTTATCCCAGTTACCCCGGGTTATCCCAGTTACCCCGGGTTATCCCAGTTACCCCGGGGTACCCCAGTTAACCTCGTTATCCCAGTTACTTCAGGTTACTCCAGCCACTCCAGGTTACCCCAGTCACTCCGGAATACTCCGGGTTACCCCGGGTTATCCCAATTACCCCAGTTACTCTTGGTTACATTAGTTACTTTTGTTTACCCTAGTTACTCTGGGTTACCCCAGTTACCCCGGGTAATCTCTTTTACTACGTGTTACCCCAGTGACTCTGGGCTATCCGAGTTACTCGGGGTTATCCAGTAACCCCGGGTTACCCCAGTTAACCAGGGTTATCCCAGTTACCCCGGTTTACCCCAGTTAACCTCGTTATCCCAGTTACTTCTGGTTACTCCAGCCACTCCAGGTTACCCCAGTCACTCCGGGGTACCCCAGTTACTCTGGGTTACTCCGGGTTAACCCAGTTACCCCAGTTACTCTTGGTTATACCAGTTACTTTTGTTTACCCTAGTTACTCTGGGTTACCCCAGTTACCCTGGGTAACCCCCGTTACTACGTGTTACCCCAGTGACTCTGGGTTATCCGAGTTACTCTGGGTTGTCCAGTAACCCCGGGTTACCCCAGTTAACACGGGTTATCCCAGTTACCCCGGTTTACCCCAGTTAACCTCGTTACCCCAGTTACTTCAGGTTACTCCAGTCACTCCAGGTTACCCCAGTTACTCTTGGTTATCCCAGTTATTCTTGGTTACCCAGTTACTCTTGGTTACACCAGTTACTTTTGGTTACCCTAGTTACTCTGGGTTACCCCAGTTGTGTTACCCCAGTGACTCTGGGTTATCCGAGTTACTCGGAATTATCCAGTTACCCCGGGTTACCCCAGTTACTGGTGATGATGATGAGGAACTAGGATGAACCCAGTTGACCTCAGTTGCGGTTAAAAACCTTTTGTAATCGTGTAAACATTTCCTGGACAGTAGATCAATGGGAATATTTCAAGGGGTGCGGACATTAAATAAGGAAGCGCGTAGTACACGCTATTGATTTGACCTTTGATTTGACCTCTCGATGAAAACATAATCATGATTTGTTTCTTTTAGGACGATTGGAGAACGAGGGTCCGAGGTTTGGACAGGATAGCGACATGGGCGCCAGGTCATCTCACTAACGAGGAGGGTCGTCATCTTCTTCTTTATCTCATCGGATGCCTTGGGGAAGACCCTAGGCCGCCGAGACTGGTCGCTAGTTTACTTCGAGCGACCCGTTCAGCACTTTCGACTTCGAAGGCAAGCCTGGAATCCCTTCTGCCATGGCTTGTACCCGCATTGTGCCGTCATCTGGCCGGCGGATCACCGCTCCCTGCTCGCCTAGAGGCCGTCGAAGCTATCAAGACGCTTATGAGGATCACCACTCCCGAACCTATTGTCGCCGTACTTTTCAGCGACCGATGTCTTTCTTCCAGAAGCTCCAAGGTAACTTATCTTCCTTTCATCATACTTATTTTGTTTTAGCTTCGTGAAAATTCGCTTTTATGTCTCCTCTATGCATTGATGACCTTCCCGAGTAATGAATTCGACTGCGGGATTCTCACGGAGAAAATAATTACTGCAGCAATCTCCGAACCGAAACGACGCGTGAGGCAAGCAATTTTGGAAACGTTGGCCGTTTTAGCTCAGTTCGTACCGAGGAATAGTTTGATTCTTCAGCCAGACGACTACGATTCGCCTGACGATGCCCATTTCTTCTACGAGGGACTTCAAGCGAGGTTGGCGAGGCGGCAGCTCCCTTCAGTCTCCCACGAAGGACTCGTCCTCTACTCGCTTCAGATACCCCCAATGACCGGTACGCAGCACCGAAAAAACCGTCGCGATTAGTTCATTTTGGCAGCATTCCCTCCCAAATTAGAATTCAACAACTAGAATTTATGGTTTTTTAGATGTCGTTGAGTTTTATCGGCTTCGTGAAAAAAGCCCGTTCAGAGAATTTGATATTTGGAAGCGCAATTTGGGTCAGTACAGTAGAGGGAATGATTGACGTGTGATTCCACATACAGGGTGTTTCCTGATACCTCTAACACATTCAATGCGGCACGATTTCATAACTGAGCATTCAAATGTCCGTCCAAAAATTGTGGAGGGAATTTCGAACGTTTAGTCATGAAGTCGTGTTTTAGAGGAAGAACCAAGTCGAAACTAGTCCAAAAATGAAGCAAAACCCCAACATTCTCCATTTTTGAACTAGCTACACCCGATTTCTTTTACACGGAAACACCCTTGTTAAAAAAAGTTCAAATCGATTTGCTGCACTGGTAGTTTGATGGTACAATTTTAGACTTTCTGACTCAAAATTGCGATAGTTTATGCAGTCAAGTACAGCTTGCTTTTTTGTCTTTTTTTAAGGAACTGACGTCGAATGGGTCTTAGCTGGAAGTGGTTCGCTTTCATCAGGTTCTGCCCGGTCGAGAGCGCAGTTCGAAAATTCCCAAAGAGTCGACCCGTCTTCCAAAAACATGTTTAGGTAAACAAATGCCTTTTCCTTTAAAATAATGTCGTTTTTTAGTAGCTGGAGTCGCGAGCCAAGTAATCAAAATTTAGTCGCTGTAGGGACAGCTCTTCCGCAAAGAAACTACGATTTCCTATACAACAATAACTACGCAGTAAATATTTCTTTTATGGGCTACTTGATTTGCGCACACTAGCGCTGTTCTGGAATGTGTTTGAAAAGCGCACAATAAGCGCACATAAGAAGGTTGAATATTTTGAGGAAATTTATTGAAAAGCGCACAAGATTAGTCGAATTGTTTCCTGTTGAGACATTCTGTATATTATTATTCGTTTCTAATACTAAATTTTCGGTTTTTCGAATATCAGTTACTCTTTTATCAGTTTAGTGCCTATGCTATCTGTAGCCTCTTCAAAAACATGTTATAGGGACCATTGAAAACAATAAAATCGTCTACTCCACCTTTTGTGGGTCAAAATTTTCTGTAGACTGGATCGTATGTAAAGTGAAGAACCAAATTGTGAAAAGCAAGTATTATTTTGTTGATATTCCCTGGCTCATGTTGGTGTGCGAAATTCAACAGTTCTATGTGCGCTTTTCAATTGTTGAAATTTTGGACGGTGTGCGCATTTCAATGTCACCGCTTTCATGGCACATTTTCCTGGAAAGGACGATAAATCTGGAGCTATGAGGCTTTTCATGAACCTTCTTTTACACAAAATAAACTTTTTTTGGTTGAAAAGAGAACGTGGAAAGTGGAAAGAATGAAATAGCTAGTCTGGAGAGAGAAGAGGTCTCCAGAGCCATGAATTTAGTTAAACATGGTAGCCGCCAAAATGGAAAACCTGTAAAATGCCGAAAATGCCATAAAACCAATTTTATCCCCCCCCCCTATCATTTACCTAAACGCACAGAGGAATAATATATTATGTACTATACGCCTAAAAACCCTATTTTGTCTTTAATACTCCAAAAACTTCGAAAAACACAATTTTTATCCGAACACCCCCAATTGTACTTTGTTTAAAATATCTTAGAAATTGGGTTTTTGGCCTAACGAGTAGGATTTTGATAATTTCCTTGACGAAATCAGGGAATTTCAAAATTTTGAATTGGTGGCCACCATGAGAAAGTTGCGATTTAAGTGTTCCTCCTCAACACCGCACTTTTTTAGCGGATTTTTGGAACTCTAGTTTGGGTATTTAGAATTCTTTAAGAGATCAGTCTAATTTTAAACTTGCCATTCATATTACGACCAATTTACCCTAATGTTTACATTCATCAAACGTTTTTTGACTTATCGGAGTTTCTTTTGCATTCGTGGCCGTTTGCATGACAACAACCTATTGATTATAGGGTTCAGCGTTGGTCTATTGCCAATCTGTCGTTCGACGCTAACCACGCCAACAACGGTCTCGTTTACAAAATTATAAATTCATAAATTTCCGTTTTTAAACTTTCGACAAACTGAAAACGGACGAAGAAATGCTCGTGTGTAAAGTTTTGGGGTACCGCCCCCTTCTTTTTACCACGTTTGAGGTATTTGATTTCATTTTTTCGCTTCTCTCTCTCCTCCCAGATCAAATTCTTTAATATCGTAATCCCGATTTGAACCTCCTAATTTGTTTATTATCTGATTTCCAAAGGAATGGAAGCTATGGCGGCCGGTGCGATGGTTGCTCCGGGCCTAGAGACGTACATAAGTACATTTTATTGCCTCGAGTCCATCGCACCGCAATAGTTCCTTCCTTTGAAAAACAGCTAGAGTGATTTTTTTTATTGTAAAGACTTTTTATTTTATTTTTTTATTATTTTTTTTAGGATGATCGGTCAATTTATAACCAGGTTTGGTCAAACGACCCGAGACATAGCAATCCGTCATCGACGCAGGGTGAGTTTGCTAATAAATCTCTCTATTGTATGGGAGGACAAAAAGGCTCTTTCGGTCCAATCACAAAATGGACATGAAAGCGGTCCGGTCGAGGCGTTTCCGCCTTTTGCTTTTGAAACAGAAAGAAATTCAAAATCGAAAGAGGCTCTTAAACTTTAAATGGTTTCCGAGGATTCCTTTCAAAATGGACGTTTCAGGGTCGAGGCCGATTTTCGTGAGCTACCAAAATGAAGTTCCCAACCGTGGTTTTCCGCAGTTGAATGTGAGCTACAGCGGCGGATATCCGAGAAGAGGAGGAAGGGCGGAACTGAGCCAGACATGGTCGGGGGCGAGATGGACCGCGGCTCAGTATGAAAACCCTCCCCCTCATGTGAGTATCAAGCAAAGTCTTCCTCCGATCGGTCCTCAGCCTTTCGACTGGAGAGGTCGAAAAGAAAACAAGCCGGTATGTTATATTTGTATTTTATTAATTTTTATTATTATTTTTTTTGTTTCATTTTTAGGACGTCGGATATACACAAGATGACGTCTTGAAAAAAGGGAGATGGTCCAGACGACAGGATGCACCGTATAATCCAAGATTAATGTAAGTACATAGGTACTTGACTTTTACAACGAAATGCCATGCTAATGGTTATTACTATACTTGCTGGGGACGGTCAGAGATTCATAACCTGACTATTGACTGGGTTATCAAACTTGCAGGCTCTGACAGTGTCCAATGGACTCACCATGGTGGACGGTAGTGCAACCTACTGGCGTGTGAAAGAAGTTATCTAGGTTTGCATTGGCCTAGCTCATATGGCAGGCAGTAAAAATTAAGTTGCGAAAAACTGTCGCAACCAATCACATAGGATTGCACGATATCAGCGTAATAAGCGGCCTACCTCTCTAGTTTTATTTGGTTGTCGGAAGGTTGAAAAGAAGCATCCCTAAGCGATTTTTTTCTCTCTTATCCTGTTTCGAAGCCATTATTTGGCTTTCACCAGGTTAATCATTCCTAACTATCTCTGACCATCCCTGACCATCCCTGACCATCCCTACCATCTCTAACCATCCCTAACCATCCCTAACCATCCCTAACCATCCCTTTTGCCGGTATCCTAGCCTTTAGGCTTTATCAGCACTTCCGCAACACTTTCCACCACCGTTTTCTCGTCCAGCGAATCCTCGCTGACAAGGGTAATCACCCCTAACCACCTCTTCCTTTCTCGTTTTATCCTGTTCCTTTCGGCTTACCAGGCTATAAACCATCCCTAACCATCCCTAACCATCGCTCGCCACCTCTTCCTTTTCTTTGCTCTTTTTACTCCTGCACCTTCCGCCTATCGGATTTTCACTGTTTTCCTTTAGGAGGTCGGGACAATCGCAATGGTCTATTTTCCTTCATCGGGGGAATTGTACATTAGCTTTTCACTAAAGTCGCCGTCATATATCAGCAGTCAACCATCCCTAACCGTCCTATTCTGCATGTTTCTGACCTGCTCATTAGGCTGTAATCCAACCATCCCTAACTATCCCTAACCATCCCTCACTATCCCTAACCATTCCTAACAATCCCAGGGGTCGTCCAGTAATTAGTTACGTTTCCACATTCCACCGGTTGTGAAAAGGAAAAGCCCTAAAAATTCGAAGTCCGATTTGGGAAATTTGTTTTTCCCAACTTAAACATTTACATCAGATGTGAAAATTATTATAAAAATTATGCGATTATTCTGTTGGGATTTTATTGTTTGGTGTGTCTTGAGGTAAGAAAGTGAGGTCAGTGTCGATTCTTTGAAACATGGTGGCCATGTTGTATTCGCCGCAGAAGGGGCCCCAAGAGACGACTCCGTAAACGTGTCCTTGGCAGTAAAGCGGTCCGCCCGAGTCCGCTTTGCAGACGTTGCTGTTGTTGAATCCGACGGCGCAGATTTGACGCCTCTCCTGGAGCTCGTGGGGCAAAAGAGAGGCGCAATCTTCGAACTTGACGAGCCGCAACACGGCGAACCTGAGACGTACGGAAGGAAAGCCGTAAAGACCCTGATCCGTCACTTTGGTCATACCCCATCCGATTCCGAAACAGCTCGCGTTTGTCTCAATCAAATGGTCGATTCTTTTTTTCATCTTCTCCCCATCCTTGGTATAGATCGGGGCCGGCTTAAGCCACGGCGTCCATCTGAACATCTGGTTCACTTTCACCAACGCCATATCGTGGGACGTACCCGGAAATTTGTACGTACACCGTTTATTAACGATGGCAAGATCGATGTATCGCACTTGACCGCCCATTCCCGGAAAGCGGTTCACATGACCAGCCACGACCACCAACCAGCTCAGCTCGTATGGCTCGTACATGTGACCTCTCCGCACCGTGACGCAATGGCATGCCGTCAATACGTACCATCGATTCAACACAGAACCACCGCATTTTTGACCATATCCCGCCTTCCGCATGATGCTCGCCATAAAAGGAAACTGTCCAAGACTCGCTTTCATTCCGTCGATTACAAACAAACTTCTCTTCTCCTCCCAATCTTTTCCACAAACTGTTAAAACAACCGCAACTGCAATAAAAGCGTTAAAATACATTTTTATTTGTTTGTTATTATAATAGTCTCATATGTCGACATTATAAAATGCTTACTTTCTTTGATAATTAGGACAAATGTACCAGTTCTTGTCCTTAATATAATCAAGGAATAGATTGCAAGGCATCCTATAACAGCTTTTCTTGTTATTTTATGTTATTTTGGGCAGTTTTTGGAGTGTAAAACACTAATAAAATAAAAACTCCGAACTTGGAGTTTTAAAGTTTGCAGCGGTCAGTCTTTTAAAAATCGATGACGTGAGAAGGGAAAGGGTAAAGCACTCCGTTGCATGTTGGAATAATAATTGTCCTTATTTTTTAGTTTCCTTTTTCTAAGATAAAGAGTATTATTGAATCAACCCGAATGGCTTTTGAGATAAGACAAGGAAGATCATAATATTCTAATCCAGGAAAGCCAATTCTGACAATGGCAATGTGGTAGCGTTCCGCCAAGCAAATCCCCGCAATTCCTGGTCACTACTAGGGAGTAGCCGAACTTCTTTTCCGAAGGTTCAGGAAAACTTATTGTGATTGTCAATATGGCAATTAGTGCGGAGGTGTTTTAATTTGGTTGGGACATGTGACGGTGTCATTACGCTTTGACCTGTTGGTCGAGATCAAAGATTTTGCCCCATTTACCTACTTAAGAAGGGTGGCGTTGGGCGGGCTTCGGTCAAGCCGGACTGTTTAATGTATGAGTTATCGACCCGGCTTACCGACCGCTCCAAAACCCTTCTTTCGATTCCAGTAAGCGCCGCGGCCGGTTACCCCTCGAGACCCGCTTGGTTCCCTCTGGAAATAGTGTTTACCTCCGTTGCCAAGTAGGTCCTCCCTCCGGCCATGAAAAAGCGTAAATTTTATGTGTAAAATGTGGTTCAAATGCTGCCTAAGGGGAGGGACAGTCTCTCCAGAAACGCAGATATTGGACAACAACAATGAAGAGTTCAAGCCAGGTAGTCCTCTCTTCTACTGCTGCTTCAAAGAAAAGGAAGACATTGCTCCTCAAGAAAACGTCATCACTATCATCGAATTACAAACTCCGGAGTAAGTCATTCCTGAAAGTTCCTTTCATCAGTGGTGCTTAAACTTTCCGCCGTCAACGATTCCTCAATGTCGTTTCTGTCACTTTATACATAGAAAAGCGATTACCAATTTAAAAATTTAATTCAAAAAAAGGTCAAATAGCCGCATCGGTTTTTCAAATCGATAAAGTAAAAATTTTTCCTTGACAGCAAAAATGACTTATCTCCTGAATCAAAAAGTGGTTTTTACCGTGAAAGCGTAAAAAAACCAGACGATTAAATCGAATGTAGTAATATCGAGAGGCACGTAAAACGTTCATTATAGTCGAACTTGAATGAAGGGCAGGGTCGGACGTTTATTTTATATGAGATGACAATTCGATTATTGGTTTATTTTCGGATAGGTACGTTTTGGATGATTTTTCGCAACCCAAAATATCGATATGCAGATCTTTGCAATGGTAGGTCGTCAATGCTGCTTCTTATGCTGGTGACTAATTGCTAGTTTGGAAGGACAAATTGACGGCAGAACCCGACTATCGAGAGGCAAAAGGTCATAAATCAAGTGTTCTTGCGTGTTGAACTTTGCCTGACCGTTGTAGGGTTAATTTGGGAAGAAGAAGAAAAAAACTACTAATTGCGCAATTTTTAACCTCGGGATCATCAATTTGTTGTGTCAAGAATGATTCTTGGTTTAAAATATTGATGGTTTTTACTGGATTTTTTGGTGTTCTAGGAATGGGAGCGTTAAAGAAAACGGATTTACGAGATCATTGAGGAATTCTGAGGCTTCGAAGTCGGACACGTCGTTGGCCAAATCGGACGTTTCTAGGATTGACTTTTCGTCGGCGAAATCGGTTGAAAACGGCCTGACTGCTTCCTCACCTTCGCTTCAGATTATTTCGAACGTGAGCGAGGACCTTGTAGATGCTGAGGAGCGAGATGGCGACACCCCGGGGACGTCGGTGACGACGAGCTTGGCGAGCGTCAACAGCCAGGTCGTCGACGAAAACCAGACGGTGCACGAAATCAACGGGAACGCGGAAGAAGACGAACCGCGCAAGTCACCAGCTGTATCACAGCAAGAATTCGATGAAACTCCTATCCAAAATGTATTGAAAGTAAACTTGTTGAATTTTTTTAATAGAAGAAATTTGCAGCCTGAAAGTAAATCGAATGGGACACCAAACAGTGAATTCGGTTCAGAAAGCAGTCGAAATACTGAAGAAAGCACCAACACCGTTGAGAGTACGAAATCGGGCCGAAATAACCAACAAAAACGAAGCATTCCGAGGTCGATTGCGTAAGTATATGGCCAAACACCATCTCTTGCTCGTATGACGTTACGTCCTATCATGGGAGGAGGGTCGTGGAGGGTAAGGGAGGTGATGGGATTAGGTGTTTGTGGAGAGCCACAAGAAAGTTGGAGTTATGGAAGTATCTCTTCCACACCAGTATTTTTCAGCATTTTTTTTCTTTATTTCCAGGCTTAGGAATCGTCCAAAAACTAACGTTCCTAAAGATGCTAAAGGTAATAGCCTTTACCCTCCTACATTAGCGCCATTTGAAAATCCAAAAGAAGCCCTAAACCGAGCATTACTACAAATCGAGAATCCGGAATGGTATTTTTTCTTTTAAAAATTATTCTAATTTATGTATCTGTGATTTTATAAAGGGAGGTAGTCATGCAAGGGTTGCAAGGGATGGTCAGGTTGGCGAGACATCACGGAAAAATCTTCCACGGTTCGACCCACTCGATCGTCGCCCCTTTGACGAAACAGATCAAAAATTTGAGATCCCAAGTTTCACGCGGCGCATGCCAATGTACTGCGGAACTTTTTTCATCTCTCGGACGTCATTTAGACGGCGTAAGTGACCATAAGGAGTCAAGTAAGTGATGTTTTGTTTAGGAGGCAGAAGATATCGCCGGCGCCCTTTTGTCCAGGATGGCGGATACGAATAAATTCTTAAGAGCGGATAGCTCAGCAGCGTTGGAAGCAATGGTTGACCACACTAGCCCCAACAAAAGCGTCGCAGCTTTAGTCAGCAAAGGGGCCAAGTAAATATTTTTTTAAATAATTTTATTTTTTACACATAAAAACTTATAGACATCAAAATGCCCTCGTACGAGGAGCCACGTGCCACCTTCTCCTTCGACTCTGTATAAAACTTGGAGCCGAGCGGACGATGAGCCTCCCTCGAGAGATCCGGGATGCCATTTTGATTAACGGAGCGAAATTTTTAACCGAAGGAAGTCTTGAAACAAGGTTAGTGTTAGTTAATCGTATTTTAGGATAAGAAAAATGCGAAATGCTAACTAATTAGATTGTCAGTTTGATAAATAAATACAAAAATAATAGTTGACTCCCATAAAAACATTCCCAAACCAGATTTTGCAAGTTTCTTTACTTGAAAATGAAAGGCGTCCATTTTCTCGAAAGCCCCAGACTACAAAAGGTTATCCAGTGCCATCTAAATCTCCATTACGTCAAATCCTAAAATTCATGCAAAAAAGACACGCATTCTGTTAAAGTAGACTAATTAAATTATTTGTTACAGAAAATACGCCAAAGAAATGTTCACATTTCTTTCAAAAGACAACAAACTAATGGGAATCCTTAACGAAATCGTCCCATCGAACATCATGAGAAACATTCAAAAAGATCTCATCAGACTCATCAAACATTAAAATAATCTTTTATAAATTATATAAAAATCTGCTTATAATATGTAGATAAAGAGTTTTCCATGTAAATAGACATTTTATATATTTTTGTTATATTCCTAATTTTTTAGTTCATAATTTTTTTAAAAATAGAAAAAATGTTTTTAAAAAACGAAAATTCCGAGCCATTGTGATCTGTTTATTTATTTAAAGATATTTTATGTAATTTAGATGTCAAAATGTTTATTCGCAATAAAATGATTAAAATTGGTACTTGTCTGGAGTTGGCTGGATCGGAACTTCCTTAAATATTTTCCCTCCAAAAACTCCTTTACCTGTCTAACGTGATATCTACCACAGTCCCCAGCTGAGGAAGTGACAGATTTTGGGGGAAGTGAGAAATTGTGGGGGAATTGGAAGATTTTGGGGGAATTGGGAGAGCTTGGGGGAATTTGGAGATTTTGGGAGAATTAGGAAGCTTTGGGGTAATTGTGAAATTTTGGGGTAACTGGGAGATTTTGGGGGAAGTGAGAAATTGTGGGGGAATTGGGAGAGCTTGGGGGAATTTGGAGATTTTGGGGGAATTGGCAGATTTGGGGCGTGGGAGATTTGGGGAAAGTGGGAGATTTTAGGAGAAGTGGGAGATATTGGGGGAATTGGAAGGTTTGGGGGAATTATAAGATTTGGGTAACTGGAAGATTTGGGGAAGTGGGAGATTTTGGAGGTTTGGGGGAATTGGAAGATTTGGAGGGAACTGGAAGATTTGGGGGGAAGTGGGAGATTTCTGGGGAAGTGGCAGACTTTGGGCGAAGTCAAAATGAACATTATTATTGTTCAAAAATCAAAACAAAATCATAAAATTAAAACGGAGAATTTGAAAGAAAACCCCTCAGAGGGGGGCCCCTCCACAATTTTGTAAGTATGTCAATATTGATAACGTAACCTCAATGATAACATATCAGTCATGATAACAAAAAAATCAAAAAGTATCCCGTAGAATCAAAGCAATGGCTTTGGTTCTTTGCTTAAATTTTAATTACTGAAAATATCGAAATGGGTACCAAAGGTCCATTTAAATGTCCATTATGTTATAGTAATAAAAACATGATAAATTAGAACAAAATCAACAATAAGGTAAGTTTTATATAATAAAAATGAACTTTATTAATATCTAAATTCCAAGATGGATGTCGGCGTGGTAAGAGTGGCTGAAGATAAAGATTTTACTAATTTGAAACGTCTCCTCGACCAGCATGGAGACTGGAAACTCGACTATCACAAGGGACCAATTAAAGTCTGGACTAAGACTCTTTCGAGTAATAACTTCAAAATGATCAAGGTGCCGCTGGAAAATATCTTTCTGGAGTTAATCGCTTTGTTTAGGTTTTGGCGACATTCGACGAAATCCCTGCGGAGGTCATGTATGACGTTTTGCACGATCCGGAGTATAGGAAAGTTTGGGATCAACATATGATCGAGTCTCATGATATCGGGTTTCTAAACCCAAACAACGATGTCGGCTACTATTCAAGTTAGTATACTGTCTGAAGATGACCAGAATGTCTATATAGCTGCTTAGTACTTACTCATTGCATGACTGAAGTTATTGACGCTAAAAAAAAAAATTCGAAAATAGTATTATTATATATTTTTTACTGTCAAAATGAACATTAATGTTCAAAAATCAAAACCATATCATAAAATTAAAACAGAGAATTTAAAAGAAAACTGTATACCCCCCTTGGAGGGTGGCCCCTCCACAATTTGCACACAGTAATCTAGTTATGCTAAGGATACTTACAATATTTATTATCTGGTTGTTTACACGCTGAAAATAACTAACTTAAGTGTCTCCTTCACATTTTATTTCAGTGTCATGCCCGAGTCCGCTGGCGAACCGCGACTTTGTGCTCCAACGATCGTGGCTCGATTTAGGCGACGAAAAGTTCATTTTGAACCACTCCGTATACCATGTAAATTACCCTCCCAAAAAAGGTTTCATCCGCGCTACATCTCATTTGACAGGTACGATCATTTGTCCAAATTACTAACCGGTTATTGGAGCAGCATGATACTAACCGTTCTAATATCCCATGCTCTCCAGTAATCTAGTTCTTTGCCGAATAAAAGCCGTCTCTTCCTCTAGGGTTCTTGGTGCGACATAACAAAGAGAGCGGCGGATGCAATTTAGGATACATCTCACAAACAGATCCACAGGGTACACTCCCTCCTTGGTTAGTTAATAGAGTCACGCACATCTTTGGCCCCAAGGTAATAAAACACTTTTTATCCTTCACCATCCCTTCCTTATGCCTTCATGGGTGTTTTAAAACATGTCCCGACATGCTTGTTTGTTCAAACTCCTCACTTGAAAAATGGTTCCCTTAGACCACACTTGACACATGCAAGATCGTGCTTTTTATTCAAATAACCTCTTATAACCTTCCCTAATCCAAGACATGTTTAAACACGATATTGGGAAATAACCTAAAGATACATAACCTGTTGCATTTTTAATGTTTATCCAATTATTTGTTGTACAGTTTACTTGTCAAAAACGTTTTGTAATTAATTTGAGTTTTCAGATGATTAAAAGTTTGCAAAAGGCATCGATGGGCTATCAAGAATGGAAAGTTCGGAACAAGCCTTATTTGAAACCTTGGCATTTCCCAGAGCAGATAAGTTCCCCACGTTTGAATATAACTGAGGTACTTATTTTTTTTTTTTTTTTTTTTTTTTAATGACTAAAAATTTGTTCCAGTGTGTAATGTCCCTCGCAGAAACGAACCAAAAGCAAAAGACGGAAGATGAAAATTTACCGCAGTCGACTCCAGTCAAATTCAAGAAATCGTTTAAATTCAAAAAATAAATTATTTTCAGCCCTCTTTATTACCTTCCTAAAATAATAACCTGTACCTTCTGTGAAGGTTATCTAATTCGGAAGGCTCTTTTTCCTTCAATTCTATGGTTACCATGGGAATCTCCATACTTTGTTTGAGTGAGATTTTATGTGATTTTTAGAATGTATTAGGTTAGAATGGCTGTCTGGAAGAAAACGTTTATAACCAAGAAAAAGTTTGTTTAACCTTGAAAAGATCTCTTTCCATGCTTGTCTCTTTTTCTATTTGACCGCTCGGTCTCATTTTTTCCTTTTTATTTTCTTTTACGTCAATTATTTAAGTACAAAAAAATATTTTAGATTTTACTAAAGGCATCGTGATGCATTTTAGACTGTACAGTGTCGCCTTTAAGCTCTTCAATCTGCTACCTTACTTCACACTGCCTTGTTTTTATTCTAGATTTTTATGTCGATAAAAATGAATTCCAACTTAAATTTTAAGTGCTTCTAGTTTATTGAATATCTCTGGAAAATTCCAGCATTTTGTTTAAACTTCCTAATTATGCTAAAATAATTTTATCTCTATTATTGTGATATTTTGTGATATAACTACTAAATTTTATCTTCCTTTTTGTTTAGCCCTTTTTAACATAAAATCCTAGATTTTGATGATAAAAATAAGCAATAAAAAAAAACGATTTTTGTTTAAAACTGATTTAGAGAATGTAGCAATAGAGAGAAAGGTTTTAAATTTTGTGATAATTTTATGTTAAAATATGTTGTGAAGTTTAATAAATATGCATCCTGTTAAGTTGATTTTTATGTTAGCCAGGTTTTCCTGTAGTTTTATCACTTTGTTTTAAAATTACTGGTACGGATTATTCCCGAGCTCCAAATTCCTCAAAAAGTAAGGGCTCTACAGACCTCTCCACTGCACCAAATCTCTCACCTACTATCATATCCCCTCCCTCCCATTGCACCAACCTTTCCCGACAAATGTTTCTCATCTAACGAGGCAGTTATGAAAAATGCTGACTACTCTTCTTGTCGGCCATCCTTGGAGATCACAATGATAAATCAGGATGTTCGAGAACAAATACAAAATTAATCTCTCCACATATTTTGCTCTCTAAATTTTATTATTACCAAATTTGTGATAACAACTCCGATACACCTAAACCTAATGGTCGTCTTCCTGGACGTTCTTGGCCCCTTTCATCATTGCTCGCTAATCATAAAATTTTTTATTAATTATTTCATCTCTAGAGGGTAGAAGGAATAGGGGAAACACAAGGAGAAACAACCGTAGCCTGGGTGAAATTGTAGGGATTTATATCCAAACATCTACTTCAGTCTGCATCTTTCCCGAGGCCTTCCCCCGGAGTTGGGACCGGGCTTCGAGTTTAAGTGCTTCGTGAGGCATCACCCTTACTCAAATATATAAATACAGAAGGAATATTTAAGGAAAAAAGGGACTTTTGTTTTTATTCTATGATATAGGTAACTTACCACTTGTAGGTGCAATGACTATGAGGAAAAGTACAAAATATATTTTAAAAATTCCAGAAAGTTTCATTCTTGATTGTGTGCAGGGACTTGATTGCCTCGCTTTATATAGATATTAGTCCCTAGTTGATAATACAACTCGTAAAATACAATATTTATTGATAAGGTTTTTACCTAAGTCAATAAAATACCTAAAACAGATATAAATTCCTTGACCTAGGATAATATTTTTTTTCTTTATCAAAGTATAATAAATTTATAGAAAAGAAGGCTGATATCACTTAAATATCTGAAAAATCCTCGAGAAGCAGCGGATTTCCTCCGGAAAGGCCTTCCCAAATCCTATCTTTGATATCCTCAAACCCATCTCCCCCCCCCCTCCTCTCAAAAACTGTTCACCGCCTCACAAATTATTTATTTATTTATTTTACATTGAGTCGAGTTTCAACTCAAACCAAGTGATTTTACCCGCCAAATTTTAAAATTTTGATTTCATTTCCACCTATAGAAAAAGTACGTGCGAGTGCGTTCCTAGCGAAATTAACGGATTCTTTGACTCAGGATATGACCCTGAGCGATTTTTGATTGATTCCCCCCTTTAGTTACCGATAAAATCAAGTAATTGCACTTAAGCCCCTAAGCAAAGTACCAGAACCACTGTCCCGATTTAAGCCATTTTCAATAGGTTTCCTTCTCAATTGTTTTAGGCCCTAAATTCCGAGTTTCATCAACCTCATGCAAAAATTGCTCCAGTTATGCGATGAACGTGTATATATATATATATATATGTAAACCTGAAAGGAACCCCCTATATTTTTGTGATCCCCAGAGCTTCCTGATCACGAATATATATAAGCCTTAGCCTGGGAGCCTCCGTGACGACCACCTCAATAGCCTACTTTCCTACGGAAATCCGCTAAAAACCGAAATTAAAAAGCTGAACGGCTGGACCGATTTTGGCTTTTGAAAGCTCATAAGACGCAAAATTGATTAATCTTTCTTTTTTTACTTCGTGGTTAAGTCGTTAAAATGCATTGTTTTTGCGTTAGAGATCAAAAACTGAAGGGGAAAAAAGTGCCAAATCTAGCCGGTTTTTTCAAAATGGAGGACGGAGACAGGAGAGGGGGGGTCGCATCTTGGATTTAGAGCTACCTGGTGGAATAAAAAAAACGTTACTAGAGCACCTTTTGCAATTTGGGGTCCTTTTTTCACCTAATTCTCTTGCATTATGAGGCAAGAGTGCTAAAAACATAAGATTAAGCCCCCCCAAGACAAACTTCAAGGAAAAAATACAATAAAAGCAAAACGAAAAATTTTAAAATTTATTTTGTACTAAATATTTCATGATTAACAAAAATACAATATAAATAATAATAAAAAGCGCTATAAATTATAGCACAGCCAAATGTGTTAATGCTAAAAACAATATCACAATAATGATTGACATTGAACTAAAATGAGAAAGAAAAGAAGAAAAAAAATTTATATTTCAGCTAGTTTGTTCTTTATAGGGTCGAATATAATGGAGCTTGTAGTTATACTGTTTGGGAATAAGGGCGCTGAGTAGAATATGAGTAATGAGGGCGGTTATGCCCCATATTCTGTATTCGGTGTTTGTATACGCTGGGAGGATGTAGCCGCCGTTTTGGTACCGGAATTGAGTGTATTTGCGGTTTTTTGGTGAGCAGAAATGTTTTAAGGGGACGGCAAAGGTGACTTCGACTTCACTGGGGTTTACTTTGAGTTCTGCAGGATTGATCTTTCCTAAGTAGCCAACGACTGGAAGTACGGAAAATTCTTTTCCGACGTAGATGTTGCCGGAACCCCAGAGTTTAATACTGGAACGGTCAATTCCGATTTCTTCTTCAGTTTCTCTTAGTGCAGTCTCTTCTAATGACTTGTCCTCCGGGTCTTCCATGCCTCCAGGGAATGAAACTTGGCCGCGATGACGTTTAAGGTCGCTCGTCCTTAAAGTATAAAGGAGAGAAACTTCATCTCTGACCAGACATAGAGGAATCAAGACGGAAGCCCTTTTCTTATTCTCGTCGGTCAACTCCCTCTGCCTTACTTTAACGTCTTTCAAATTCTTGATGCAACCATCGATCGTTTCTTGTGCTAAGAGCTGATCTATCGACGGAAACCCTAGAGCTTCCGTGGACATTTTTCTCAATAAGACCAACTTCTTTATTTCCGCCTTCCATGCCCTCACTGCGTTATAAATCATTCTAGTTTAATCGTTAGCTGTACATTTTCGTTTGAAACTTCATAGAAAAACTAAAATTTAGAAACCTTTTTTACCTTTTAACATCAGGTGACTTTCATATAAACAATAAAACTAATTAAAATAAAAATATTTCGCCTTGAGAAAAAGTCTTATCAACAGCATGATAAAAACATCGATAGAACAATCGATTGCACAAAGACATATGGTCTACAAAATTGTGAGCCAATAGGAATAAAGATTGGCTGGTGACGTCAGTGGGAACTACCCTAAGCTAATTTTGAACAGATTTTGGTAACCCCGATTTAGGATTTTGGTTTCCCCGAACTGTCTAAACAATCTAAACATGCCAAAGCTCCCAGAGCGCCCAAAATGCCTAAACTAGCCAAACAGCCCTAACCTCAAAGAGTTCCCAAACTACTTAAACTAGCTTAACCAGCCGAAACCTCCCATTGAGTCCAAATTGCCCAAAACGCCCAAACTAGCCAAACAGCCAACTTCAAAGAGTTCCCAAACTGCCCAAGCTACTCAAAACAGCTAAACCAGCCAAACGGCCGCGAGCATGCTAGAGTTCAAAAATGTCATTATTACTGTCCAAACCGCCCAAATTAGCTAAACCTCTCTAACAGCACAAACCTCCCAGAGAGCCAAAGTGTCCAAGCCAGTCGAACTGCCCAAACTACTCAAACTAGCTAACTCTGTCAAAACCCCCAGAGCACTCAAATTGCCAGCTTCGAAGTTGATATCAAAACACAAAGATGGTTCCTGGTTCCCGTTGACGTCACAACATGGCGGCGCGCCACTACTCTCTGCCACCTCCCTAGCAACCGAATGGCGTCTTTGACGACAGGATCATTTTACGAACAATCATAAAATTTCAGTGTTTAAAACTAAAATGTTACCATAGCAACAAGTTTTTCCTAGCTTTTCTTCGTTTTTCATTGGGTACATCGATTAATCGTTTTTGATAAGGTTATAACCTTGTTATAGTTTGTAGGTTATGTTTTTGTTATAACGAAAACACACGTATTTTGAGATTACGATATTTTAGTTAATGATTTAAATTATATTTCGTTGCTGAAATGGGTGGTAAAAAGCAACAAGCACAGCGAACTAAGAATAATACTAAGGTAATATTTGTATTTTTTTTGGCAATATGGGTCATGTTTGATTTTGTTTTTTTGTGTAGCCTTCGAGTAGTGGAAGGTCTGCTGAGATGGTGCAGTCTTCTCCATCGTCGTCGACGTTTGCCAGTTTTAATGTGCAGTATCAGACTGCCAAGTTCGTGCCGCCTGTCGCTGATGTCATCGATCCCAATCTGGATCCGAATTTTCAAGTTTTGTTTAAGAAGATGAACAAAAAAGATGCGACTACACGTTATAAGGTGATTGGCGGATCCTTATCCGTTAAAAGGGTCTTTTCTTGTCAGTAAAGGTTCAAAATCCGTCGGAAAGTATCTCATTCTGTCAAAATCTGTCTGAAAAGTATCTTTTCTTCTCCAAAAGTTTAAAAATCTTGTCTTTTTATTGTTTCAGGCGCTTCAAGAGTTCATAGTTCAGTGTAATAACAGTGAGGCAAACGTTGTGACCGACGCCTTACCCTCTTGGGTGCGAATTTACTCAAATTTGGTCGTCGATCTTGAACATAGAGTGCGTGAAGCGGCGCAAAACGCTCACCGTGCGATAGTGTCCAAAGTCGGCCGAAATCTTGCTCCTTTTATCAAACAAATAGCGCCGCTTTGGTTCATTTCGCAGTATGACACCCATGCACCTGCCGCTTCAGCAGCATCTCGTGCTTTCAAGGTTTATAATGCAAATTTGTTCGTCTTAAATTGATGTTGTTTTCAGGAAGCTTTTCCTCCTCATAAAGTTGTCGATGTCATCACTTTCTGCCAAGCTGAGATACTTCAGTATATCTCGGACAACTTACTTGCTCAAGCACCAATCATTTTCAACAAAAAAGAGTAAAAAATAGTTTTCCATACTTTCCCCACTCTCCCCCTTTTATCCCCAGGGGGGTGAGGCAAGGGGAATCCCAAAATACAACTCCACTTTTTGACTTCTTCCATGACTTATCTCCTATTTCATTTTAGGAATAAACAAATGGAAGAAAAAGAAGCCAAATATGAGCGAATTGTCGTCTGCTGCTTAAACGGTTACGCTCTCTTCCTCACAAAAATCCCGCTCGACAAATTAGACTCGATCAAAGAAATCAACAACAGAATTGTCTCGAGTGTCAATTTTTGGAAATTTTGTCGATACAAAGCTGGACCGGTAAAAAATCATTTGACGGCTTGTCAGTTAAGACTAGCCAATTATCTGCCAGAATTTTGACCTCATGAAAAAAATTATCCAAGTAAACCCCCCTTAATTTTGACCAAGGAATCAATTGTGATCAACTACTTTTGGATCCAACATACAGGGTGCTCCAGAAAGACCCTAACTCCTTTATTTTAAATGTGAACCCTATAATTTGATGATGAAAATCAATTCTACGCTTGATTTTCAGTAACTTTTACTTAAAACACTTTTTTGATTGGACCTTCCTGAGTTATGCCACTTAACATGGACATTCAACGTTTTGTTCTATCAAAAAAGTATCCTAAGTAAAAGTTACTGGAAATCAAGCAAAGAATCGATATCCATCATCAAAAATGGATCCTTGGATACATTTTTCTTTAGGGTCAAAGGGCTGGTCTACTGTAACTTTGTTTTAGGTGAGAGCTGCATGGTTTTCGTTATTATCAATCATGTGTCAACACGTCCCAGTTTTGCTTGAAAATGAACAAAAACGAGCAATAAACTGCGTTTTGATCCACGTCAACGATTACGATCCAGTCGCTCTTCCTGCTGCATGGGAAGCGACTTTACAAATCGTCAACAACTTTCCTGTAAAATCTAAAAAACTTGACTTCCGATTTCTGATTTTTTTTTATAGAATTGCTGGGAACATGTGAATATCGAGAAGTTTTTTATTCCCAAGTTATTGAGCATACTGAACCACGGAGGTCAAGGGAATGCCTCTTTGATTTATCCGAATTTGCTCCCGTTGCTGAGCCGTGTGCCCGATTCGATAATCGAAGACAAACTCGACTTTTTCCAGAAGGTTTTCGCCAGTTTTATAACCGGCTTTAAGCAGTCGAGTGTCATACAGAGTCTTTCGGAAAGTGAAGCGGTAGCGACATCGTTTAACGAATGTATACGATATTTCATCCTTCAAAATGCCGATGATTTGAACTTCTGTTATGAACTGAGCGAATTCGTAAGTGTATTATTTACTCCCATATTCTAAACCTTTGCTAGATCATAAAAGCAGCAAATGTCATCATGGTGGAACCTTCGCAGAAACATATCGTCGCCCCTTTCTACACATCCCTAACCCAAACTTTACTCCACTGGAACAAAAATGAGAAAAACAACCCAAATTATGTACACCTCAGCGATCGTTTTTGGGAAAAAATTGTCTCAATAAGCGTAGAAAATATCGAAAACAATATCCATGATAAAGACATCATTCAGTCCATTTATAACAGTCACTACAATTTTATAATAATTCTCAACGAGCCTGGTGTTAAAAAGAAGAAAAGGATGAAGGTAAATGGACCTTAAAAGAAAGAAAAAAAGTCTTAATTTTAATTTTTAGGTCCAATTTGTGACGGACGTGGACAAAGATAGTCCGAAAAAGACAGAAGAAACCAGCGTTGAAGTGAAGACGAATGAAATCAGCGCCAAAGTGTCATCATTTGTCGAAAAAGTCGGCGAAAAATATTTCTCGATCGTTTTCGGATCTGTGAATCCCGAATGTAAAATTTGTACTATAAACCACCTATGGAACGTGACAAAAACGCTTCCAAGCGAGCAAATCGAGAAACTCATGAAATCGGCAAAGATGGATTTGAGCGACATCATCAAAATTTGGCTTCAAGAGAGTCAAATCGCAAGTTGTGCTTTGGTCGGATTCGTCTTCAATACTATAGACCATCTTGAGTCGAATGATGAAAAAAATTCTGTTTTATCGCTTCTTTTAGAGGTGAGCATTTTTTGTTTCAGAGTTGGATGTAATCATAATTTATATACAATTGTAATCGTTTTATTTTGAACATGATTGCGATTTCAGGTATGATTTTGATCAAAATTTCAGTCGTTATCGTATTATTTTGAATATGATTACAATTACGGGTATGATTACGATTACATTTATAATCATAATTGTATTATTTTTAATAGAATTATGACTAAGATTACAGTTATCATCATAATCATATAATTATGATAACGATTACAGTTATAATTATAATCTTATGATTACGATTACAGTTGTAATCATAATCGTGTTCTTATGATTACGATTACAGTTGTAATCGTATACTTATGATTAAAATTACCGTTATAATTATAATCTTATAATTATGATTACGATTACCGTTATAATTATAATGTTATAATTATGATTACGATTACAGTTGTAATCATAATCGTATTCGTATAATTTCAATTACAGTTGTAACCGTAAACTTATGATTACGATTACAGTTGTAACCGTAAACTTACGATTACAGTTGTAACCGTGTACTTACGATTACAGTTGTAACCGTGTACTTATGATTACGATTACATTTATAATCGTATACTTATGATTACGATTACATTTATAATCGTATACTTATGATTACGATTACAGTTATAATCGTATACTTATGATTACGATTACAGTTATAATCGTATACTTATGATTACGATTACAGTTATAATCGTATACTTATGATTACGATTACAGTTATAATCGTATACTTATGATTACGATTACAGTTATAATCGTATACTTATGATTACGATTACATTTATAATGTTATACTTATGATTACGATTAAATTTTTAATCTTATACTTATGATTACGATTACATTTATAATCTTATACTTATGATTACGATTACATTTATAATCTTATACTTGTGATTACGATTACATTTGTAACCGTATACTTATGATTACGATTACATTTGTAACCGAATACTTATGATTAAGATGACATTTATAATCGTATACTTACGATTACATTTATAATAGTAATCGTATACTTATGATTAGGATTACATTTATAATCTTAATTGTATAATTATTATTACGATTACACTATTACACTTATTACACTTATCATAATCGTATAATTATGATTACAGTTATCATCATAATCGTATAATTGATTACGATTACAAGTATAATCTTATTTTGATTATTGCGATTACGGTTATGATTCCGAATACAATTATAATCACAATCTTATTATTTTGAATATGGTTACGATTACGGTTATGATTATTATTATATTGTGATTATTATTATTATTTTTTTCTATTTGTTATTTTCTCTTTGTAGAGTCGTCCGGATGATACATTGCAAGAATCGATGAAAACCGCAATTTACGATGCGAAACCTAAACCTAGTCTGTGCGAATGGCTCCAATCGACCTGCGTACGCTCCGTTATTGAAGAAATACTCAATAAAATAAATGTCGAAAGCGAAACGAACCAAATATTCCAATATTGCCTTATGACGAATAAAATTGGAGGTTTGTCGTGGTACCTAAATACGATTTATTGATTTTCTTTTAGATTTTATACTCGGAAGCGAGACGGTTTCATCGATATTGAATATCCTCTCGGAGCTCCTTAAGAAAAGCGAGATTTCCATCGAAAACGCCAACGCTATTATCCAGCCTTTGTTTAGCATCCGGAACCATCAAAATTTGGAGATTCTGAGCGACAAAATACTCAATATTTTGGAATATTTGTTCAGAGCGATGCTCATCCAGAAGAATTTCAACGTAAGCAATATCTGGCAAAGTGGAGTCGTCCTTTTTTCCTCGTCGGACGGCACAGAGCAACAATTTTCTCAACATATCGACAACTGTGCTTCGCTCATATCGCAATATTTGAATAACTCGTGAGTTATTGATTTGTTGAAGGCGATATTTCATTTTTTTTTTTTTTTTTTATAGGAAAGGAGAAGAGATTGACATAAATGGAGCGGTAAAGGTCTCTTTTATGCTTCTCAATGCGATCGTGCAGGGCGACAAAGAAATCATGAACTCATCGGGAAAAGAAATCTGCAAACGTTTCCTTTCAACTGTGCTCGACGATGCTGTCAAAAATTGCGAAAGTCAAATCATCGAAGTGTGCCAAACGATCGAAATTCTCGATGGGAGACTTCCTTACCATAATAAGAACATGAAAAACAGTTTGTTCATACAAAATGGACCTTGGGATCCTTTACACGACCTCAAAATACAATCTTACCTCTCAAGCTTGTTCTACTGCGTAAAATACATGACAATCTTAATGGATGCCCAATACGGGGAAGAGAATGCCGATGACGAGCTTGTTTTTGAACACCTTCATTTGCAGTTTATGCAAAGCCATTATAGCGAGCTGTTCGATTATTTGGCGAGGATCGCCCACGGTGTGCGGCTTTGTCGACCCATCATGGAATCCTTTGTCAATGTTCGTATTTTATTAGTTCACAAAAAAATATGTTTTGCCGATATTTTTTTAGACTAAGCAATGTCATTCTGTTTATGAAATTTTTATGGAGATCACTCCCGATTTAAAAGAGCTCATCCAAAGGTTAAAAGACTGGTCATCGTTTAAATTATTCTGTGAAAAGAGGTATTTTTAACGTTTGTTTTTGTGCTTTTCGATCTTGAAGACTTGTGGCTGAGATTTCTTCAAATTTCGGCCACAAGGGTCATGGAGGGTGTCTTGATTTTTTTTTATTGGAAAATTCATTAAAAAACAATTTTTTTCAGTGCGACTGATCCTTTGTGGGAAAAGACTTTGAAAATAATTGAAGAAGAATTTTCCGAACGTCTACAGACTAGCAAAAAAGAGGAAACTTCGCCGCCTGAAGAAATTACCCTGGAAAGTCTTTTCGATGTGAGAAAACGGATGGAAAATCGAGAAATTGATGATAAAAACATTGAAAATCTATTGGACGCTGTTATTTCTTATTATAATGAGAAATTTCAAAAGTAAGCTTGAATTAATTGGATAAGGGTACGTGATAAGGGTTAAGGGGTATGGGTTACGGATAAGGGATACGGGGTAAGGGTTACGGGGTAAGGGTTACGGGGTAAGGGTTACGGGGTAAGGGTTACGGGGTAAGGGTTACGGGGTAAGGGTAAGGGTTACAGGATACGGGGTAAGGGTTACGGGGTAAGGGTTACAGGGTAAGGGTTACGGGGTAAGGGTTACGGGGTAAGGGTTACAGGATACGGGGTAAGGGTTACAGGATACGGGGTAAGGGTTACGGGGTAAGGGTTACAGGATACGGGTTAAGGGTAAGGGTTACGGGGTAAGGGTTATGCGGTAAGGGTTACGGGTAAGGGTTACGGGGTAAGGGTAAGGTTACAGGATACGGGATACGGGGTAAGGGTTAGCGTCGGAAGGGTTACGGGTAAGGGTTACAGGATACGGGTTAAGGGTTACGGGATACGGGTTACAGGATACGGGTTAAGGGTTACCGGATACGGGGTAAGGGTTACGGGGTAAGGGTTACAGGATACAGGTTAAGGGTTACGGGATACGGGGTAAGGGTTACAGGATACGGGTTAAGGGTTACCGGATAACGGGGTAAGGGTTACGCGGTAAGGGTTACGGGGTAAGGGTTACCGGATAACGGGGTAAGGGTTACGCGGTAAGGGTTACGGGGTAAGGGTTACGGGGTAAGGGTTACGGGGTAAGGGTTACGCGGTAAGGGCTACGGGGTAAGGGTTACGGGGTAAGGGTTACGGGGTAAGGGTTACGGGATACGGGTTACAGGATACGGGTTAAGGGTTACCGGATACGGGGTAAGGGTTACAGGATACAGGTTAAGGGTTACGGGATACGGGGTAAGGGTTACAGGATACGGGTTAAGGGTTACCGGATAACGGGGTAAGGGTTACGCGGTAAGGGTTACGGGGTAAGGGTTACGGAGTAAGGGTTACGGGGTAAGGGTTACGGGGTAAGGGTTACGGGGTAAGGGTTACGGGATACGGGTTACAGGATACGGGTTAAGGGTTACCGGATACGGGGTAAGGGTTACAGGATACAGGTTAAGGGTTACGGGATACGGGGTAAGGGTTACAGGATACGGGTTAAGGGTTACCGGATAACGTGGTAAGGGTTACGGGTAGTAAGGGTTACGGGGTAAGGGTTACGGAGTAAGGGTTACTGGGTAAGGGTTACGGGGTAAGGGTTACGGGGTAAGGGTTATAGGGTAAGGGTTACAGGATACGGGGTAAGGGTTACAGGATACGGGGTAAGGGTTACGGGGTACGGGGAACGGGGTAAGGGTTACGGGGTAAGGGTTACGCGGTACGGGTTACAGGGTAAGGGTTACGGGGTAAGGGTATGGACAGAGTCCCCTCATTCTCCAAATATCTCTCAATACCCAATATTTTTTGTAATCATTTTTTTTTAATTTTCACTAAATTTGCAGCGAACTTGATACCATGGATGGAAAAGAAATGTGCCTATATTCAGAAATCATGTGGTTTCTGTTTTCAACTATCCGATACTACCCCGGCTTGCTTAAAGATAAACACGAAGATTTTATTTTGCTTAAGCTGGCAACATTAATTGAATGTGTTCATTACGTCAATTCCCACAGATATAACATAGAGGTGATAATATTTGCTTAAAAAAATGTCGATAATAATTCATTTATAGTTTATTCGTTTGGTGACCTCTGTGTGCCACTTACATGATGAGTTCGCATCCTATTGTGTGTCTAAGGAAAAGCAGAAACTCCTCGACGAATGGGAGGAGCTTTTCGCTAGCGATTCGTATGATTATTTAGCCCAAATGTGGACTCGATTGGCAGGTAATTTGGTGGTGTCTACCTTGTGGCTGTGCTGACACCTTTTTTTGCAGAAAAAACGTTAGACTCAAACTTCGACCACGTCGGGCTTAAATATTTGACAACTTTGAGTCACATAATAACCGTGATTACATCCGTCGAATTTCGCATCCGATGTATCTCATATTGGAACGATTCCAAAAATACGATGAAATGGCTCCAAATCGGAACCGAATGTATCATCTCGCCTTACATTCCAGTCCAGTTTACGTCCTATCACCTATTATCTAAGTATGCAGCTAATCAATGTAATCATTATTGACGTAATTTTCAGTATTGTCAATCCATTAGTCAAATTAGACAGTTCATGCGATGAGCAGACCCTTGACAAGCTTTCGTGTCATCAGTTGCTTTCTAGGTTGACCGAAACTCACAATGTTGTCACCGCTCTTCTCCAAGATTATCAGTAAACAATGCTATATCTTCATGCAACCTTCTAATGTATTCTTAAGTTTTAGCACTAGCTGTACTATAGCTCCATGTTCAGAAAGTTTCACATACACTTGGGCTTATCTTCTGTTATGGTCGCTTCTTCTAAAGCTCTGCCACAGTGGCGACACCAATACCCGCTACGTCTACACCTTATGGATCAAGTAACTAAGTTGACCAGCTCTTTTTCTAACTCTTTTTTTAGGCAGCAGGAATTGACTGGACCTTTTATGCATTGTGTGGTGCGATTGATGCCCGATTTTATACTCATGAATACCAAATTGAATAATAAATCGGAACTTTTTGTGAAGCCGCCTTCGTTGAGTTTCGATATCTGCACGAGTGAGAGTTTGAGCAATTTTTCATGTTGGCTCTACTCGAATCTTCTGCGGACTCTTCCAGCGGTTGTGAGGCTTTGGTGTGGCGAGGCAGATCCAAAGTTTTATTCGTTTATTGAAAAGATGACTGTTACGCATGTCTCGGCGGTTATATGCGATGACGAATTGAAGAAGTTGAAGGAGCATAATGGAGCTTTTGAAAATATGAAGGTAGTTTCATTTTGTATCATATATAACCTAAAAATGGTTGTGTTTCAGGTTCAAACTTATCCCTCAGCAAGGGAAGTCTCAGCCCTTTATTCTATCGAAGACACAGCCATGGAGCTCGCCATTAAACTTGCTAACAACCATCCGCTGAGTCCGCCGAAAGTAGAGATAATCAAAGGATTCACGACGACAAGCCAGTCGAAATTCGTCATGCAATTAACCATATTTTTAACCCATCAGGTAAGCCTAAATCTCCGCCATTCTTGCCCCACCTCCCCCATCATCTCCTCTTTCCCACTCTCTTATCACCATCACCCCCATAATTTCCACCACCCTCTTTAAAATTTTTTCTCAACTTCATTTTACAGAACGGATCATTATGGGATGCGTTGATGCTCTGGAAAAGTAATCTGGACCGCAAATTCGAAGGAATCGAAGAATGTTACATTTGCTTCTCGATCGTCCACACTTCGACCCAGCAACTCCCCAAAGTCTCATGTCAAACATGCAAAAAGAAATTCCATTCGTACTGTCTCGTAAGTATTTCTCCTTTTATTACTAATTAACGCTAAACATATTTTTTAGATGCGCTGGTTCATGACTAGTAATAAGTCGACATGTCCGATTTGTCGAAATCATTTTTAAATTATAATCTAATCGTTACAAAGGCTAGTGTAAAACTTTTAAGTTGTAATAAAATAATTGAAATGTTTAAATTTTTAATTTGATGAGTATAAAATAAGAGAAGAGGAGTACGCCGGCTGCGATGATAAGCTTACGTATGAAGACAGTATTAGTGCCTTGGATGCTTTGGATGATCTCATTATTTAGCTCAAAGACTTTCTTGCTTTCGGTGATGATTCCAACTTTTGTTTTGACATCAACGTTTTCAGCGATCGTGTTGATTCGAAGGACGATTTCTTTTTTGACGGTAGCGATGTCTGAATCGCCAAAATCGGTCACTGCATATCCTTCTTTTGAATTAATGTTTCCTTTGACTTTATCGACGATGGATCTTTTCTTCATGATGATCTGCCCACCGGAAAGGAGGCCCATGTAAAGGTGGTAGACGTACGCGATGAGATGGTTCGGGTTATCCTTTTCGACCTTTTCGAGATGAGCAAGGTAGTTGGCAACACTGTCTCTTATTTTGTATTCTCTTTTCCAATTACCGAGATAATGATCCAAATCTTTTTCGAACGCTTCCGTCCTCCTCATACCGTTGACGTACATGTCGCCCAATGGCTCGCCCTTATGGCGGTCCATAGCTTCTTCCAGAAAACGGAATATCTCGTAGAAAACAAGGAGTCCTTCGGCATAAACTTTGTCATTCGAAGAAGCTGAAAAAATTCATTTATTTTAGAAGAATTGGGCTGAAATATTTTACCGATGGCCAACTTTGCATTGACGAGGGCGTCGGAGATCGAGTGTAGTTCCCTCGTCGTGTTTCTTAGTTGACGATTGAAAGGGATTTCGGTTTCAGAGGGCATTTTAAAGTTTAAAAAATCCGTTAAAACGAAATTCAAGTGAAATCAAAGTGGAATGACATTTTGTTGTGCTGTCACTTGTCAAAATCGTTTATCAGGGTGGAAAAACATGGAAGGTTAAAAGATAAGCGCGGTTATAAAACAGAGGTAACAACCAGTGTACCAACTTAAAGACAACGACAAAATGCATGATGGATGCAACCTTTTTGGAACTAGAGGCCCTTTTTAGCTTGATTTTGATTCTTTTTAGACAATAGGGGCCATTTTTAGCTTGATTTTGATCCTTTTTGGACACTACTGGCCCTTTTTAGCTAGGCTTTTGATCTCTTTTGGACACAAGGGGCCTTCGGGTTATGGTTCTTTGTGACGAAAAGGGCCCTTTTTAGCTTGATTTATAATCTTTCTTAGACACCAGGGGCCCTTTTAGCTTGAATTTTGATCCTTTTTGGACACTCGGGGCCCTTTTAACTTTCTCAAAGAGAAGTTATTGTATTACCGTCGGATTCGGGTTTTTGGGGAAGGGTCTTCCAGACCCCCTAGGGTCAAACTGACTTTTGATCTTTGCCGGACATGACTTTGTCTGTGGTGCCGGCCGTCCGTCGCCTTTTTTTTCCGGAACACTTCACGGCCACAATTTTCATCTGATTTTCACGAAATTTTCAGGCAATCTTCCTTTCGTGGTTATCTGGAAAGTGAAGAGAGCGATTTTTGAAATTCAACAAAATGGCGGAGATATGTCTGTCTAAAGTTTGCAAAAATGTGCTACGGGCTTTCTACCGGTCCGATCTTCACCAAATTTTAACTAAATAATCTTCTCGTGATCCCGATTAAATTTCATTAACTAATTATTTAATTAATTATGTAATTAGTAAATTATGACTAATTAACTTAATTTTCCCATTTTCATAAAATTATCGCCAAATTCAAGTTATGATTGAAAAAAATTTTTTTTTTTTCAAAAATTAATTAATTAATTAAATAATTAGGTAATTATTTTGAGTTTGAGTGAAATTATTCCCATTTTCATAAAATTATCACCAAATTCAAGTTATGATTGAAAAAAAAAATTTTTTTTCTCAAAAATTAATTAATTAATTAACTAATTAGGTAATTATAATGTGTTTGAGTGAAATTAGTCTCATTTTTAGAGAATTATCACCAAATTCATGTTATGATTAAAAAAATTTTTTTCCAAAAATTAATTAATTAATTAATTAGGTAACTAAGTATTTAATTATAATGTGTTTGAGTGAAATTAGTCCCATTTTCATAAAATTATGAGTTATCACCAAATTCAAGTTAAGTTAGAAAAAAAAAAGGATTCATTTCCCCCGAAATTTATGGATCCCCCGAAATCTGTAGATCTTTGAGAAAGTTCGTGTTTCTGGGCAAGCTCCAGGACCAATACTTTAGATTGATTTTTAATTTTTTTTTTCCGACAATATGGCCACTTACATCTTCATTTTTAAGCATTTAAAGACTTTTTGTTTTTGATTTTCCTAAGGGTGGTGAGGGGACCGGGGGTGTGATGATTTCCCGGGCCGGTCAATTTTACCTATCCGACCCTGTGAACAATGATGAATCTGTTGGTGGAGAAGGTCCTTCTCGAGAAGACCTTCTCCACCAAAACTCCAACAACAATTCGACCAAGGTCTCGAACAATCTTCAACATCTTTAATGATGATTCTATTTTGAGAGGTTTCCTTTAACTTCAGGCAATCTCATTGGGGTTAAGTTGATAGCCGTAGGGCGTAAGCGTCGACGACTCCTCTCCGCAAGGGAGTAATCCAACCACATTATCATTGAAGTTAATTCGATTTGCTCTCAATTCTCCCCTTCTCGCTTTACAAATAATCAGCAAAATTGTGATTGAACCCATTACACTGGAACGTCAAATGTTGAAGACCAAATAAAGGAAACCGTCTGGAGCTTCCCCTTGCGAAAACTTCCTCATAAACCTCCTATTCCCCCGGGCTCCCACTTTTTAAAAATTAGTGAATCGATCAGTGGATTTCCTAGTATAAATTTCAATACCCTTGACCTCAGCTTAATTTTTATAATATTGCATCATACAAAGGAGTTGTTTAAAAAAATTAATCTTTTATAAACTTGTGGTTGAATATTAAACAAAAAACAAATATTGATTGACCACAACAAATCTCTCCCACCTTATTTAGCAGCTCCTTAATAATCTGTCCGAAATTAGCTTCCCTTCACGCGATCCTTGCACGGACACGATAATGATCGAATATTCATTATAGACCAAACAAACCGTTGTATTATTAATGTAATAAAATATGATTGACCTAAAACTATTTTTGTACTCCGACAACGCCCTTGCAAAAATTCCCTGGTGACCGGAAGTAGGAAGAAATCCCTCGGAGCTACACAAACAGTTCTTTGTCCGAGCTATGCAGGCTAATCAAAAGCCCAGAGTGGACCAGCCAGAATGTTGACGAAAAAAAGCATTTAAGTGAACCCCCCTTAATTTTGAATAAGGAATCGATTGGCACCATTAACTTTTGGATCCAACTTACAGGGTGCTCCAGAACGACCCTAACTTCGTTATTTTAAATGCAAACCCTATGTATTGATGATGAAAATCGATTTTACGATTGATTTACATTAACTTTTACTCAAAACACTTTTTTGAAAGAACCAAACGTTCTGGAGTTAAGTGGCACTTAACATGGACGAGAAATTCACAACTCCAGAACGGATGGATCAAAAAAGTGTTTTAAGTAAAAGTTTACTTGAAATCAAGCGTAAAACAGATTTCCATCGTCAAAACATAGGGTTTACAATAAAAATAACGAAGTTAGGGCCATTCTGGAGCACCCTGTAAGTCGGATCCAAAAGTTATTGGTGGGCGTTTCTAATTTACTGACCAGAGAAAAAACGTACTACCGGGCAAACTACTGATGCGACCGGGCTGAAATTTGGCAGGGAAGCTTATTTTAGTTGGTAGCACCGATCCTCGAAGGAAATTTTCAAATCGGACTACCTGGGGCGGAGATCTCGAAAAATGATCACCACCGGTTCTATTTGAAAATTTCCTTCGAGCATCGGTGCCACCACCTAAAATAAGCTTCCCTGCCAAATTTCAGCCCAGTCGCATCAGTAGTTTGTCCGGTAGTACGTTTTTTCTGCCCCAAGTGGTGATCATTTTTCGAGATCTCCGCCCCCGGTAGTCCGATTTGAAAATTTCCTTCGAGGATCGGTGCTACCAACAATAAGCTTCCCTGCCAAATTTCAGCCCGGTCGCATCAGTAGTTTGCCCGGTAGTACGCTTTTTCTCTGGTCAGTAAATTAGGTAGACCCGTTATTGGTGCCAATCAATTTCTCGCTCAAAATTAAGTGGGGTTCATTTAAATACTTTTAGCGGATTTCCGTAGGAAAGTAGGCTATTGAGGTGGTCGTCACGGAGGCTCCCAGGCTATTTTTCTTCAGGTCATAATTCCGGCAGAAAATCGGCTGGTCCACGTTTGGCGATGTTTCGTGGACTACTGAGGAACGTCTTTGGAAACTGGTAGTCATGCGGGAGGTCAACGAAGCAGAGTTTCCTTTCATAAACCACGTGCGTGATGACAAAGTGTCTTAATTGTATCGATTATATCAGTTCTGCTTTGGTATATATCATCTATTATTTAAAAGCGATGAAACCTCGATTTTCTTTCATACATGGAATAATTTATAAAGACATGACCAACGTTTTCCGCTCAATCTTCGTCTGTGCACCGATAAGTGAACATGATCAGAAGAGAGAAAACGCCAGTCGTTACTATTCGAAATGCTTATAAGCGATATTCACCGAAAGCGGTCATCCTTGCCGGCTTAAATATGACCATACGAAAAGGAACAATGTGAGTTAAAATTCTGCAGTTTTCTTTGCACTTGGATGACCGGTTTTGAGCACTCTTGCACCGCTTAAAAAATAGGAGTCTGCAGAAGTTTTAATTTTGAAGATATGGGCTGCTTGGGCCAAGCGGATGCGGTAAGACGACGATGCTGAGCTGCATAGTCGGTCGGCAGACTTTCGATTCAGGTCAAATCTACGTCGAATTCAGCCGCAAACGTCAAGTCGGATACATGCCACAGGACATCAATCTGAGCGGCGATCTATCCATAATGGAAGCCCTTGTCTTCTACGGTCGAATCTATTTGATGGAAATCGACGAGATTTATTCAAAAGCGAACGATCTCATAAGCTTTTTGGAGCTACCACCGAAAAACAGGATTGTCAAAAACTGCAGGTTTGCTTTCCCAGAGGTCGAATTTTGACGATTTTGCTTCAGTGGTGGGCAACAGAGGAGGATTTCAATGGCTGTCACGTTGATACACGATCCAGACTTTCTCATTCTGGACGAGCCTACAGTCGGACTGGACCCTGTTTTATGCGAGAAGTATGCCTAGTAGTCCTTGGATGCTAACTTTATTCTAGAATTATGAAATTCCTGGTCCATCTGGTTGAAGAAAGAGATAAAACTATTGTGATCACTACTCATTATATCGAAGAAGCCAGAAATTCGAATACAGTAAGACTCAAATAGCTTCCCATTCAATGGACTTCAAATTTTTTAGATCGGGTTGATGAGAGGAGGAATCCTTTTGGCCGAAGAGTCACCACAAGAGCTCATGAAACGGTTCAACTGCGAACACCTAGAGGACGTCTTTTTGATATTAAGCGCCAAGCAAGACTCCGATAACGACAAAGTATCTAATTCCATTTTTTAAACCTTAAAAACGTCCATTTTCTAGAATTTGTTGCCCTATCCACCCATAAACAAACCGTCCACCCCTTTTGAGTCAAAAGAGATCTTCAACTATAAAAGATTCAAGACTCAACTCGATAAAAATTTGACTTGGACTAAACGGAACTGGGCGTGAGTGACATGAATTTTGAATTTTCGTGATTTTGTTTTTAGGATTACTTTGTTTGTATGTTTTGTGCCTACTTTGACGATGTACTTGTGCTGTGTAAATGACATTAAATCGATGGTGACGAGCCCGATAGGGACGGTGATCCCAGAAGACCTCCTTTGTTCTTCAAACTTCACCAAAATTCGACCTTGTCTGCCTGAAAACGTCGACTTCGCATGTCGCTACGTTCAGATACTGGACAAGAGTTATCCTGTCGTAAGTTCGGTTTTGTCTGTCGAAATGATTCAGCTCATTGAAATTTTCAGATCGTATATCAGAGCATAGATACCGCATATATCGACGCTAAAAAAGGCTCATTGACTGGAGTGGTGGAGATAAAAAGGAATTTCACTCAAAATATAATGACAAGGTTGGAAAAACAGACGGACGCTCCCGACGACGTTATTGACCAATCGACGTTACAAGTCACGTTGGACATGACAAGTAATTTTGCTCTCAAAATGGCATTTTAATCCTTTTCCAGTACCACTGCACGCTTTACTGGTCGTCGAACGCGTCTACGATTCCCTTCAGAAGCTACTAGAAGAAGTTTGCTTGGCTTGCAACATCGACACGAGGCTCACACGAATTCCAATCGACGTAAATTTAAATTCGAATTTTGACTATTGACTTTTGATTTCAGTATCAAGAACCTGTCTTTGGCTACGAAGGGATGAAGTACATCACTACATTTTTACCGGCGATTTTGTGCCCGTAATTATCTTATCGATTTCTATAAATAGGCGATTATTTTTTAATTCTGTATAGATTTGTGTTCTACATAACGTTTGTGTATACATCGACCGCTTTGATGACCGAGAAAGAATCAGGATTGCTGGAAAGGAATCAGATTGCTGGTATGGTCCACTATATGGGTCGGTTAGGTAAAATTTACCGCCCCGGGAAATTATCACACCCCGGCCGCGGCCCAGAGTCCTATGTATGTCCAAAAAAGATCATTTGATCAAGCTAAGTATCCAAAAGGATAAAAAATCAAGCTAAAAGGGCCCCTAGTGTCTAATAAAGATTATAAATCGTACTAAAAAGGGGGCTTTAAGGGGCCGTCAAAACAGTTTTTCAATGATAGCTCATAGAAAAATGATCCGATCTGGACCGGACTTTTTTTTAAATGAAGCTTATTCATTTATCTGCGCCTTGAACTAAACTTATTGTAATATTATTTAATCTTTATATTTAAAAAAAATGTTTAAACTTTTTTTTTTTTTTTTTTTTTTTTTTAGTTTAAGGCGCTCCACATACTGAAAAAGATAGGTGTGCAAATTTTGAATTAGTTCTGCTGATTCAATCTTTAGTAATCATTGAAATACTTTATCAATAGACAATAAGATTAGAATCACGCGGGTTTTTAAACGAATCAAGAGACCAGTTGAATGAGTGGGGATGGGCGGGAGGGAGGGAGGAGATCGTGTTATGCGGGTTTCCACGCCCTCGCTGAGATAGAGAGACAGGCGCTACTCGGCCCCTTAAGTTACAAAGAACCATAATCTAATTAAAAGGGCACCTAGTGTCCAAAAAGGATCAGAAATCTAGCTAAAAAAAGGCCCCTAGTGTCCAAAAAGGATCAAAAATCTAGCTAAAAAAGGCTCCTAGTGTCCAAAAAGGATCAAAATAAGCCCCTGGTGTCTAAAAAAGATCAAAAACCTACCTTAAAAGGGACCCTAGTGTCCGAAAAGGATAAAAAATCAAGCTAAAAGAGTTCACATCTTCCTATCCCAGCATCCTCTCTTCTAAATGATCAACCAGCCACCTCGAAGGTCACCAGTGTATCGCAACTTCAATTTCAGGCTTGACTCTTTCGGAGATACTTCTGGCCCAGATAATAGTTCAGATGGTCGTCCTGACTCTTCAGAACTTCTGCATCTTCTCCGTCGTCTACGTCTATTTCGACAGCGACCTCATCGGCAAATTCTCGCACATTTATTTCCTCGTTTTTCTCTGCGAAATGTTCGGCATGGCCTATGGTATTTTCCTGGCTTTCTCCATGAATAAGGAGATTATGGTGACGTACTCGGGGATCGGAACTATGCTCACCACTTTCATGTTATGCGGTAAAGCGGAATTAGTCCATGCAAATTAGCATTTTAGGTCAATTGCCCAAAATGCCAAATTTTTGATGTTTTTAGGACATGTTTGAGTCGTGCAATAAGTTTGCCTCTTCGAAATCCCCTGGGGAAATTTTTAGCAGCCGAAAAACCTCAAAATTTTCGGAATTATTTCAGTTTTTGCCTCATAACTTCTGAAATATTTGTTTTATGCAAAAAGCCACTCTATACATAATTAAAGTTTATAAAATTACCTAAAATTTAAGCCCAATCGCAGCTCCGTAAGTCTAATAGCTCCTGAGATATTCGACTTAAAAAAAATCCTTAGTTATCTTTTGGCTAGTTCTCCTGTACGGTACAGACTCAATGGAATAAATGGTTCTCAAATGTGACAATTCCAACATTGCTAAAAAACGGTTTAAAAAAGTCGGAATTTTATAAGTCAAATATCTCAGGAACTATTCAACTTGCAGAGCTGCGGTTGGGTTTAAACTTTAGGTAATTTTATAAGCTTTAATTTTGTATAGGGTGACTTTTCGCATAAAACTAATTTTTCAGAAGTTATGAGGCAAAAACTAAAAAAAAAGTCCCAACATTTCGTGGTTTTTTGCCTCCTAAAAATTTTCCCAGGGGATTTCGAAGGGGCAAACTAATTGCACTACTGAAACATCAAAAATTCAGCTTTTTTTTAAATAATAAAATTTTTAGGATGCTTATGGCCTATAGAAGGGCAGCACTGGATAGTCTCATCGATGGGAAAGCTACTCCCAATCACGTATTCGGTCAAAGGATATTTCGACGTTTCCCTAAGAGGGAGAGGACTCGATGAAGTTCTACTTTCCATCTTCATGCCTCTCTCTGGAACCTTATTTATCACCATTTTAATAATTTTATTCTTCAGACTTAAACTTATTGATGTATAAGAAGAATCAAAATGGGTATTCACGACGTTAATGCCAAAAAAAGTCAACTCGCAAAGATCATGAACGTTTTTGCTCGTCTGGTAAATGCGATGTTAAACTAGCGCTCCAAGCGGCTTCTTTAGTAAACCTAAAGTAAACAATCGACTAGAATCGTGAATACCCTAATGATCCACTTTAGCACTTTATAATAATTTTAAATAAAAGATTCAAATAAAAACTTAAAACATGGTTTACGTTTTACTGAAGGAAAAAAAGAGACGAAAAATCTTGGAAATAGCCACCATGAGAGATTTATGAGCCTAACATTTGCGTTGCCTACGGCTCCTTCTATGTTCATGAAGTCCATTTCCATTAGGGGAGAACAACGCGGATTTAAAGCGGTTGTCATGTCCGATAGGACCGTCCCTTGTCTTCGCTTGCTTACAAATTAAACCCTTTAATCGTACACCGTTGAATTTTTTTTTAAATTTAATTTCATGTTTTTTCGTTGACAAATTGCGAGTTCGTTGATGTGTTTAGATGAAAAGGTGGGATTATTTTCGGGATTTCGATTCCGGAGGTGAAAAGGCCTCTCCCTCAGTGAGGGATCATTTTCGAACAAAGGGGCCGATGGATTTTCGAACTGCGATGATGTATTTTTGTATGCGTCCATTGTGATGGAACTGTAAAAGGTCACAATGCTTATCGGAATCGTCCACTCGAGCGCATTTTCATTCTATTTACCGTCTCTCGATATTCAAAACGACTTTCTATGAGTTTATTATTGATCTGCCATCATTTTTCAGTTGCAAATACGATTTTTAGGTAGGATTTCGCCATTTTTAACTTACTTGAAAAGAAAGTGTTGTATTTCCCACCAAAAATGGAGATTTTGGCAAAAAACTAGCGATCTTCGCCAAATTAGCACCACACCTGGAACTTTATCGCAAATTCGGGGCTCTACAGACATCTCCAAAAACTCCAAATACTATCCGCCCTATATACAGCAACCTTTTATATGTAAAAAAAAAAATTATCATAGACTAGTCAAAAATGGCAAAACGAAACGTTTTAAAGATTGAAATTTCAAATAAGATAAGGAAATTTATTTGTAATAACATTGGGAAAACCTATAAAAGTAGAACGAAAAAAATCGCTTTATCAACAACCACCATGCAGTTTTTGTACTTTTTCGTCGTCATTGTCCCTTTCTTCCCCTTTTGCTGTGGATGCAATGTTCGTGAAGGGGTAAAGTGCCGTGGTTTTCTTCGTCAAGTAAGTTTAAAGAATTATTCAGGCTTTATAAGACTTTTTTTTAGTGCACAAGTGACGATGAATGCTGTTCAAAATTGTGTCACCAACGTTGTGCAGGTTTCCTGTTGTGATTTTCTGAATGTGGTGGATTGTTGTTACCTCTGTGTTGATCATCATAAGAGAAAAAAAGATATAATTTAATTGAAAATAAATCGAAAAAACCGAAAAAACATACAAAATAAAAAATTATTTAAGAGAGCTCACCTCTACTCTCCATAACTGGTGACCTTAAGTTTAGTGGTTTCTCCACAACCCACCGACTTGAAATTTTTAGGGCTTCTTGTATTAGAAAACCCTTACTTGGTGTATCTATCTATCTGCTTATGTGAAAAAGCCACAACACCAAAATTCAGGATTTTGGAAGATTTTCAACTTTCATAAGCTAATACCTATCCCTAAAGCTGAAATGAGCTAAAATATCCCTCTACAGTTATGTATCAGACTTGCTGCATATTCTTTATACGAAAGTGGTAGCTTTCCGCCCAGCAAATGAACAGGCCTCTCCGTCTGTGAAAAAGCACACTTTTTGAGAAAGTTCCCGTTTTGGGGATCCCACTTTCCTAACTACCAGACCAGACTTTTTTATGTAAAACAAGTAGAAATATTTAAGAATAAAGTTGAGAATGGCAAAACAAAACGATTTTAAGGGTGAAATTTCAAATTACATACATAAAAGAACTTGTCGAAATTATCTTGGGAATTTCAATAAAAATGGATTATTAGTTTATTAAGACCATCATGGAATTTTTAGACGTCTTCTTTATTTTTGCAACTTTTTTAGCATTTTTCGGTGCAAATATAGTGGAGGGTTGCCGTCATCCAAACGAACCGGTAAGTTTAAAAAATTTGGCAAAAATTTTCTTTATAAGGCTTTTTTTTTTAGTGCTCAAGAGACTATGAATGCTGTTCAAAAATTTGCCAAAAATTTGCCGGAAAATGTAGGGCTAAGGAATTATGATTTTAAGAAATAACTTGTGCAAGTTTTACAACATTTACAAAACAAACTTTTTTTTTTTATTAGATGAAGTCTTCCCTCCTTTTTTCTGACTGTTCTAAAATCTGACTTTCAGGTATTTTCATATGTAAACATCGAAAATTCCGCTTTTTCGTTGCCTCTTAGCTCAGCCTTTTGAAATTGTAATAAATACCAGAACAGACCTTTTTTTATGAAAAACAAGTTTAACAATATGACGTGAATGGCAAATCGAAACTATTTTAAGAGTGAAATTTCAAATTACCTAAAAGAAATTGACTTTTCGAAATTATCTTTTGAATTTCAATAAAGATTTAGATTAGTTTATTAACAACCATCATGGAATTTTGGAACGTCTTCGTTATTTTGGCCACTTTTTTAGCATTTTTTGGCGGGAACGTAGTGGAGGGTTGTCGTCGTGCAAATGAACATGTAAGTTTAAAGAATTAGGCAGGGATATTCTTTATACGACTATTTTTTAGTGCACAATAAGCCATGATTGCTGTTCAGAAGACTGCAACACGGCTGCACATCGTTGTAACCATCATATACCAGGATATCCACCGCCGAAGCTCGTTTTCTCACACTCGGTGGGTGTCTCGTTCACAAAATATTGAATGGAGTGATCGATTGTCCAGAGTTGCTGGAACTCATTCCACTTCATGTTCCTCCGCGTAGAAGTCGTCAAACAGCCCCCTTCCATGTTACTTTCCACCGAACTGACTACGGTCGATCGTTGACAATTTCTGGTCTTCTAAATATTTTGAATGGTTTGGGACCTGACACTGACTTCTTTCATGACACCTTAGGGTCACTCAAATCAAAAATAAGAAACTGGGAGGGAGTATTGGTTAATAAATAAAAATAAGAATAAAATTTAAATACAAAACTGTTATTATTTTTCGTTTATTTATATAACTTTTATTTATTACAAATTTTTTATTGTGTCCATATTGTCATTGCATGTTTCGTTTGTAAATTATACAGTTTCCTAAAATGTACCATTTATTTATTTTTATTTATGCATAGTATTTATTAATGTTAGCTTTTTTTATAAAATTTTTTTTTTAATTTTTCATACCTGTTTTCGATCCCTTTTTGTCTCTTTTATTGCTGGATATTGCCTTATATCTTATATTTTTCTTTAATGTTCTTTAATGTATTTATTTATTTATTTAGTTATAACTTATAAGTGTATACATACTGACTGTGCTATTTGGCTAAACTTGCTGTAAGCATTAATAAATAAATAAATTGAAAAAATTAAAATTAAGTAAACTTCTAAAAGAGGCTGAGAAGTTGTACTAAGGAATTGGGATATTAAATGTAACTTCTGTCACGCCGTTTTATTCTTTTATTAAATTTCCAGTCAAATTACAAAATATGTTTTAGCGGATTTCCGTAGGAAAGTAGGCTATTGAGGTGGTCGTCACGGAGGCTCCCAGGCTAGAGGCTTATCTATTCGTGATCAGGAAGCTCTGGGGATCACAAAAATATAGGATGTTCCTTTCATGTTTATATACATATATATTTATATATATATATGTACATGTTCATCGCATAACTGGAGCAATTTTGGCATGAGGTTAATGAAACTATGTATTTAGGGCCTAAAAAAATTGAGAAGGAAACCTATTGAAAATGGCTTGAATCGAGCAAGCGGTTCTGGTACTTCGCTTAGGGCATAAAGGGCATTTTCGTGATTTTATCGGAACCTGAAGGTTTGATATGGTTGAAAATCGTGACGGGAAGGTCCTAGGGGCCGAGGATCATAGTTAATAGCAGTTCAAATCTTAAAATCGGTTCTGGGACTTGGCTAAGGGGCCTAAATGGAATTTCGTGATTTTCTCGGAACCTAAAGGTTTGAGATGGTTGAAAATCGTGATCTGAATGTCTGATGATCCGCAGACCGTTTTAAGAATGGTTCAAATCACGGAAGATGTTCTGGGACCCATGGTAAGGGGCCTAAATGGAATTTCGTGATTTCTTCGATACCGGAAAGTTTGAGATGGTTGAAAATGGTGACAGAAATATATTATGGCCCGAGAGGACCACAGTAGAAAACAGTTGAAATCGCCTAAGCAGTTCTGAGACTCTCCTGAGGGATGATATTAATTTTAGAATTTGAACTTTTGGTTGTGAAAATCACGTGGTTTAATTTGAGCCATAGGCTTTGAAAATTTTTCTCTGATTTCTAGAGGAATTTAAGCTATTGTGGTCGGTGCGATGTAGGCTCCGGGCTCAGAGACCCATTTCATAGGAGGGGGGGGGGACCAGGACATCAAAGATAGGATTAGGGAAGGCCTTTCCGGAGGAAATCCGCTGCTTCTCGAGGCTGCCTCGAGGCTTTTTTAATATTTTTCCCTACAAGACCCCATATGTGACATTCTCCACCAAGGGATCGACAAGACCTACTTGATGACTTGAAAACTCTTACCAGTCAGAAGGATCAAAGAAGAAGGTTTGAAGGGGAAAATAAAATAGAAAAAGAAGGAGGGAAACAAAACCTCCAAAATTCACCATAATAAAGACAACTTTCTACAAAAATACCATCAGTAGCTTTTCTACCCCGATCAGGAAGTTAGCCGAAATATTGATACACTAAAACACGTGACGTCAAAGGGAGGGGGATTACTACGTAAGAGGGGGGGACGAAGTGTTGAAAATGGCAAAACAAAACGTTTTTAAGAGTGAAATCTTAAATTAGAGAGAGAAATTTAATTGTCTTCGGTCTTACATAGGGAATTTCAATAAAACCAAAGTAGAAATCACTTAATCAACAAGCATCATGCAGTTTTTGCACTTTTTCGTCGTCATTGCCGCTTTCTTTTCCTTTTTCGGAGGATGCGATGTGGTGAAAGGGTGCCGTAATTCATATGCTTCTGTGAGTTCAAAGATTTAATTGATGAAAAATTATTTTTATAAAAACAAATTATTTTATAGTGCAAAAGAGACGATGAATGCTGCTCAGGAGTGTGCCAGAAAAAGATGGTGGGTCATACTGTTATCCATGAATGCAAGTAAATAAGGTAATTTTATTATAAGTAGGTATAATAAAATTATTTTACGAACGAACATTTTGTGGAATCTATTACCCCAGTCTTGATAAAGTCCCTCGAGAAGCACTAAATGCCTCGAGAAGCAGCGGATTTCCTCCAGAAAAGCCTTCCCAAATCCTATCTTTGAAATCCTGCACTTAAGCTCCTCCGAGGTGTCCTAGAACCGCTAGGCGATTTAAACTGTCTTCTATTATGGTCCTCGGGCCATGGCCATGATATATTTCCGTCACCATTTCCAACCATCTCTAACTTTCCGGTTTTGAGAAAATCACGAAATTCCATTTAGGCCCCTTAGCCTAGTCGCAGAACCGGTTTGGAGATTTGAACTGTTATTAACTATGATTCTCGGCTCATAGGACCCTCCCGTGACGATTTTCAACTATCTCAAACCTTCAGGTTCCGAGAAAATCACGAAAATGCTCTTTATGCCCTAAGCGAGGTACCAGAACCGCTTTCTCGATTCAAGCTCGGCTTATCAGTTGGTGGAAAGGGCTCAATATCTGGACATATGGTAATCCCCGTCCTCTTGGGCTCTTTTGGTATGGATTTGGGCTCAATTAGTAACTGCCCGAGGACGAAGATGCGAAGATGGTAATGAGGATGAGGAGGATAAGGAGGAGCACAATTAGTAGGATAAGGAGAAGATGGTGCTGCTAACGGTACAGAAGAACCAAATTTTCAGTTTCAAAAGACCTATAACTCAGCTCCCTGTGATCCTTTTGAATTGAATAAGTTTTGCACTTTTGAACAAATTTTCATATTATTACACAGTGAGCCAAAAAATCGATAATAAAAAAACACATTTCGAAAAGTTCAGCAAACCAAGGAAGGTGCGGAACGTTAAAAATGGCAGAACGAAATGTGAAATTTCAAATTAGATAAGGAAATCGAATGTTCAAGGTTTCCGTTTATTGTAATACCAATATTGATCATCAAAAAACCAACAAGTATCATGAAATTTTGGAACTTTTTCGTCATTTTTTCCTCTTCCCTATCATTTTTGGGCGGAAAAGAAGCAAATGGAGAATGCCTTCCTAAAAATGCTCGTGTAAGTTAATAAACAAAAATTTAATTTCTAAATTTTGAATTTTAGTGCGAAAGAAGCGAACAGTGCTGCTCAAATATTTGTATTGCGTCATACGGTCTAAGATGTTATTAAAACAATGTTTTTCCTTGTGTTTCTATGTCTCACTCCCCTAGTCATAATCTGAAGAAATGATCCTCAGAGCGTCCTAATCACGAAAATCACTCTTTTGAGGGTGTTTTTATCTTTAATTAAATCACAATCGAAGGGTTTAAGAATCACAATGTCATGGTAATTAAGCTCGAACTGAAGATTTTGAAAAGGACTTAAAGGGAGAGGATGTTATCAAAGGATATCAAGAAGCAGTTCGTCTACGAGTGAGAACGAAGTGTAAACAACCCTTGTAAACGTAAAGGGAGGAAGAGAAGGTTGTAGAGAGGCTAAGATGTTCTCCAACCTCCCCCCTCCACCGAAAAGGGTGGTGGAGGGGGGGATCCACAAGGTGGATTGGGGTGGAGTCTAATCGGCTTCTCCCGTCCTCGGCAAACCCCCCGGCGAAACAGTTTCCCTTCCCTTCGTGATCTACAACCTCCCCCCCTTAACCCCCCCCCCATAGCAACCAATGTACTATGTTCCGCCACAAAAGGCCAGAAATAAACTGGTCGGAATCGGCTTTCAATTCCTCGCCCCCTTCCCTCACAGCTATACCCTTTAGAAACGCCATTACACCAAACGTCGTCCTCCCAAAGGCTCAGACTCAATCCTATTTTAACATTTTATGCTTTGAAAAATATGAAAAAAATTATCAATCCTTTTATATTATGGTAAATAATAATTTTCTGAAAAAGGTCGCTTTTCCCAGGTAAATCAGGTATCTCAAGCTCCTTCCAAGTTATAAACAAATTTCCTTCCCATAGATTCAAAAACCAGATTTATCCAGATTAGAGTTCCACCCAAAACTCTTGAAATCAAAGAAATCCTATAGCGTTTTCTCAGGGTTTATTTTTTTCCTCTCGTGAGTAAAGCTCGCAATCAATGAACCGTTTAAAACCAATAAACAGCTCTTTAGCCTAAGATTACCTCATTTTTGGCATCCTGGGAACACATCAGCAATTTTCTGAGAAGTTGGTTTTTTTCCTCTCGCGATTAAAGCTCCTAATATACAAAACGTGTAAAAAAGATCTCTGGATATCTGGTTTCGTATTTCAGCACTAGGATAAGTGATCAAGAACTGAATCTGCGGAGTTATATAGCAAACAATAGACTAAGATAATTTGATATTTTGGGTCCAAAATGTTGTTTAGTTTCGTAATAATGAGTGAAACTTGATGTTTTCTCTTTTTTTTTTTATTATTAAATATTTGAGGATGAAAACAAAAGGGAATTGAGTCGGAAAATATCGAACGGAGGAGCGAAAAATGCGAAAAATGAGGTGGTCACCTCATTACCCTCTGTCAGAAGACTTGAGTGAAGAGGGTTGTATTGTGAAGGGTAAGGTGCGAATGTGTGCGTGAGCGTTTTTTTTCCCCCGACGGCTCCATGCGGGGAGGGAGCGGTGAGAGAAAGTCCAGCTGACGTGGGCGTTGCGGGGGTGAAGGCCCTCGGCTTAGGAGAGAACCATCACATCACCTCTCATTACCTTCCGACCCTTCCCTAAGTTTACAACAAGTTATGAGTCACGTGTTAGAATAAATAACGGCCCCAGCTTCCCTCCGCTAAGTCTCCTAAGATCATTTCGCTACACTTAACATCCCCTCCCGACAAAGCTCAAACGACCCCCTAATCCTCAAAACTCCCACAATTGATACAATCGTTCCTCAATCGAAAAACCATTGATTTTATAGTTTCTGCCGCAATGATAGAAAACATCCAGGATGGAACACACCAAGAAACCTTATCTCACTGTAAATAGGGATATAATCCAACAAATATTGTTTAAAGTTAAGCTAAAGATTGTCTTCCTAAATGCAAAATGGGTCAATGTTCAAGCTCCATTTTATAAGCGGTCAAGTTCATTTTAATAGCATCTCATTGAAAATGGCCAAAGTCCATCAAGTAAGAGATCTCTCACCAAAAGCTTCAAAGTCTCGATGAGGATAGGAAGAGGATGAGGTGAATAATGAGGAGAAGGAGGAGTATACGGATAAGGATAATTAGGAGGATGACGACGGAGGATGAGGGTGAGGAGGAGGAGGAGGATGGGGATATGGGGATATGGGGGAATGGGGGGGGGATACGGGGGATGTGGGGATGGTGATGGGCATATGGGGATGTGGATATGGGGATGTTGGGATGGTGATGGGGGGATGGGGCTATGGGGATGGGGGATGGGGGATGAGGATGGGGATGTGGGGATGGTGATGGGGGATGGGAATATGGGGATGGGATATGGGGATGTTGGGATGGTGATGGGCATATGGGGATGGGAATATGGGGATGTTGGGATGGTGATGGGGGATGGGGCTATGGGATGGGGATGGGGATGGGGATATGGGGATGGGGATGGGGGATGGGGATATGGGGATGGGGATGGGGGATGGGGCTATGGGGATGGGGGATGGGGGATGGTGGATGGGGATATGGGGATGGGAGATGGGGGATGGTGGATGGGGATATGGGGATGGGAGATGGTGGATGGGAGATGGTGGATGGGGATATGGGGATGGGGAGATGGTGGATGGGGATATGGGGATGGGGATATGGGGATGGGGATGGGGATATGGGGATGGGGATATGGGATGGGTATATGGGAATGGGGATATGGTTATGGGGATATGCGGATGGGCATATGGGGATGAGCATATGGGGATGTTGGGATGGTGATGGGCATATGGGGATGGGAATATGGGGATGTTGGGATGGTGATGGGGGGATGGGGCTATGGGGATGGGGATATGGGGATGGGGATGGGGGATGGTGGATGGGGATGGGGATATGGGGATGGGGTTGGGGGATGGGGGATGGTGGATGGGGGAGGGGGAGGGGATGGGAGATGGGGGATTGGGGATATGAGGATATGGGGATATGGGGATATGGGGCTAGGCGAAATGGGGATATGAGGATAGGGATGGGGATGGGGACGTGGTGATGGGGACGTGGTGATGGGGACGTGGGGATGGGGATGAGGATGAGGATGACGACTGAAAAATGGCAATGAGGAATGCAACAATTCGTGAGGACAAATTTGATTAGAGGGCTTTTGTTGTCGAATCGGGAATGGGGGAAGTGGACATGTAAGACAACTGGATTATGCTTCCTATAAACCGTATCATCTGCAGGACAAGGGGTAAAGGGGAGGATGATCCGGATTGCGGGAGATACAAGTAATTAGAAAGCGATAGGGCGACTCTGGAGGGTGCGAAACTCGGATTTCTCCGACCGTTTACCCTCCGACCTAACCCACAATCCGGAATAACAACGAAAAAACAAAATTTTTAAACTCGGTATATAACGCTCCTGTTTGATGTAAACACTTTGAAATTCATACGCGTACAAAAAGAGGGGTCGGGGGTTGAAAAGTGCGACGGTGAAAACGTTATATAGTAAACTTTCCGGTCGGGCGGATCAAATGCCGGATTTTCTGATTAATTTCTCTGTGAACTTCGTCACGAGTTTTGTTATTCGACTGTATTTGTTTGTGAAGAGTGCCAACCCCCCCTTCTTCGACGAGGGGTGTATTCGAACGCTCTAAATAAAACGAACGCCTGTAAAACCAACATGAAAAGCGTGAAGAGCCACGTATGATATCGCCCCTAAATTGAATTTAACTAAAATTACAAACTTTCTACCCTTTTTGATCCTTTAAGTACACCTACCTTGTAAATACCTTTACGTGTTTGTGTATACGTTGATAATGCACTTTAAAACAGCATATTTCACTTTATCTAACCCCGCAAGCTAGGTTCCCCATATACCCAGGGGGGTGAGGCAAGGGGACTAAAAAAAGTTAGGTTTCGGTAAATCGATAGAGCAAAGAATTCGGGGACAGCGTGACCTGTGCCAAACAAACAAGGATTATCCTCGAGTAAGATTGGACGTCAGAAAAAGCTTTCTGTTGGAATTTCTGGCCTAAACAAATCCACATCCGTGGAATTTAAGGCAAAACCTTAATTATTGACAAGGTTTATAGTGGGAGTAATCCCGGAGTATAACTTTCTCAAAAAATCTCCCCCACTACGCGATCTTGAGGGGTTTTCAGATACTAAACCCACATAACCTATAGGTCTTGATGATGTTTAAGCCTTAAATTGTTCTCTCAAAAAGTTAATATTACTTGTTAATAATAATAAAAAATTGGTAATATCACTAGCAAGTAATAAGAATAACGTCCCACGTACCTATCCCTAGCCCCAACCTCCTAAGGCCCTAAAATGTGCATATCGAAAATTTTTACACTCCCTGCATACGCTCTGCAGTGCATACTCTTTGGATACCCTTTGCACACTCTGCCTACTTTTTATAATCAATGCAGATTTCCTGCATACCCTCTTCGTACAATCGGCATACCCTTTGCATAAAATTTTCATACCCTCCGCATTCTCTTTGCATACCTTCTGCATACCTCTTGACATACCCTCTCCGTACCTTCTGCTTACCCTTGGCATAGCTTCTGCATACATACTGCATACCCCTTGGCATACCCTCTCAATACCCTCTGCATACCTTCTGCATACCCTTTCCATACCCTTTGCATACCTTCTGCATACCCTCTCCATACCTTCTGCATACCCTTGGCATACAATTGGCATACCCTCTCAATACCCTTTGAATACCTTCTGCATACCCTCTCAATACCCTTTGCATACCCTCTCCATACCTTCTGCATACCCTTGGCATACCCTCTCAATACCCTTTGCATACCTTCTGCATACCCTCTCAATACCCTTTGCATACCCTCTCCATACCTTCTGCATACCCTTGGCATACAATTGGCATACCCTCTCAATACCCTTTGCATACCTTCTGCATACCCTCTCAATACCCTTTGCATACCTTCTGTATACCCTCTCAATACCCTTTGCATACCTTCTGCATACCCTCTCAATAACCTTTGGATACCTTCTGTATACCCTCTCAATACCCTTTGCATACCTTCTGCATACCCCTTGGCCTACCCTCTCAATACCCTTTGCATACCTTCTGCATACCTTCTGCATACCCTTGGCATACAATTGGCATACCCTCTCAATACCCTTTGCATACCTTCTGCATACCCTCTCAATACCATTTTCATACCTTCTGCGTACCCTCTCAATACCCTTTGCATACCTTCTGCATACCCTCTCAATACCCTTTGCATACCTTCTGTATACCCTCTCAATACCCTTTGCATACCTTCTGCATCCCTCTCAATAATCTTTGCATACCTTCTGTATACCCTCTCAATACCCTTTGCATACCCTCTCCATACCTTCTGCATACCCTTGGCATACAATTGGCATACCCTCTCAATACCCTTTGCATAACTTCTGCATACCCTCTCAATAACCTTTGGATACCTTCTGTATACCCTCTCAATACCCTTTGCATACCTTCTGCATACCCCTTGGCCTACCCTCTCAATACCCTTTGCATACCTTCTGCATACCCTTGGCATACAATTGGCATACCCTCTCAATACCCTTTGCATACCTTCTGCATACCCTCTCAATACCCTTTTCATACCTTCTGCGTACCCTCTCAATACCCTTTGCATACCTTCTGCATACCCTCTCAATACCCTTTGCATACCTTCTGTATACCCTCTCAATACCCTTTGCATACCTTCTGCATACCCTCTAAAAAACCTTTGGATACCTTCTGTATACCCTCTCAATACCCTTTGCATACCTTCTGCATACCCCTTGGCCTACCCTCTCAATACCCTTGGCATACCCTCTCCATACCTTCTGCATACCCTTTGCATACCCTCTCCATACCTTCTGCGTACCCTTGGCATTTCTTTGCATACCTTCTGCATACCCCTTGGCATACCCTCTCAATACCTTCTGCATACCACTTGGCATATGCTCTCAATACCTTTTGCATAAGTTCTGCATACCCTCTCAATACCCTATGCATACCTTCTGCATATCCCTTGGCCTACCCTCTCAATACCCTTGGCATACCCTCTCAATACCCTTTGCATACCCTCTCAATACCCTTTGCATACCTTCTGCATACCCTTTGCATACCTTCTGCATACCCCTTGGCCTACCCTCTCAATAACCTTGGCATACCCTCTCAATATCCTTTGTATACCCTCTCAATACCCTTTGCATACCCTCTCAATACCCTTTGCATACCCTCTCAATACCCTTTGCATACCTTCTGCATACCCCTTGGCCTACCCTTTCAATACCCTTTGCATACCCTCTAAATACTCTTTGCATACCCTCTCCATACCTTCTGCATACCCTTGGCTCACCATTTGCATACCCTCTGCTTTCCCTCATGTTATACTCACTTTTAAGCGTTTTTGGATACCAAACCCTCACGACCGACATGTCTTGAAGTTAAAACGCCCTGATCTCGCATTTTATCACTTTCCGAACGAAGGTCTTATATAAAAGACAGAGTGGTCGATTCCCAGTGCTGGCTATCCTAATTGTTACGCTGAATTATTTTTTTAGCTCTCGAATGCGCTTGCATTTGCTCGTTGTTGGGCTGCTTTTATTGAATTTACTGAATTTATTCCGCAGATGGTGGATATAAAAAGAGGTAAAAGGGGACAGAGGAGCTGTAAAGTAAAGGGAAATTGAATACAAAGTTGGTAACGAGCCGAACCAGAAAGTCTAGTGAATTTAAATAATATATTAACTTCCGTTTCTCCCCCCTCTTTGAATAAGTGAGTATTAGGTGTAAGAAATTAAGTGAGGTCTAGGATAAGGGCGGTTGAGAGTGGTGAACATCTTGATCTCCCTTCTCTCTCGCTTTCATCCCCTCGGCCCCACCCCCTCCCGACTCACGAACCCTTCATTAATTGATTATCCTCCCCGCCCTCCGGCCTATCCAGCCCTTCGGCCGTGAGAGCTCGCACCTGCTCTCTTGTCATTACACCGCCACCGTCCTTGCGGTCTTTCTCTCCCTCCGAAATCGTTCCAAGCCTCCTCTCTCTACCACCTTTCTTCCCTCCTTCCTTTTCCCTCAACCACCTCGTCATCCATATTTTAAAAATTAATCCGCCAACTTAAAAACTTGTAAAAAGAAGCCCTTTTATCTTTATAAATTTCTTACTCCTTAATTTCCTCAAATAAAACATAAAATTCAAACTGAAGTGCCAATTAAGAGCTTAACTCGAATCATTAAATTGTCAATGTAATTGATGCTTTACCTGGGGCCAAAAAGGGTCTAAGTCCACGTTGAAAAAGGCTCCATTTCTCTGATATGAGCAATTTATACCTTTGATACGTGACTATTTAACAAGGAAGTGGTGGGCGCAAAATTTCTGGTATGGGGACGCACATCACACCTCCAACGTACTCAAAAGTATTCCCCTCCAATGAATGAACCACTGCCTCCTCCCTCGCCATCACTTTATCGTTTTCCCTATCAATTACAGGCATCACCATACCAACTATGCATCATCCAGCCCGTCATCTCGTCTTCGTCACGCCTAGCCACCCTTCAGCATTAAAAAAAGCAAATTGAGCAGAACCCCATGCGGAATGCAACCCTGCATCCCATCCTGTCCCCACTTTCATCCTTCCTGTCATGCCGCCCTTCATTCCGCCCATCATCCTGTCCTTCATTCAGCCCTGCAACCCGCCGTTCATCCTTCCCTTCATCCCACCCATCATCCCGACCTACATCCCGCCCTTCATCCTGTCCTTCATCCCGCCCTTCATCATTCCCTTCATCCCACCCATCATCCCAACCTACATCCCGCCCTTCATCATTCCCTTCATCCCGCCCGTCATTCCGACTTAGATCCCGCCCATCATCCTGTCCTTCATTCCGCCCTGCAACCCGCCCTTCATCCTTCCCTTCATCCCACCCATCATCCCGACCTACATCCCGCCCTTCATCCTGTCCTTCATCCCGCCCTTCATCATTCCCTTCATTCCACCCATCATCCCAACCTACATCCCGCCCTTCATCATTCCCTTCATCCCGCCCGTCATTCGACTTAGATCCCGCCCATCATCCTGTCCTTCATTCCGCCCTGCAACCCGCCCTTCATCCTTCCCTTCATCCCACCCATCATCCCGATCTACATCCCGCCCTTCATCCTGTCCTTCATCCCGCCCTTCATCCCGCCCTTCATCATTCCCTTCATCCCACCCATCATCCTACCTACATCCCGCCCTTCATCATTCCCTTCATCCCGCCCGTCATTCCGACTTAGATCCCCCCCATCATCCTGTCCTTCATTCCGCCCTGCAACCCGCCCTTCATCCTTCCCTTCATCCCACCCATCATCCCGACCTACATCCCGCCCTTCATCCTGTCCTTCATCCCGCCCTTCATCATTCCCTTCATCCCACCCATCATCCAACCTACATCCCGCCCTTCATCATTCCCTTCATCCCGCCCGTCATTCCGACTTAGATCCCGCCCATCATCCTGTCCTTCATTCCGCCCTGCAACCCGCCCATCATCCTTCCCTTCATCCCGCCCGTCATCCCGACCTACATCCTGTCCTTCATCCCGCCCTTCATCCTGTCCTTCATTCCACCCATCATCCCAACCTACATCCCGCCCTTCATCATTCCCTTCATCCCGCCCGTCATTCCGACTTAGATCCCGCCCATCATCCTGTCCTTCATTCCGCCCTGCAACCCGCCCTTCATCCTTCCCTTCATCCCACCCATCATCCGACCTACATCCCGCCCTTCATCCTGTCCTTCATCCCGCCCTTCATCCCGCCCTTCATCATTCCCTTCATCCCACCCATCATCCCAACCTACATCCGCCCTTCATCATTCCCTTCATCCCGCCCGTCATTCCGACTTAGATCCCCCCCATCATCCTGTCCTTCATTCCGCCCTGCAACCCGCCCTTCATCCTTCCCTTCATCCCACCCATCATCCCGACCTACATCCCGCCCTTCATCCTGTCCTTCATCCCGCCCTTCATCATTCCCTTCATCCCACCCATCATCCCAACCTACATCCCGCCCTTCATCATTCCCTTCATCCCGCCCGTCATTCCGACTTAGATCCCGCCCTTCATTCCGCCCGTCATCCCGACCTACATACCGCCCTTCACCCTGTTCTTCATCCTGTCCTTCATTCCGCTCTGCAACCCTCCCTTCATTCCGCCCGTCATCCTGACCTACATCCCGCCCTTCATCCTGTCCTCCATTCCGCCCTGCAACCCGCCCTTCATCCTTCCCTTCATCCCGCCCGTCATCCCGACTTAGATCCCGCCCTTCATTCCGCCCGTCATCCCGACTTAGATCCCGCCCTTCATTCCGCCCGTCATCCCGACCTACATACCGCCCTTCACCCTGTTCTTCATCCTGTCCTTCATTCCGCTCTGCAACCCTCCCTTCATTCCGCCAGTCATCCTGACCTACATCCCGCCCTTCATCCTGTCCTCCATTCCGCCCTGCAACCCGCCCTTCATCCTTCCCTTCATCCCACCCATCATCCCGACCTACATTTTGCCCTTCATCCTGTCCTTCATCCTGTCCTTCATCCCGCCCTTCATCCCGCCCTTCATCATTCCCTTCATCCCGCCCGTCATCCCGACTTACATCCCACCTTTCATCCCGCCCATCATCCCAACCTACATCCCGCCTTTCATCCTGTCCTTCATTCCGCCCTACATCCCGCCCTTCATAACGTTCTTCTTCCCGCCCTTTGTCGCCAGCATCCCATCCTGCATTCCCAGCATTCAATATATCGTCCTATTCTGCATCCCTAGAATCCCATCGAGCATGACATCCTCCATACCCTGCATCCCCACTATCCTATCCAGCATCCCCAACATCGCATCCAGCATCCCACCCTACATCTCATCCAGCTTCCATTCTCCACTCCTCCGGCATTTCTCCTGCATCCCACGAGTACACCATTCCCTTTACAATGCTGCCACCATTCCCAACCATTCTCCCTCAATATAGCCGATTTCCTTCAAAAACAAGATTCTAATTCTCTAACAAGCACATTTTTTTGAATAAGGATTAAAAATATGGCGGAAAATGGGGCCTTAATGGGTTTTTGAGGTTCTTTGCCTCCTCTCTAATTTAATTTGCACCACACATACTTCTTAACGACTTTGTAGGCGGGTAAAGGAAGGAACTTCTTCATTGAATCTCTTGCGAGAAGGTAATTAAGGAAGCCATTTCAACCCTCCACCTCCCACCCCAACCGCCTCCCGACGCCTTATTATACTCGTTACTCCATTCTCAACTTCTATTTTCCCATCCTAACTTTTCTGCTGAAACAACTAAAATAAAATTCCAGGTAGTCAAGCTCCTAATTTAAAATTCACTGATTGACTTCAGGAAATTAAAAAGGGACATCCATTTTCAACTGAAAAAAACATGGATGGGATGAACTTTTTTGTACGCTTTGACCCTTTTTCATCTTATAGAAACTTTTTCGATCGATTTTGACCACTTGTTTGACCAACCAAAAAGGAAATAGGTGAGTGGGAGGGAAGGTGGTGGAATGATGTTGAAGTGGATAAGCCTGGGAGGTGGTGAGGGATGTGTGGATGGGGTATTTTTTGTATTTGTGGAGAGGTCTTTAGAGCCCCGAATTTTTGAGAAAGTTCGAGTTATGAAGTACCTCCTCCATACTACTTTTTTAACACATAGCTTTGAGGTTTCGTTTGATTTGACTAAAAGTTCTTTACTCTTTTGGTTCTGATTTCATGATTTAATGACGTATTTCGAGTGGGTTCCGTGAGGTTTTGACGAGTCTGTTTTGGTTTGCGTCCCTTTTGAAAGCCTCGCAGGTCAAAGGGTTTCAAAGCCAAACTAAACGAAAAGCGCTCTTCCTTGTCAACGATCAAAGCTTCCAAGGATTTCAATGGCAATGTTGCCAACCGTGTAAACAAAGGAAGCCAAAAAAATGTCAAACCTTCCGTGATTTTTGATGGGAAATACAATTTTTCGCGTGTAAAACAAACAAAAGAGACAATCGCGTGTGACATTTAATTTAATTTCGATTGTTTTGTCCCTTTTATTTATTTGCGAGTGTTCGAGAATTTATGCTCTTCGTGAACTGATCCTTTCATCCCTTCTCGTCTATTACCCCAAGACCTATTTAGCTCGAAATTACCTTAGGGATACGTGACTCTACTTAATGACGGATTAATCTGTTCAAACATCCCTCATATGTTTGCTTTAGAGGTTAAAAGAAATTCAATAATAGATTTCACAATATTATGGTTAGAGAGCCTAAAGTCTGCCAGGTATGGAGGAGGACTAATACTGCAACTTTCTCAAAAAGCGGGTTCTTGAAAGACCTCTCCCAAAACTTAGTACAGAACTAATCTTCACCAATCTACTCTCCTATCTACCTCCCCTACTCATCAAAGTTGTAGAGAATTTAATTACCTTTAAAAAACAACTCTCAAAAAGCATTAACTATCAATAGGCAGGA
>JAGWEN010000524.1:0-81660 GCA_018703685.1 Orius laevigatus | reverse complement strand
AAAGGAATTAACGTTTAGTATGTAGGGGGGTCGATTCAGCCGTTCTAGCGTGACGTAGCGGGGTTCACATGGATACGTTGATCCGGGCCGCCTTTCCTCTTCTCTAATGTGGTGCCGTCTTCTCTCTTTTTTTTTTCTTTTCGACTCTGTTCCTGACTCGTCTCTCTTTATCAAGGAACCATTCGTTCCGCCTTACGGCCTTATACGTGCATTAGGAAGCTCGCTACCGCCGATGACAATGTTCCAACGTTTTTTTCGTCGACTTTGGCAAATCTCAGACCAAAAGGTGACAATGTCATTAAAACCATCAATTTTAAGGCAATTTCGATAAAGACCCCACACCCCTCGAAATTTCGGAGAAGGACACAGTAGTGTGCCTGAAAGATAGATTTTTCGATCGAGAAAAACCGGAGACCATGAACCAACCCCTTTGATTCGGGAAAGTTTCGATTTGGGGAGATTTATTGACCACTCGGAGGAAGGGGGGGTAGCATGATCACCCTCACCCAGTTATAAACCATCAATGAAGATTAATTCAGTTCAAAGAATCCGTAACCATAAAAGATAAGAGTCACAGAAAAAGGAAAGAAATTATCAAGTATACCAGCAAACCATAGTGTGTGTTGTCAAGGCAATGAGTAAACCCCCTACCCGAAACCTCCACCAAAGTATTTTTTTTATTGTGTGAAAACGTGTTATTCATTTACGGTCCACCCGTACTTAATGGAAACGTAACTATACTAACCCTCTAGCGATACGAGACAAACAAGCCAAAGCAAAAACCACCCCCCAAACACAAAACACCCCCATGAAAATTTTTTTCCCCAAACAAAAAAAACTTAGCCATCCTCTACCTATTTCCTATTTCAAGGAAGAGTTTCCCTTTTCGATTGTATCAAGAGTAAGGGAATCCTCTTAAAGTCAGGATTCTTGAGAAGCACTATTATTTTATTCCCGCTCATGCAAGATGACGGCATTCTTTTTAGTGGTGTGGGATGCTCTGGTTAAGAACTTTTTTAGGTCTTGAATTCGAGGTTTGCGTAGGGCAAGGAACTCTTGGGAATTAAAAGGTGTAATCTTTGAACTAATTGTTCCGATGAAAGAAGACTCCTTCAAGGAAGATTTTGAACCTTTTTTTTGTGTGGGCGTCACAATGTTTCTAATGGAGAAGAAAAAAGTGAGGTGAGGCGAGAAGAATATTCGTTGTAGTTGTGTGGAGGCTCAGTATGAGAAAATGTTTTGTTTGCATAAATCAGTTGTGTGGCAACAAACGGTCTTGTTTGTCTCGGTGGCTAAACAGCCCTGGTGCGAATAAATTTCATCATAAATTCCCCTATGGAGGCAAAACACAGGGCAGAAGCTTGGGGGGGGGGGCTGACCGGGCAGGGCGTTCCTCTAGGCCGAATTAAGTTTAGAAGCAATGTTTTGTTATTAAAACCAGGGAAAGCGTGACGAGAGTGCATGTGTGAGATTGGGGTGGGTGCGCACAACAAAACACAAAGGGGGCAAGGAAAGATGAAGTGAATGGAAGTGGTGGGTTTGAGTAGGTACGGAGGGTGGGTATAAAAGGATAAATGCGCCGTCGATAAGTGTCAGCCGTAGAGAGGCATCCAGGAGCGGAAGATACGTAAGCGAATACAAACAATCTAAGAGTGTCAGGAGAGTGAACCCTGATCAACGACATTGCACCACCGCTACTCCCTGTTTGCCTTTGGAAAACTCAGCCACACACAACAGAAACCTGGGGGGGGGGGAACCGGCCAAAGCGCCGAAGATAAGATCGAGGTACTAATTATGTAAGATCCAAGAACCCCCTCTGTCCCCGACCCAGACCCCTCTCAACGGGTGTTTGCTCTGGTACCTGACGGAAGTCTCGGGCTCTCCGTTATGTGCAGTCAAATAAAATATAATCCTCCGCGAGGCCCAAAAAGGCGCTTCCCCAATGCTAAGAGTCCTGTTCGATTGCCGTAGCCTCCCCATCTCCCATCGAATATCTGGTGGGGCGGGCTACATATCAGGAGGCGACAACTGCAAATTTATAGTCAGCCAAGCGCGGGGCTCTAGACCAAAATTAACGTACGTGAGGAAGGCTTGAAAGGGTGCTCCGTAACATTACACTTTTAACAAAAAAAACGCCACTTTATGGCCCCTGCCACACGTGCAGAAATAAAGGAAATACTGAAAGCATCTCTACATTGTACTATCCCATTACCAAATGTAATATCAGGGAGACATGTCCATATCAAAGAACAAGGTCTAGGAACCATAAAGAAAGCAATAAAAGTAAGATACCTAGCAGAGAAGTCTGATTCAATGGATGTTTCAGTGGCAGAGTAATTCCATAATGAAATTCACATGTACCTTGACTGCACTTTAAGAGTCATCTCAAGACTTCGATCGATTGCCTCAACATGCTACAGATAAGAATGCCTACGCAGAAAGAGAAGTACCAACGAGCATGCAACACGTAGATTCTCGAAGTTTTTAACAGACAGACCTAATCCTGGCTCTTTCAAGAATCTCTCAACCAAATAGAATCAGAAAAAAATTAACAAAACTAAAAACAAAAACAAATAAAAAGCAAAACAAAACAAACAAATAGGCAAAATTGACAAACACGGCCGGTAGGAAAGGAAGGAAAAAGGGAGTAGAGGATTAAGAATAGATCACCCTGATCTCTAAGTAGACTGTAGAATTTGTCAAGTGATATGAAAATCTGCTAGGACTCCAATGTGGTACCCCTAAGAAATGGAATAGTCTGGGAATGCCCCTGGAATGGGATAGGGGGGCTGGATGGGGGTGGTGAGAGGTGAGATAGGAGTGACGTCTTTGATCTGGAAGAACATGAGTCATGATATGGGATAACTGAAAATGAAGAAAATACCCCTAGGGAGAATGAATGACGTAGACGTTAGAAGTTGGGGGTTGTTAGAACTGTGAAATAAGAAGGTCCCTGAGAATGAAATCTGGACATGGCGAAGAGTCTGGGATAGGCAATGTAGGATGGGCGCACTGTAAGTGACACCCGGGTGGAGGGGAGACCAATGAAAGGCTAACTTTTGGGGAAGGAAGCTTTGGGGAAACAACAGATAACGCACGGGCTGGAAAAGGTGGGGTGACAAAGTAGGCTTTTGCCCATGTGGGGGGGAGAAAGCGAGACGAAGAAAGTCGAAAAAAATCAAAAATATGTTAAACTTGCTACTGGTAGGTACTAAACTAACTAGCTCTTCCATTTTACTGCCCTACATGTGTTCCAGTTTTTGTCCTGGATGGATTCTATTCCTAGCGGTCCTGAATTTAACATGTTAGCAGGTCTTACGAGATGACTGCGTTACAAAATGCAGAATTGGTCTTGTGCCTTGTGCTAGGATACAAGATGGATCTGCAGAAACATCTTGAATAGCCTTCTTATATCTTCTTTTCTTGTTCTTCTGGGTTCCTGCTTGTTCCTTTTGATATGGAATGTTCCTGATATTACATTTGGTAGGTACAATGAAATCCTTTCCGTATTTCCTTTATTTCTGCACGTGTGGCAGTGGCCATAATTTGGGTTTAAAATGTGTAATTTACGTAGCACCCTTTTCAAGCCTCTCACGTACGTTAATTGGCTAACCGCCCGGTTAATTGAGTTTCGTGAGACGAGGGATGGGGAGGTACGGCATGAAAAGGATTAGATAGGCCGGCCGGATTAAACGGAGGCCTCTTCCGTCAGTGTGAGAACCCGTGAGAGGGGTCGGGGACTAGAGGGGGTGGATTTACATAATTAGATCCTCTATTTTATCTCGGCGCTTTGGGGTGGCGAGGTGGGGACAGTCATTCTGAATTGCCTGTTTATTCGCCGCCTCCCTCTCGTCCTACGGCTTGATTTACGACGGATTATCCTTTTCCACCCTCCGTACTACTCAAACCGCCCCCTCGCCCGACCCAATCTCACAGCACTCTCGTACTTTTGTTTTAATAACAAACATTGCTTCTAAACCTTAATGGCCTAGAGGAACGCCCTTGTTTTATGGGATTTAATGAATTTATCGCTCCACAACAAGACTTGTTCAACTGTTATGCCTCAATTATTCTCATACTGAGCCTCCACACACTAACGAATATTCTTCTCGCCACTAATTTTTTCTTTAGCCCATCAAAAAAAGGTTCAAAATCTTCCTTGAAGAGTCTTCTTTCATCGAAAATAGTTCAAAACACACCTGAAAAGAGTCTTCACTCATCGAAAAAAGTTCGAAAATCCACCTAAAAGTTCGAAAAAGGTTCAAAATCTGCTTAAAAGTTCCTTCTTGCATCGAAAAGGAACTCTTCTTGAACTAGGAAATAGGTTCGAAATTGCCTTTAAAATGATGGTTTTAATGAATTGTCACTTTTTGTCTGAGATTTGCAAAGTCGACGAAAAACGTTGGAACATTGTCTTATCGGCGAGCATTTCTAAGGCACGTAAAGGCCGTTAAGGCGGAACGAATGTTCCTTTGATAAAAGAGAGACCGAGTCAGAAAAGAAGTCGAAAGAAAGAGAGAAAGAAGGAAATCTTAGAGAAGAGGAAAGGGCCCGGATCACGTATCCATGTGAACCCCGGGCTACGTCACGTAGAACGGCTGAATCTACCCCCTTACATACTAAACGTTTAATTCCTTTTCTCGGGATTTAGTGAGGCTCCGTGGTCGACGGTGAATTATTTTTTAGTGCCTTTAAACCCCTCAGACGGGTAAAAAGGGCCCCGCCCCCCGATCGCTTTCCCGTGGAATTTCCGCCTCTCGTTCCGAAGGGGGGCTTGGATTTAGTCGGAAGACGTGGACGGAATGCGAGGAATGCAATTTCAAAAGGCGCCTTTTCCTCTTTTTCTCGAGCCCTTATTTTCCAAGGCGAGCTATTCCTTTAAGTCACACGGGGGGTGAAAAAGGCAAGAAACAATTGCTACACCTTGAATTATAGAGACTTCTAACTCACTGGGGGTATATACGAAGGGTTATTCCGCCAAGAATTATTAACGCCTATAAATTTTTACGCCCCCAACCCTCAAATAAATTATTTCAAATCACATTAGGATTTCATCCATTGTGAATATTCCATTTACCGAATACATATAAAGAAGTAAAATTAATAAGGGTTCATAATAGTTTATATTTCATTAAGTAAAAAAGGCATTTTTGAAAAAACGGCTCAAAAACTTTAGTTGTTTCTAGACTTTCTGTAGTCTAGACTCTAGAGAATTTTTGAGGAATTCAAAATCATTTTTGTGCTTTATAGACCTATTGGTGTGAAAAAGTGATTTCGAGAAAAATGGAAAACAAAGTTTGATTTCTATTAATCATTTAATAATATCCCATTGTAATGCTTGTAACATTCATCTATTTTCCCCTTAAGGGGGATCCGACATCAAAATTCTACCAAGTGTGCGAGTGAGAGGGAAGATGCCCAAAAGTAGTTTCCTCGTTTTGGGCACTAAAAATGGTAGGAAATTTTTTTTGAAAAGCGCGTTCTCATTCTTTTGAAAAACTACTTACTGTTTAGGGGGCAGTTTTTCCGGAAAAATTTTCCTCGGGAAAATAGAAAATCCAATTTTCCACCAAAACAGAAATTTTGAAAAAACAGGTAGTCATATTGTAGGTTTTGACGAGCTGATTTCAAATATGCTAATATTAAGAAGATCGGATGAATAGATTCGTCGGTACGAGATTTTTAAGGATTAGATGGTGCGGGGAAGGGGAGTTATATTTTGGGGAAGTAAAGATGACGCATCACTCTTACTCCTTCAAGGTCATCGAACTTTTCAAACGGCTTAATTTTTTTCTCTCTATTGTGAGATTGTTAGGTAGATTTTTTTTTTTTCCATTTCATAATATTTAGTCAAAACCACAAAAGACTAATGATTTTTTTTCCAATATTCCCCAAAAATTTAGTTTTTCTTTTCTTTCTGAACATATTTTAAGGCTGTTTTTCACCTAAAACCTTAAAATCGACATTTGTAATGCCCAATTTTTGTCCAAAATCCTCAAAATCAAAGTTTTAAGAGCCATATTTTCGTCAAAAAAACTCAAAATCAACAATTGTAAATTCGCGTACGTAGATTTCAGAAAATTTTATAAAAACAAAACTAAAGATTAGGTATTAAGTTTGCTACAAATTTGATCTACTAAGATTTTTTGTCGGACCAAACGTTTCTGATCTACGAGGCGACAAAAACGCTGGATTTTCGATTTTTACCGATGAAAAAGTCAGATTTTAGAAGTCAGTCTGCGAAGGATAAAAATTTAAAATTACAGAATGATAACATTGTAGAAAATAAAGCAGGCAAATGGTTTCTTGAAATAAAAACCGGTTTGAAGAATCCTGACCTTGACAAAGGGAAAATTTATCTTTTCTCCCCGCCCCCCTCATTGAACTCCCCGGAACCCCGCAGCATCTAAGCCTTAAAAATCTCGTACCGACGAATCTATCCATCCGATCGTCTTAATATTAGCATATTTGGAATCAGCTCGTCAAAACCTACAAGATGACTACCTGTTTTTTTAAAAATAAAGTTTTGGTGGAAAATTGCATTTCCTATTTTTCTGAGGAAAAATTTTCTGGGAAAACCGCTTTCTAAACAGTACGTAGTTTTTCGAAAGAATGAGAACGCTCTTTTCGAAAAAAATTTCCGACCATTTTTAGTGCCCAAAACGAGGAAACTAATTTTGGGGGTGATAGTGCTGCGATCTCTTGAATGAGAAACAAACAATTCTGATGGGAGAATCCCCCTTAACCAAATCTTTTTATGCACATTTCGGACAATTCGTATCTTTTTTCCCCCTTGTTGCTCTACCAATGACTCCTTCATAGCCCCTAGATAGCGCTAATATCTCAAAATCGACGAAAAAGTGACTTTCATCTTTTTTCCCCCTGGCCCTTCATGTGTTAACATTTTATTATGATTGCGGTAGGTAGCATTTTTATTGTCTATGGAGTAGTTTTTGTGGTCTCTTAAGATCTTTTTTTTTTATGGGAGTATTTTGGTTTTGGTTGTGAGAATTTTTTTAGACTCGACCATTTTGTGGTCTCCAAACTAGTTTTCTCCACTATTGGTTTAGAGCTATTTTTTGTCAGACTTTCATTGTTAAAAAAAACCGGCGACCCTACAATAATACATAAAACGAGGATTTTATATCCTGAAAAGCATAGTTGCCACTTAACAAAGCACCTCCTTGTTCCCGTCATAATCGTTTTATTACCGACCCCGTTTTACTACTCTTTTACGACACCAATAAAAGATTATTCGATCAAATCGTTCTTAACGCATAATTTTTAGCGAGTCGAAAAACAATCGATATTCAAGGGGAGGATTTTTACCCTCTCGACGACCCCTGACCCTCGATGGAATCCATTACGGTCAGCCATTACCTTCTAGTGCATTAAGATGTACTGTAGATTGGGACATCCTTCACCCCCCACCATTCTTATCTACCCTCTTTACAAACGTCCATTAACACTGATAAAAAACCTTTCGTTCCAGGAGCCGTGGCGAGCTCATTAACTTGACATTTATTACCTAAATCCCTTGATTCACCTATCTTGTTAAACCAGATTTCCCCCTTTTACCATATCTCATTACATATTCTGCGCATGTCTGAAGTAAATGTCAGGAGTGTAAGACTTTGGTAGCAGAGCAGAGCATTTGGCACCCAAATATTCTGTGAAAATAAGAAGTTTTTAAAAGAAAGATTGTTTAAATGAAAACTTCGTGGATTTTGTTGTTTAAACGTTCCATAGGGGTTAGACAATGGATTGAAAAGGATCGGATATATCGTCATTTCCCAGAGAATTCAATGTATCGTGGATAAAGCCCGGAGATGGCGGGTTCCCCCCGAGCGTTTCGCAGTCTATCATGTTTCCCTCTCGAGCCACACAAACGGGTGGCTTCTCATCCGAGAGAAACGTGCCGCTAATGAAACGGAAGTAACGAATAAAGTACATAACGTCCTCCATGGAAAATACTGCCTTTTTTTTCGGCTCGGTTAACTCGTGTAGATCCGCTCTCTATGGAGTCCCCGATCGTGAAAATGTGGCACTGCCAGTAAATTATAGAATGATAAACAACGTTCTGTATGTTCTCACGGGCTTCATCGGAAATAATAAATTGGTCACGTGTATTCTTCTATCTTGTTTGTTAGTTTGTACGTCCATGTTTTCGGGTGTCATATTGCCAAGGCTTAGGTGATGTCAACAATACGTACTAATTTGGTCAGAGCAAGCGTAAATTACCTATAAACATTCAAACTAGATTATTTCATTAACACTTCCATAGCTTGGCATTGCCAATGGAGAAATGCCAAGCTGCATTACTTTGGAACTTCAATGTTCATTATGAACTTTCTTTGTCGTCATAACATGGTAAAAGTCCATAAGATGGGGTCACAAGCTATCCACCTAACCCTGATTTTGGATCTAATATCTTGTCTCCATTTCCTTAAGGGACAATAATCTTCCCAACTCCTTTTAGATGACTAATCGATTTCCTTATCAAAATAAGAGTTTTTTAAGACCGATATCGCTTTTGAAGATTGCCCATTGCGAGGCTTAATCCTCCAAGATAATTTTCGGATCCCGGTAATGCTCTGGTAATTGGTCGGAGGGGTTTCGAAACCTGTAAATTCAAGGGTTTTCCTCCTCCACCCCCTAATCCGGGCACCTGTCACATTAACCCCGCGGAAAAGCTTATCTCCTTCATGCCAAAACTCCCCACGGAAGCCCCTCAGGCTTCCTACTTTTAGTGTTATTATAATTGCCGACTTTAGATTCCCGTCGATATATTTTAAATAAAAAAAATTGTTAAAAAAAAGATCCCCTGAGATATGTGGAGATTTATAAGGGGAGAGTCGGTTATTTATTCAGCGAGGGGACATTCTTTATTGCTTGATGCTGGTAAAAATACATCCTCGGCATACTGGGATTCAGCAAGTCTGATATGTTTATTTCCTCAGGCTTCGAGTAGATAAAGAAAAAAGGGGGAGACAGAATTACGGCACACTCTGGAGGATAAAGGGAATGAGTTTTCGTTATTAATAGCTTACCTGACTTCGCCCTTATGCGGTACCCACGCAATGGCTTTCTTATTGTTATGTCTTCATCAATTCCCTCTTAATATCAAGATTTATAAAGATGGCTTAATTAAAAAATAAAACGAAATCCCAAAAGGGAATTGAAAGTGTTCATCAAGTTGATCGAAAGTTCTCCGAAACAGTGATGGGAGCCTGTTCCGATCCATAGAAATTTCCGGGCCGTTGATCAGGAGCACTTCTTCCCAGTTGGAAGGTAGAAGAAGAGGGGAGGCTCTTCAAGGGTCATTAAGGACCTACAAGAACATTACAACAAATTTAAAGGGAAGGGCGGAGTAAAATGGGACGGTATCGAGCGACCTGTTTCGCCCTAGACCGGTTTGCATGCGAAAATAACTTGGGAATTACTTTTATATCGAGCTTAAAAAACTTTTCGAGATGGCCTTACGAAAGCAATTTAAACTTGGCCCACAGCATCTACGCTTTATCTTGGCCTATAAAGAAAACCTACGCTTTGCAGATTGAAAGCAGAGAAAACACGATTTTTACTGTACAATGCGATCCCGCCACCCCTCTCCTTCCCATCACCTCCCTCTAACCTTCCACCACTCTCCCATCACCTCCCTCTAACCTTCAAAAATTAAAATCCCCTTTAAAAAGTGTCTTTTTTCTTGTATAAAGGTCAGAATATTCTCTTATAATGGACCAGAGACATCTAAAAGGAGTGTGTTGGGTCAAAATAGTTGCTGTCGACAATAATTTTAAGGACCCCTAGGAATAAAGAAAATTTATAAAAATCCACTTCCGAGACCAAACTCCCCTTCTGAGAAACACGTTCTTTTAATTCCCGACGCCTTCCTTCGGTATAAAAGTGACTTGTGCAAGAACAACAACAGCTGACGTTAATATCGTTTCCCCTTCAGCTCCTCCTTCGAAAAAGGGCTTCCTCGGTAAGAAAAACCTCGGCGGCGATATAAAAAGGAGGCAATAAATAGAAGCGACACATGTAAAGGGGAGGCGGAGAAGTCTTGTAATTGCAGAGGATAGCCTTCTCTTGGGGACGGCTGCGGCCAATATACGCTCACTCTCTTTTCTTTCCCCCCACTGCCCTTTCTTTCCCTTAAAAGCCTTTCTCTCCCCTTCTGCGGTTTCATTTCGGTTATTGCCTCGTCTCTTGTCCTTTTTGCTTTTTATTGTCGACTCTGATGCGCGGAATTTTCAATTCTTCGAAGGAAAAAAAAAATTCTCCCGTTTTCCGGTACATTGAAGCCATAAAATTGATGGAATCTTGTATAAGGAAATTCCTCCTTCGTGGAATTCTGGAAAAAAAAATTAAAAATTTGAAAATAAGTTTTTATGGACATTAAAGTGGTTACATAAATTTAAAAGCACTATCTGAAGTTAAGAGTGATAAAGGAAAGTGTGCGGCCCTTCTGCACCCTTGGGATAAAGGGTGGTAAGAGAGGGAGAGGCTTAAACCAAGAGTTAAACTTTACAAACTCAAACCGTTAAACTCGAGTTACATAGAATAAATACAAGTTTTAACCTCAAACTTAATTTGAAACTTCCACAGAGGTTCCTTCCCCTCCCGCCCCCGCCTTTTCCCTTATTAAAGCACAGTTTTAATTAATACAATAACTTAGAGGGCTCAACGGTGCCCCCTCGCTTAGCCGGCCCCGGAATTTGAATTTATACGTCCAATTAAAAACTTGCTTAATTCAGCGCCACGCTTGCGAACGGCCCTTTTTGCACTTTCCGTGGGTAGGTTGGGGGTAGGGTGGGGGTAGGGTGGGGGGCTGTATGACACAGCACTGTCAACACACCGCTATTGTCTGCTCACGGCGTGCTTTTTTTAATATTCCACTTTAATCCCGCCAACTCGTGCATAAATTTTTTTTTATTCATGCACACCTATATGAAGCCTTATCTCTGTTTTACCCGACTTGTTTGTACTTGTGAACATAAAAATAAATTCGTTTTTAGAGCCAGCATAAACAAAAACGAAATTTTTTATTAGTTTTATATTAAAGAACCCTTTAGAAACGTATGAAACCACTTAACCATTCTGTCACTAATTACCTTCCTGGAAAACAATACCCGTTTATGAGGAAAACCCTACCCTTTTACGAGGAAAACCCTACCCGTTCAGGAGTAAAACCCTTCCCGTTTACGAGGAAAACCTTACCCGTTTAGGAGTAAAACCCTTCCCGTTTACGGGGAAAACACTACCCGTTTAGGAGTAAAACCCTTCCCGTTTGCGAGGAGAACCCTGCCCGTTTACGAGTAAAACCCTTCCCGTTTACGAGGAAAACCTTACCCGTTTAGGAGTAAAACCCTTCCCGTTTACGGGGAAAACCCTACCCGTTTAGGAGTAAAACCCTTCCCGTTTGCGAGGAGAACCCTGCCCGTTTACGAGTAAAACCCTTCCCGTTTACGAGGAAAACCCTGCCCGTTTACGAGGAAAACCCTGCCCGTTTACGAGGAAAACACTGCCCGTTTACGAGGAAAACCCTGCCCGTTTACGAGGAAAACCCTGCCCGTTTACGAGGAAAACCCTGCCCGTTTACGAGGAAAACCCTGCCCGTTTACGAGGAAAACACTGCCCTTTTTCGATGAAAACCCTACTAGTTTACGAGGAAAACCCTACTAGTTTACGAGGAAAACCCTACTAGTTTACGAGGAAAACCCTGCCCGTTTACGAGGAAAACCCTGCCCGTTTACGAGGAAAACCCTGCCCGTTTACGAGGAAAACCCTACTAGTTTACGAGGAAAACCCTGCCCGTTTACGAGGAAAACACTGCCCTTTTTCGATGAAAACCCTACTAGTTTACGTGGAAAACCCTACCCGTTTACGAGGAAAACCTTGCCCTTTTTCGAAGAAACCCCTACTAGTTTACGAGGAAAACCCTGCCCGTTTACGAGGAAAACCCTGTCCGTTTACGAGGAAAACCCTGCCCGTTTACGAGGAAAACCCTGCACGTTTACGAGGAAAACCCTGCCCGTTTACGAGGAAAACCCTACCCCTTTACGAGGAAAACCCTACCCCTTTATGAGGAAAACCCTACTCGTTTACGAGGAAACGTCCAACCTCTGTCCGTTTAGCATAAACCTCAACCCCATAGTGCAAACCTCTCAAAGATTTTTCTTCCATAAGAACATTAGCCCTGGGTTACGAAAGAACTGTGACATAGGCCCTATGATTGCTTACATTCAAAATATGTAAGGTAATCAAACTCATAAAAATTAGAAATTTCGAAAAACTAAAACCACTTGGGTGGCTAATATTCAACAGTTTATGGTGTTGGGTATGAATTGTAACGACAAGAAAACAAATAATAAAAAGAAGACTTTGTAACGACGAAAACATCGTCAAAATGAAATACGAACTGAAATTCCCCTATTCCAAATGACAAAAGTCTATAAAACTCCATAAACAAATACTCCCTCCTTATTTTTTAGCGTCTGAGTATTCTTTATGTGGTCCAACTAGGGTAACAATTCTTTTTAAAGAAAACCGTCGAGAATAAAAGTAATGTTACGATCTCTCCGGTTTGTGATATAAGGTAGCCTATAGGGAGCGAAGAAAAAAAAAAGAAATGAGGAGGGATAGAGATTTGAAATTCAGAAGAGTGATTCCTCTGGGGGGCCCCCGGCCGAACTTGCAACCCTTGAATCGCGTAGACGACAATAGGAACGGCTAAAGTTTCCCAAGGGGAAGAGACCAAAAGAGGAAAAGTTTCCCTAGAATACATTTTATATTTTCGTCTTTTTCTTTCCTCCTCGAGCACATAAATAAATCAAATAGTTCAAATTAAAACAGTAAATTTTTCTATACAAAAAAAAAATGTTGTAGAGGGAGGAAAAGTAATAAAGGGCTGGGGAACGCTACTTGACAAGTCTTACTGTAAATTATTCAGGGAATGAGAGAAGGTTGGCGCAGGTGCCCGACGGAACGTATCCTTGATTTAGAGGAGCAATTTCCTGCCCCCACGGGGGGGCCTATCTCGCGTCCTAAGACATCATTTACCCCCGCACCCGAAACACGGCCAATCTCACGGGAGGCTTTTGAGCGAGAAAAAAAAACCATTTTTTAGATGGCTTATAACTTTATCGTTATTTAAAAGATTTTATAAAGTGTTACCTACGTGGAAAATTTAAATAAAGAACTCCAAAAGAGGATGTGACCCTTTTTCGGTGAAAACGACTCATTTTGGTCCTCAAAATCCTTTATATAAGGTTCGAAATTAGTAATTAGTTAATCAAGAATGGACTTCGAACTGTTATTAAGGGGGATTCTCCCATCAGAATTGTTTGTTTCTCATTCAAGAGATCGCAGCACTATCACCCCCAAAATTAGTTTCCTCGTTTTGGGCACTAAAAATGGTCGGAAATTTTTTTTGAAAAGAGCGTTCTCATTCTTTCGGAAAACTACGTACTGTTTAGAAAGCGGTTTTCCCGGAAAATTTTTCCTCGGAAAAATAGGAAATGCAATTTTCCACCAAAACTTTATTTTTAAAAAAAACAGGTAGTCATCTTGTAGGTTTTGACGAGCTGATTCCAAATATGCTAATATTAAGACGATCGGATGGATAGATTCGTCGGTACGAGATTTTTAAGGCTTAGATGCTGCGGGGTTCCGGGGAGTTCAATGAGGGGGGCGGGGAGAAAAGATAAATTTTCCCTTTGTCAAGGTCAGGATTCTTCAAACCGGTTTTTATTTCAAGAAACCATTTGCCTGCTTTATTTTCTACAATGTTATCATTCTGTAATTTTAAATTTTTATCCTTTGCAGACTGACTTTTCTAAAATCTGACTTTTTCATCGGTAAAAATCGAAAATCCAGCGTTTTTGTCGCCTCGTAGATCAGAAACGTTTGGTCCTACAAAAAATCTTAGTAGATCAAATTTGTAGCAAACTTAATAATCTTTAGTTTTGTTTTTATAAAATTTTCTGAAATCTACGAACGCGTATTTACAATTGTTGATTTTGAGTTTTTTTTTAACGAAAATATGGCTCTTAAAACTTTGATTTTGAGGATTTTGGACAAAAATTGGGCATTACAAATGTTGATATTGAGGTTTTTGTCGAAAATTGGGCTCTTAAAACCTTGATTTTGAGATTTCGTACGAAAAAAGGCTCTTTACACTTTGATTTTGAGGTTTTTGGACGAAAATTGGGCTTTACAAATGTTGATTTTGAGGTTTTTGGACGATAATTTGGCTTTTAAAATGTCGATTTTAAGGTTTTAGGTGAAAAACAGCCTTAAAATATGTTCAGAAAGAAAAGAAAAACTAAATTTTTGGGGAATATTGGAAAAAAATCATGAGTCTTTTGTGGTTTTGACTAAATATTATGAAATGGAAAAAAAAATCTACCTAACAATCTCACAATAGAGAGAAAAAAATTAAGCCATTTAAAAAGTTCGATGACCTTGAAGGAGTAAGAGTGATGTGTCATCTTTACTTCCCCAAAATATAACTCCCCTTCCCCGCACCATCTAATCCTTAAAAATCTCGTACCGACGAATCTATTCATCCGATCTTCTTAATATTAGCATATTTGAAATCAGCTCGTCAAAACAAGATGACTACCTGTTTTTTCAAAATTTCTGTTTTGGTGGAAAGTTGGATTTTCTATTTTCCCGAGGAAAATTTTTCCGGAAAAACTGCCCCCTAAACAGTACGTAGTTTTCTAAAAGAATGAGAACGCGCTTTTCAAAAAAAATTTCCGACCATTTTTAGTGCTACTTTTGGGCATCTTCCCTCTCTCTCGCACACTTGGTAGAATTTTGATGTCGGATCCCCCTTAATGCAGCTAAAATATAGAATCTGCAGTAAAAATGATATGATAGGTAAGTATATTAGTCAAAACAAGAGTTGCTTACGAAATAGGTAAGAAAAAGCGCCCAGTTCTGGCATATTTAAAGAAACTTCTTGCTTCTTATCACATCCCAACTTATTCGGGATCGGATTTGAGTTTTAAAAAAAAATTCCATTTTTTCCCACTTTTCTACTCCATCCTTTTTCCGTTTTAATTAACTCGAGACGTTATTGGGGCTAACCTAATGGTGGCATAAATCTTCCCAGTTAATTAGAAAGGTCTCTAGTAGGTTTAATCCTTTTTCCTTAATTATTACAACATGGCGACGAAAGTTTCATCTCGGAATACGTTTGAAACTCGGATTTTCTTTAAACCTACGGTGAAATCTTGAATCGTCGTTCTTCCTTTTCCATAGCCTCGCTTAGTAGAATCAATAAAAGTGGTTTACTGAACTGCGCCTGCTCGGTTCGTCCTCCCTTCACCATAATATCTCACAAAAACTTAAAGAACACCTTTTTCCCGACCCACAGAACTAAAAAATTAACAATTTGCCCACAAGATATAAATAATTATTTTCATGTATAAAAAGGAGGGGGAATATGAGAAAAAATTAATTATGAAATTTAATTTTAGAAGGTTAAGGTTCCACATAAAGCAAATCCTCTTAGTTTGTTTTGACTAAAAAAAAGTTAAGGCAGGTAATTTCCAAACTTAGTTGGTTGTGGAGCCGCTAGGTGTGCCACTGTTAATGATTTTTTAACTTTTGTATTTTGTTTTTTGTTTCAGATTCCGTGGAGTGTTAAGTGTTAAGTGTTAGGTCAAGTGCAGTGTTGAAAAAAGGTAAATTGATTTTTGACTAATTTTCATTTTGAATGAAGAAAGGAGTGGTGTAAAGTTAGGAATTTCCCTCCTATCTCAAACCTCGGTGGGGGGGTCGTCTGTTTATCCACCTCCGAAAATTACGCCCCCCCTTTCGTGGATGCTCTTTTGTCGAAGTTGCCTCAACACCATTAAAACTTTCCCACTAAGCCGAGACGAGTTTTAAGGTCGGAGGGGGAGGCTGCATGGCTCTCATTATGCGGATTAAGGCCTGGAAAATCGGGCCCCAGTAACAAGAACGGAGATAAAAGCGTCCGTCTTCTAATACCTGAAGATTATAGCGGACTTGCCACTTTGTTTACCAAGTGGGTTCGCGGAGATGCTGCTTAAGCCCCAGAAGCCTAAAGCTCAATGCCAAAAATGTCAATGTCTTCCTATTTTGACAAAATTTCGAAATCACGTCTACAGACGTTTTGGTTTCCAAGCACGAAGCTATTTCGACAGTTTTCACGTTCTTTTTGGATATCATCCTCGCCATAAATGGCCTTCACTTTGCCCTTATAAAACGCTTCATTGTCTCACTTCATATCCACCGAATTCAAAATTCTCTTCTCCTTTTAAAATATACAGAAAGTCCTTAAAAAGACGTGGTTGTAAAGATGAAGAAGCGTTTAAATAATTGAAACATTGATAGGGGGAGAAAAAGGCTATAATGTTTGAGTACATGATCGTAGAAATCTTAGACTGAAGCCGTTCTGCCTTATGGTCTAGCCGTCTGAGAATCCCCTAACAGATACTTAGTCTAAGTGAATGCGCACTTTACCCCCCTAAACTCAGTCCCCCTCTTCCGTATAGAAACCGCCACCCTCTTTTCCCACTGTCTAAATTTTTATGAACAATTCCGAGGGTCGAAGCTTTTTCAACGTGCAAAGAGATATCTCTTTGATAAGCCCTCTTTGAAGGGGGGACCCTCCTTGAGTAACAAGTGCCTCCTTTACGAAATCGCCTATGAACTCAAATTATCTACTACGATCCTTTCCCACTTAAAACGTTTGAAAAAATGGGTTTTGGAGGGTAAAACTTTTGGGAGTTTGGTCATGAATGGAGCTTAAAATTTGTAAACTTGCCCGAATTTGTGTTCTGACTGACGAGCAATGTCGTTGGTATCCAGTTCTATCAATCAATCCTACACATTATCTTTGATCAGATTTCCGGGGAAAAAAAAGAGGGTCCTTTTTGTCAAATAAGCGATCAAACTCAAGAAACAAGGTCCTGCTGGTAAAAAATGAAAATAAATAAAAAAGGATCAAAATTTTACCTAAACGATATCCTTCTTGTCGAAAAAAGGATCCAATTCAAGAAACAAGTTCTTTCTTTTCTAAGAAAGGATCAAATTCAAGAAACAAGCTCTTTCTTTTCTATAAAAGGATCAAATTCAAGAAACAAGGTCTTTCTTTTCTAAGAAAGGATCAAATTCAAGAAACAAGCTCTTTCTTTTCTATAAAAGAATCAAATTCAAGAAACAAGGTCTTTCTTTTCTAAGAAGGGATCAAATTCAAGAAACAAGCTCTTACTTTTCTATAAAAGGATCAAATTCAAGAAACAAGCTCTTTCTTTTCTAAGAAAGGATCAAATTCAAGAAACAAGCTCTTTCTTTTCTAAAAAAGGATCCAATTCAAGAAACGAGGTCTTTCTTTTCTAAGAAAGGATCTAATTCAAGAAACAAGGCCTTTCTTTTCTAAGAATGGATCAAATTGAAGAAACAAGCTCTTTCTTTTCTAAAAAAGGATTCAATTCAAGAAACATGGTCTTTCTTTTCTAAGAAAGGATCAAATTCAAGAAACAAGGCCTTTCTTTTCTAAGAATGGATCAAATTCAAGAAACAAGGTCTTTCTTTTCTAAGAAAGGATCAAATTCAAGAAACAAGGCCTTTCTTTTCTAAGAATGGATCAAATTCAAGAAACAAGGTCTTTCTTTTCTAAGAAAGGATCAAATTCAAGAAACAAGGCCTTTCTTTTCTAAGAATGGATCAAATTCAAGAAACAAGGTCTTTCTTTTCTAAGAAAGGATCAAATTCAAGAAACAAGCTCTTTCTTTTTTATAAAAGGATCAAATTCAAGAAACAAGCTCTTTCTTTTCTACAAAAGGATCAAATTCAAGAAACAAGGTCTTTCTTTTCGGAAAAAGGATCTTAAAAGAACAGAACAATCCAAATATGTAGTCGAAAAGTCTCTAGGGTGTAGTTTTTCTTCCTACAATACTAGCAGATAGTAGATAAGAGCTTAGTGTGTGTGTTGACCCCTGTATAGCGCCACTAGTAATGCGTATAAAAATTTAGTCAGGGGAGAAAGAACAAAAAAAAGGAGGCACTTGTACCCTAGGCTTTATTTACTGCTAATAGAAACTTCTCTCGGAATAAGACATCAGTGGGTGGAGCGGACCTTAGAGGAAAAGAAGGGTAAAATGTAATTTATTTGGGCAACATCTCACTCTCTAAGGGCGGTTTTTTTCTTATTCTTCCCCCCTCGAGTGGAAAGTGCGAGAAAGAAGAAACGATTGCGAGGGGGGATGAAAAAAAAAGAAGAAGAAGAGCGAGAGAGATACCATTGGCTCCCCCTTTCTCCTAGAAGAAGAAGGGGAATGTAATTTTCTTAATGGCCGCTCACCCTACTTCTTACCAACATTTTTCTAACCCTAGTATCTCACCCCCCGGGGCTCGAGAACTCCTCTCCGTAATTATAACTCGGTGCGGGCTCTATGATAATTGCTTTCTTGCCCCTTCTCCACTAAGAAATGTAAATAAATACCATGAATATGTAATGAAACTTGGGTTTAGATTGGAATGTCTCAACTCCATTGTCTTAATTGCCAGTTATGATATTTTCTTTTCCTTAAAAATTTCAACTTTTTTTTTCGTCAGAATGACTCATAGGACCAGTTTGGACACGGAACGCTTTGTCAAAAATATTTAGTGTTATTGCTTTTTCTCTTCTTTGTTTCTGTGAGGTCCCATTTTAAAGATTAAATGCCTTAATTATTACAGTTTTTGACCTTTAGGGACTAAAAAAAATAACAGGTGGCCATTAATAAGAATGATATCAATCTACCATTTAATCCTCTTTTCAAAATTCCTTTAATTTTTTTTTAAATTAATTTAAGTTCCATCCAAAATTAGAAACCATCAAAAGTCATTTGAAATGTTGTATGGAGTAGGAACCCTATAACTCTCGAAAATTTGGAGCTTTATAGACCTCTATACAAACAAAAACTAACTCCTCCATACATCCCCTATCCTCCTATTTTGCTATGGAAACTAAATTTTAATTATTAAAAAAAAAGCTCGAGGCAGCCTCGAGAAGCAGCGGATTTCCTCCGAAAGGCCTTCCCTAAGCCTATCTTTGATGACCTGGTTATCCCCCCCCACCACAGTAAAATAATGAAATGAAATGGGTCTCTGAGCCGGAGCCTCCATCGCACCGACCACAATAGCTTAAATTCTTCTAGAAATCAGCGAAAAATTTTCAAAGCCTATGGCTCAGTATATTTCAATTAAACCACGTGATTTTCACCGCCAAAAGTTCAAATTCTAAAATTAATTTCATCAATGCCCTAAGAAGTAGCTTCCTCTTCGTATGCGGGCTTGATCTGTTGTCAAATGTGATTTCTCAGTTCATGAGCAGCCCCCTGTTCCTATGATCAATTTCGACCATCTCCTGCTGTTATTTTCTGAGATCACGAAGTTCTATTTAATTCCCTCAGGAGTGTCTCAGAACCGCTTAGGCGATTCCAACTGTCTTCTACTATGGTCCTCGGGCCATAATATATTTTCCAACCATCTCAAACTTTCCGGTATCGAAGAAATCACGAAATTCCATTTAGGCCCCTTAACGTGGGTCCCAGAACATCTTCCGTGATTTGAACCGTTCTTAATACGGTCTGCGGATCATCAGACCTTCCCATCACGATTTTCAACCATCTCAAACCTTAAGGTTACAAGAAAAACACGAAATTCCATTTAGGCCCCTTAGACAAGTCCCAGAACCGATTTTGAGATTTGAACTGCTATTAACTATGATCCTCGGCCCCTAGGACCTTCCCGTCACGATTTTCAACCATCTCAAACCTTCAGGTTCCGAGAAAATCACGAAAATGCCCTTTATGCCCTAAGCGAAGTACCAGAACCGCTTGCTCGATTCAAGCCATTTTCAATAGGTTTCCTTCTCAATTTTTTTAGGCCCTAAATACAGAGTTTCATCAACCTCATGCAAAAATTGCTCCAGTTATGCGATGAACATGTACATATATATATATATATATATATAAATAAATATATATATATATAAATAAACATGAAAGGAACATCTTATATTTTTGTGATCCCCAGAGCTTCCTGATCACGAATATATAAGCCTCTGGCCTGGGAGCCTCCGTGAAAGAAGAGCAAATTTTATTTATAGAAGGCGTCTCTTCTCCAGTTGAGAAACTAATAATAAATTTCCATAAAATAGTCACGCTCTAGGGCACAAGCCCGAGGCTGCCCGGGAAAAGCTAATTGAGAAAGCCTCCCGAGGGCAATGAAGATATTAAGGAGGAACTTGTTATAAATTGTTCAAAGCCAGGGGAGGAGCTCCCTCAGGTTTAATTAGGAGGAGACCGCTTAAATCACGTTTTCCTCGGGGGTTATTAACCGATATTAAGTCATAAAACGGGGCACCCTCCCTTCACTTTGCTAGTTTCTCCGAAACGTCTTCGATAAAATCTAAATCTTTCATAAAACCTTAATCCAAAATTCAGTAATTATTGTCAAATAAACGAATTCGGAAGATTATCAAAGCTTGTCAAATAAGGAGGTTTTTATGTTTTTCGATTGAATTTGTATAGTTGGCGATGTTTTTCTAGTGAATTTGGATGGTTTTTGAATTTGTATGGTTGGCGATGTTTCTCTAGTGAATTTGGATGGTTTTTGATGTTTTCCGATTGAATTTGTATGGTTGGCGATGTTTTTCTAGTGAATTTGGATGGTTTTTTAAAAAAAAATTTCGATTGAATTTGTATGGTTGGCGATGTTTTTCTAGTTAATTTGGATGGTTTTTGATGTTTTTCGATTGAATTTGTATGGTTGGCGATGTTTCTCTAGTAAATTTGAATGGTTTTTGATGTTTTTCGATTGAATTTTTTTATGGTTGGCGATGTTTTTCTAGTGAATTTGGGTGGTTTTTTTAAATGTTTTTCGATTGAATTTGTATGGATGGCGATGTTTTTCTGGTGAATTTAGATGGTTTTTTGATGTTTTTCGAGTGAATTTGGATGGTTGACGATTTTATTCGAGTGAAATGGATGGTTGACGATGTTTTTCAGATAAATTCAGATGGTTTTTAAGTGTTTTTAAAGAATTCGGATGATTTTTGATATTAGGCGAGTGAATTTGGCGGAATGACGATGCTATTCGAGTTAATTAGGAAGGTTGACGATGTTTTTCGAGTGAATTTGGTTGGTTGGCGATTATATTCGGGTGAATTTGATGGTTTACGATGTTTTTTTTTAAATGAATTTAGATGTTTTTGTGAATTTCGATTTTTTTATTTATTTTTTTATGTCATTCGAGAAGATTTGGATGTTTTCTGATAATATTCGAGTGAATTAGGATAGTTTTTGATGTTATTAAAGTGAATTTGGATGGTTGGCGATGTTTTTTGAAGGATGGTAGAATCTAAATTCGAAATTCATTTCTTCAAATTATATTTTTATGAACAAATATTTGAGTTTGGGCGTAGTTGAAATACGGGGGCTGGTAACGACTTGGAGCTGGTAATTTAGAGGGAGTAAAGTAGCTCCGGACACGACTTAGGCCCCTCATTCCACCTACAGTGATTGAGCCATAAAACTCCCAGGACTTTTTCGAACCCTTTTATAATGAACCCGAACATTCTCTGGTCTGGAAGTTCTATATTTGACTGTTTTAGTACTTCCTTTATTTTAATTAAGTAGGTTTGATTAGGTTTGAAACAGTTGTCGGACATTTTAGGTCACATCTGCCCCCACGCTTGACAACTGGCTACAGCTCTCCAGTCCATTAGCATAACAGGAATTGTCTGTCTTGTACATTTTGGATTTGTAAATGTCCTCAATTTATTTAATGATTAAAAAAGGTTTACTCACTGGTTTATTATTATCTCATTTTTTTAGACGCTTCACTTTTAGTTTAGAACAATAAAATTATTATTAAAATGTTTAAATTGATTTTTGAATGAACTTGGATGGCTTTCGAATGAATTTTGATGGTTTACACTTTTATCGAATTAATTTCGATGGTTTACTGTTTGTTGAATGAATTTGGACGGTTTTTGTTACTTTTTAAATACATTTGATTGGTTCACGAGGTTCCTTGATTAAAGGCTCCCGCCGGTTAAAGGCGAATCGGCCCCGGACGAGTTTTTGCTCTATAATTTTTTAGGGTCTTTTATATCTAAAAAGAAACCTACTCACCAAATTTTAGGGTCCTAGGGTGCCCCTAAGGTCAGTTACAACAGAAAACGTGAAAAAGCGAAGTTTTGTCACTATTTATTTTTTCTCGGACGAAGAGATCAAATAAAATTTTTTTTGCGAAGTCGAAAATTACTTAAAAACATGTCAGGAACAACTCAAATTTTTTTGGTTTGGATCAAAAAATTATTGAGACCAGTTTTGGACGTTTTTATGCGAAAAACCAGAGTGCGAATTTCACATTTTCTATTAAAAACAGTAGTTAAAAAAATCGTGACACATTTATATTAACAGGAAACGTGTTTTTTATGTAAGAAACACTCTTAATTTTTTTTCAGAATTTTAAAATTGGTGGATCGACTCCGTTTACAAAGAAAACCACACATGATTTTTGTAACGATTAACTTTAAACGTCCATAACTTCCTTAATTCTTAACCGATTTACTCATTCAATACACCGTTGGAAAATTATTTTAAAGGGCTATCAAAGTTGTTTTACTGAAAATAATGCTCAGATGACTCCTTCACCCTCAAAAATCGACTCAAAGTTGACCAACCAAAAAAAAATTTGTATTTTTTTATTTGCCCCAAAATGAGGTTCCCAACGTTTTTTGGTGTGAGGAACACGATTTTGAAGTCAATTTCTCGATAAAAAAAATTCATCACCCAGAATGCCTTCGAAGCCCAATATGAAGCCAATTTTGTCAGAATCATGTGTGGTTTTCTTTGAAAACGGAGTCGATCCACCAATTTTAAAATTCTGAAAAAAATTGAGAGTGTTTCTAACATAAAGATACACGTTTCCTGTTAATATAAATGTGTCACGATTTTCTTAACTACTGTTTTTAATAGAAAATGTGAAATTCGCACTCTGGTTTTTCGCATAAAAACGTCCAAAACTGGTCTCAATAATTTTTTGATCCAAACCAAAAAAATTTGAGTTGTTTCTGACATGTTTTTAAGTAATTTTCGACTTCGCAAAAATATTTTATTTGATTTTTTCGTCCGAGAAAAAATAAATAGTGACAAAACTTCGATTTTTCACGTTTTCTGTTGTAACTGACCTTAGGGGCACTCTAGGACCCTAAAATTTGGTGAGTAGGTTTCTTTTTAGATATAAAAGACCCTAAAAAATTATAGAGCAAAAACTCGTCTTAATTTTAACCGGCGGGAGCCTTTCGACGGGACGGTTTTCGATGAAGTAGGTATAGATGAGTTTGGATTTCCCATGTCATAAGCATAATTACCTACTTACCTTTGATTTTTTTTCTTTCTTTCTGGGGCACTGCAATCGATGTTTGAGCCCAGTCTCGCCTGTTTTCTCACTGATTGCAATATGTTTTAAGTATTTTATTTCAGGGTTTTCCTTCATGAGACGTTTGAGAATATCAGGTAATTTTACCGGTAAAAAAAGGGTGTTGGCCTTTTTAAAGGACAATAAGGTCATAAAAAAAGAAGTTTTTGACCCAGAAAAAAGAACCTTCTTGTACATTTCCGCCAATATTCCAGGTTCGTTTTTTAGGGGTGCAATCCATCACTTGTCAAGCCGTAAAATCGTAAAGAATGCTTTCAGGAAGGGTTCGCATATTCGCACTAAAAAGGGACCCAAACAAAAAACGTTTGAAATATAGGAAGGGGTTGAATCCAATTCCCTGACTCTCATTGTCCACTTAATTCAGAGTTAACGGCTATTGTCTGACGATATGGAGTCCGGGAGGCTATCTGGACATGCGGGTGCACAGTTTTTAATCAGGAAACGGACCCTCCGGGCGATTGAACGTTTGAACGCGGATTTATTGGGAATATCGCACTCCCCCCTGAGGGGTCGCTAGGGAAAATCTAATCATCGGATTACCTAATCACCATACCCGCATATAAGGGTTGTGTATTTAGGGGAAATATTTTTTATGAGTAGATACAGTCATTAACTTTAGGATGCATCATGGAGGATAATCGCTACTGTCAGTTTTGGAAAACTTTTTTTAACTTTTAGCGATTTGGGATGGGGTCCAATAGGAGGGTTTTAGGCTCAAAACGAAGCTTGATTTTGGGGCATCACTTTGTCTGTAGTTTGGACGTCCGGTCTCTTGTGAACCTCTTCGCGGCCGCAATTTTCACCCGATCTTCACCAAATTTTCCCAAAATCTTTCTTTCGTAGATATCTTGAAAATAACGGGAGCGATTTTCGAAGTTCGCATATTTGGAGGAGTTCGGTGTGTCTGTAGATCCTCCAGGTTCATGGAGTGGAGATTGGAGGGAGGAGGTAGAAGGTTGGGAATGGCTGGGGAGGTGTTGTGGGAGAGGCAGTGGAAGGTGGTAGGACGATATGGTTAGGGCCTGGTCGTTGGGGGTGTGGGGGAAGGGAGGATTCAGTTTAAAATTAAGGAAAGAGCAAACCCCAGTGAAGAATTTGTTTGTTTAGTTTTGTTTAATAACAATTTGAAGCGAACTAATTTCATGGTATTTGCACCTCGTCGTTTCCTAACAAAGAGTAGGTTTATCCTTGAAGATAACGGTCCGTTTAACCCTCCAGGATGGCCGCTATGCTAAATCAGTCTGTATGTTCTGGAAAGGAGAAAGAGATAGGGGGGTTCGAACGGAGATGGTACGGGGGAGGGAAGATAGCGATAGAGGGTAATGGTAGGGAAGAGAAAGGAGGAAGGGTTGGATGGATGTGTTTATTTTCCGCCCGGCTCCTGGGACCCAAGTTTCACATTGGATATTTTTCTTTCCAGGCAGTTAAGCTCCCGACTTCCCCTATCTCCCTTACCCTCTATTTACTCCCCTTTCCTTGCCCGAGGGGGATGGGAAAAAACACTATCCGCCCCCCCTTCTTTTTTCCTTTTTCGACCAACTCGCTACTGGGACGCCCAAACTGGATTCTATTTACATTTTAAATGTTATCCCAGAGCCCTTTACTCGAATGTATTCAGACGTTTTCCACTGACGTGTGTCCCTCCTTCCGTTCCGGGTCATGTTTTATTTAAATTCGACTTTATCCACGAAAGTATGAGCTCGTGGGACGTTTTGAAATTTAAATAGGAAAACTGTCTGCAAAGTGTTCTCTTTTAACATCTCATATTTAACAATAAGCCTTTTTTGTCCACTTTTAAATTGAAATTTTGATCTTATATCATACTGAGCGAGCACAATTTTCATTACTCCAAAAGGGGTTTATATTGAAAAAAGGGTTGAAATTTAAAACTTTAATATCGTATTTTTAAACCCCCTTTCTCACAATAAATTTGAAAGCGTTGAAATTAGTATTCTGCTACCATTTCTACGTTTTTTCATCCAAATCCTAGTGCTGGAGAATCGAGTTTATGAAAATGACCGTTCATGAATACGGAATCAATTAATAGAAGGGAAGAAGTAGGCAGTATAAACAGTATAATGCAAAATTCATGAACTGTTGACGACATAACTGTCCAATATTTCCGTGAGGGGGTGGGGAAAATGAGAAGGTTTCCCCCTTCCCAGGCCATCTCGTCCGGCATGAAAGGGGTAGTTGATGCTCCCATTCCCGAGTTCAATACGACACCGTCGGCCTGCGCCGGCGTCATCGACCCGCCCTCCTTCGGGTTCGCCGTTTCTCTCAGAGATCCCGCCACTGTTGACTTCATGGACTCCTCCGTTCTTCCATTCTAAAATCAAACATTTAAATTCTTTATATTTTATACATATTTACCTGAAACGACTAAAAATGGGTAGAAGAGTTTAAAGAGAAAGGCAAAATTCAATTGAACTTTAATCGTAAGGACGAAAAATATCATTTATTTACACAAAAGAAGCATTTTAGGTTGGCTGTGATCATTTAATGAGCGAAAAGACCATTTTTTAGGTGGGCTTTGATCTTAAAATGACGAGAAAGACACCTTTTATTAAGACTTCAACCATTTAATGACTGCAAACAGGGGCGGACTGGCCCGGGGACCCCCGAAAATACATAGAGCGGTCAGGTAAGCGTTATTTTTGCTCAGTGGCTCCCAAACTGGAGGCGCACCCCCCTAGGGGGGCGTAAGCTGTCCCCAGAGGGGTGTGGGAAAGCTCAAGATTTTTTTTTGTGTGCAATTATACCCAAAAATTCGTGAAAAACCTCGAAATCAACATTTGTAAAGCCTAATCTTCGTTAAAAAAAACCTCGAAATCAACATGTGTGAAGCCTAATTTTCGTGAAAAAACCTCAAAATCAACATTTAAATGCCAAATTTTCGTCAAAAACCTCAAAATCAACGTTTGTAAAGCCTAATTTTCGTCAAAAACGTCAAACTCAACATTTATGAAGCCTAATTTTGGTCCAAAAACCTCAAAATCAACATTTAAAAAGCCTAATGTTGGTCTAAAAACCTCAAAATCAACAAGCCAAATTTTCGTCAAAAACCTCAAAATCAATATTTTTAAAGCCTAATTTTCGTCAAAAAACCCTCAAAATCAACATTTGTAAAGCCCAATTTTGGTTAAAAAAACCCTCGAAATCAAAATTTATGAAGCCTAATTTTCGTACAAAAACCTTAAAATCAACATTTAAAAAGCCAAATTTTCGTCAAAAACCTCAAAATCAACATTTTTAAAACCTAATTTTAGTCAAAAAAAAAAAAAAAAATCAACATTTATGATGCCGAATTTTCGTCAAAAACCTCAAAGTCAACTTTAAATTGGTAATTTTCAAAAACCTCCTAATCATGGTTATAAGAGCAAATTTTTTTTGTCAAAAAATCTCAAAATTAACGTTTTAAGTGCAATTTCCTTTGTCAAAAACCTCAAAATCAACATTATAGAAGCACAATTTTTGTCAAAAAACCTCAAAATCAACATTTTAAAACCCAAATTTCATTCAAAAACCTCAAAGTTAACATTCAAAACTTTAGGGGGCAAAGGTTTTAATTTGTTTAAAAGGGGGGCGCACTGTGAAAAAGTTTGGGAACCTTTGTTTTTGCTGAATATATTTTTCTAAGAGCCAATTTTCTGTCAAAATTCCCCCCTGCCCAACCGGGCGCCCCTTAACTGAAAACCCACCCACGCCCTAAGGTCCCAGTCCGCCCCTGATTGCAAAGCCAATTTTTAATTGAACTTTGATCATTTTATGACAGAAAATGCAATTTTAACTTAAGCCTCGCCAAGCTTTACTTTAAGGACCCGGAACACCTCTTTTTAGATATTGTCAAATAGTTTTTTAGCGTAGAATATTTCAACATAAAATCCCGCTAGATTTTTTTTTTTCATTTCGGCTCCTTTCTGAGTTGTTTTTTAGATAAAAGCTCTCTAAATCTTCGAAAGAAAAGAGCATTCTTTTGTTCGCTTTTAACTGAATATTAATTAATCATTCTAATCGTTTTTTATCAAGAGTTTTGACATTCCCGAAACGTTTTTTTTTTCTCTTCTCGTTCCAATTTTTAAAAAACTTTTGTTTGTCTTCCAAGTCACAAACAGTCGTAACACTTAAAAAATGCTACTTGATCCCTACGTGTCTTAACGATTCCCATTCTTTCGTCTCCTCGAAAAAAAGATAAGTTTATCAAAAGCACGAAAAAGTCGTACGAAATGTTTTAAATGAGGTCGTTAGGAAGAAAAACATTTCGGTCTACCCTGATTACAATTTAAGAATCCAACCTGGGAGGGTGGAAAGTGCTGAAAATTATTTTAAATAATATAGAAGGGGAGGGAAAAGCTTACAAAAATGGCCCTCTGGACTCCTCCCTGTAATGGGGCCACTTTGTTTCAATTAATTCTCCAAATAAGGCTTTTCCGACGTTATAATAATTTCCATTGTTTGGAAAATGGTTTATGGCGCAGCTAGGAGATAAATGTGGAGTCTGGGTCGTCACATCCGTCAACGTGAGTTTATGGTCCTCTATGTGGCTCTGAAAGGTCAAGAATACGCTGAAAATGTTAATATTCTCATAATAACGCTATGGCATTCATTTAAAAAAAGTCTGATGAATTGACAATGTTTAAGGGGGATTCTCCCATCAGAATTGTTTGTTCTCATTCAAGAGATCGCAGCACTATCACCCCCAAATTTATTTTCCTCGTTTTGGGAACTAAAAATGGTCGGAAATTTTTTTTGAAAAGAGCGTTCTCATTCTTTCGGAAAACTACGTACTGTTTAGAAAGCGGTTTTCCCGGAAAATTTTTCCTCGGAAAAATAGAAAATGCAATTTTCCACCAAAACTTTATTTTTATAAAAACAGGTAGTCATCTTGTAGGTTTTGACGAGCTGATTCTAAATATGCTAATATTAAGACGATCGGATAGATAGATTCGTCGGTACGAGATTTTTAAGGCTTAGATGCTGCGGGGTTCCGGGGAATTCAATGAGGGGGGCAGGGAGAAAAGATAAATTTTCCCTTTGTTAAGGTCAGATTCTTCAAACCGGTTTTTATTTCAAGAAACCATTTGCCCCCTATTTTCTACAATGTTATCATTCTGTAATTTTAAATTTTTATCCTTTGCAGACTGACTTTTTCCTAAAATCTGACTTTTTCATCGGTAAAAATCGAAAATCCAGCGTTTTTGTCGCCTCGTAGATCAAAAACGTTTGGTCCTACAAAAAATCTTAGTAGATCAAATTTGTAGCAAATTTAATAATCTTTAGTTTTGTTTTTATAAAATTTTCTGAAATCTACGAACGCGAATTTACAGTTGTTGATTTTGAGTTTTTTGACGAAAATATGGCTCTTAAAACTTTGATTTTGAGGATTTTGGACAAAAATTGGGCATTATAAATGTTGATATTGAGGTTTTGGTCGAAAATTTGCTCTTAAAACCTTAATTTTGAGATTTTGTACGAAAAATGGCTCTTTAAACTTTGATTTTGAGGTTTTGGGACGAAAATCGGGCTTTACAAATGTTGATTTCGAGGTTTTTGGACGATAATTTTAAAATGTCGATTTTAAGGTTTTAGGTGAAAAACAGCCTTAAAATATGTTCAGAAAGAAAAGAAAAACTAAATTTTTGGGGAATATTGGAAAAAAAATCTACTTAACAATCTCACAATAGAGAGAAAAAAATTAAGCCGTTTGAAAAGTTCGATGACCTTGAAGGAGTAAGAGTGATGTGTCATCTTTACTTCCCCAAAATATAACTCCCCTTCCCCGCACCATCTAATCCTTAAAAATCTCGTACCGACGAATCTATTCATCCGATCTTCTTAATATTAGCATATTTGAAATCAGCTCGTCAAAACCTACAAGATGACTACCTGTTTTTTCAAAATTTCTGTTTTGGTGGAAAATTGGATTTTCTGTTTTCCCGAGGAAAATTTTTCCGGAAAAACTGCCCCCTAAACAGTACGTAGTTTTCCAAAAGAATGAGAACGCGCTTTTCAAAAAAAATTTCCGACCATTTTTAGTGCCCAAAACGAGGAAACTACTTTTGGGCATCTTCCCTCTCTCTCGCACACTTGGTAGAATTTTGATGTCGGATCCCCCTTAAGTTAAAAGATCTTCCCTTGACTGAGATTAAAATTCTAGAGACTTATTGTCTTTTTATTTTAAAACTGAAGCAATAAAGGGGGATTAAAAGGAGGAAGAAAAGAGTTTCGCTTGAAAGGGAAAGCTTTTAGTGTCCTCCCCCTTTTATTGTGATGTCTTGAAAAGGAAAAGTTTAAAAAATTTTGAAGGGGACTGATCAAGATGTTCTGAAGATCCAAAAGTTGAGGCTGTAAGCGAAATTTTTGAATTAAAAAAAATTGGTTGAATAGAAAAGTTGGGATTTCCCCTTTGGGATCAGTCTAGGGAAGGGTCCGGGGATTGAAAAAGCTCAAAAGTTAGCCTTTCTCGCCTTTTTTCCCTTTCTTTCTCTTCTCTATTCCGTTCCCCTCCGTAGGGAGAGATAAGATTGCGGTTTTTCCGAGAGAAAAGAGTTGTTTTCGAGTCTCATCCCCTTCGGGGGCAGTCCCGGTGAACCTTTAGAGTTTCAGGGCCCCAAGGGTAACGGACGAAGGGCATACAGTTAAGCTTTAAAGGTAGAAAGGAAAAAAACAACAGTTGCCGAGATTGCTTCTCTCCCTATTGCCTAACTTTTTTTTAAAGCCATTTGGTAAAACGGCGATAGACTATAGAAATTATTAAAATTCACATCTAGCTTGACATTTGGTCAAAATATGGCAATAAATCGAAACAAAATTTAAGCTGTATGCAATAAAGAACATAAAATCTGCAATAAATATTGGTCCTGGAGCTTGCCCAGAGACACGAACTTTCTCAAAGGTCTACAGATTTCGGGGGATTCATAAATTTCACCCAAACACATTATAATTATTTAATTAATTAAGTTATAGAAAAAAAAATTTTTAGTCATAACTTGAATTTGGTGATAATTTTATGAAAATGGGAAAATTAAGTTAATTAGTCATAATTACCTAATTACATTATTAATTAACTAATTAGTTAATGAAATTTAATCGGGATCACGTGAAGATTATTTGGTTAAAATGTGGTGAAGATCGGACCGGTAGAAAGCCCGTAGCACATTTTTGCAAACTTTAAACAGACATATCTCCGCCATTTTGTCGAATTTCAAAAATCGCTCTCGTCACTCTCAAGATAACCACGAAAGGAAGATTGTGTGAAAATTTCGTGAAAATCGGATGAAAATTGTGGCCGTGTAGTGTTCCGGAAAAAAGGCGACGGACGGACGGACGGACGGCCGGCACCACAAAGTCATGTCCGACAAAGATCAAAAGTCAGTTTGACCCTAGGGGGTCTGGAAGACCCTTCCCCAAAAACCCGAATCCGACGGTATTACAATAACTTCTCTTTGAGAAAGTTAACTTTATAGCATTTGTCTTAACAATCTCGTAAGCAGCGCTTTGTTTTGACTAATATTGTTATCATCTCATTTTTATTGCAGATCCTATATTATTCTTTATCAATATGTAGTTCAATTCTTTCCGTTAATTTACTCATTTTTCACTTAGTTTTACACTTTTGACCATTATGTCCCATCTTTCTGCTGAATGAACTCACACGATGATTTTTTTCCAACCCTGACAAAAAAAAATTGTTCAGAAAAGGTCAATTTTTATTTATTCGTGTTTTTCCCGGCGCTGTTGACGACATTCCTGACTTAACTCCGACCCTTTGCCGATTATATTTCACACTTGAAACGCTATAAATAAAAGGGGAAAGAGTGTTACTCTAGAAGTGCCTTTATCTTCGCCTTGTTTTACTGTCCCAAGTTGTAGGAGACTCGACCTATGTCACGACCAGACAACGTTTCTAAATCTTAAAAAGAGAGGAGAGGAGAAAAAAGAGTTTATAAATCTCAGTACGCTGTTATTAATTCTTGGGTATAAAAAAAATATATTTATTTCTCAATACAGGATCCTCGGGTTCTCTTTGTTTGTTTTTTTCTTCTTTCCTGCCTTCTCCGTGGGGTATCGCTCTTTGCCTTTTTCGTTTCTTCTCCAAAGCTATAAATCTCCACCCTTTTTTTACAACGTGAGTCGAATAAGGAATTCACGTGAAGAAAATCTAGTTTTCCATAACTTCTTTTCTGGTTTATCACAATGTAGGGTCGGGGCGTGCTTTAGCCTTGATTTAAGTCGCAATATTATATAATTAGAGTCAAAATTATGGGCGAGGCGGGTTTTAGAAGTAACGAGCCGCTATTTACGATCTTGGGGGTTGACAAAGGCGAGATTATAACGAACGTCTCTTTGTTGGCCACCATTTTTTCAAGGAAATTTGAGACTAATGAAATGGCTTTTTTTGGGCAAATAAGCGGGATCTTTTGTAGTTTTATATGAAAAGGATAGTGCAAAAAACGGAAAACGGGAACTTTATCTGGGATGGAAATTTTACCCGCTCCTCTGAGATTTATGGGGATTTGTTTTCGCTTCGGCCTTTCGCGAATCCATTTCTGCTATCAGCGGAGAGCGGGGCGGACGACGTTCAGAGTCGCCCCTCGTAAATCCCTGGCGGGAACACCACAAACTACTCGAAAGGGTAGGAGAGATAGCGGCTAAAAGCATCCCGACGTTGATTTATCCGAGGTCTCCGCTAGAAATCTCTTCCACGAGAGTTTCTCCCTTAAAATGGATCAACGGTTAATAAGTTCGAAGCGGATTGAAACAAGTGTAACCATTTATGTCTCTATCACAAAAGGTGACCCCTCCTCCTCGAAACCCATTCTTGAGGCTATTTATTGACGCTTTGTACTGAATGGACTTCTTTTTCTTTCTCTCCGGCCAAGTTATATGGAGCGTGTACAATTCGGATGGAGACATAAAATTCCGAAACGGTCCCTCGAGGCCCCCGCCGTCTGATTTAGCAAAAGGGCGGCCCAATGGCCGGGAAACGTCCAAGATAAACCTTTCCCTAAAATTTATCTAAGAAGCCCTTATCAATATTTCATCAACCCTCTCGCAAGATTCGTTTCTTTAAAAAAATTTCGTCTCGCTAATGCCTTTCATAAAAGCCCCTTCTAAGGAATGACCAGATGTTGCTAAGATGCAATAGAGGGTCTTGAACCAATACGAATTTCCCCAGATGTTTCCCCTCCCTTTTTCTTCTAATGACAAATTCATTTCCGAGGGAACATTCCTCACACCTAATCGCCTGAGATAAAAATAAAGAGTCTTCCCTTTATTGGAGGAAGAGACTGAAAGAAATGTTCAATTACAAGCCACAACTGACCGCCCAAATTAAGAAAAATCTGGGAGTGCATTTAATGTCCTATGGAGCACACGAGGCATTTGACGGCTTTGCCATTTCTGTGAGGTCTGCGTGAGGACCAATGAACCAAGATGTTGAGCAAGCAGTTCGTTGGGCTTTCCAAGAATTCATGGAATAGTAAAGTACATAGTGAATTGGCCACGAGAATCGAAGGCAATAGGCCAGTGTCTGGGGACTAGCTTGGCAGTTGCTGCCTGACAGTGTCGCATCCTAGCCAACACGCGTCGTACCTTCGAAAAGGTGTTCGAGAGCATCGAACTGGTGACCTGCGGATGGGATTCCTCCACTCTACACCACTTCGCCAACGTCCCCACTTTTGGATGCAGAATAGAGGACCTAGGGGACCCTGAGATCTTGGACTGTATGGGCTGTAAATTTGATGAATACGCCCTACTCAAAGACATCCAGAGAATGAATGTTGTTGGGTTATGAGGAATGTAAATAATTAAGATGGGTCGTTTCTTCGTTGGGTCGTTTTAATAAGATTATTGTTGTGAGAAATGTAAGTCGTTTACATAAACAAACTTCCCCGTCTCCAGTCTCGGAGGGCGAGGGTGGCCTCCCGGGGACGCTCCACTGTATTCATTGGGGTGGCTTCTCCCCCTCACGCCGCCCCAGGGCCTCTTCCCACCCTTTATGTTTATGCCCCCGCAATGCGCCTTCTCCTCCGTTTCTCATTCATCTTTTCCTCCCGCCATCAGCCACGCCCACGACGCGCTGTCTTAATTCCGAAACTCCACTCTCGGACGAAAAAGGGGGCGGCAAAATTAAGTGAAAATCTTCATTTTCTCTTCGAATCCGTCTTTATGGAGCTGAATACTTAATTTAATAACACGACGACCCCTCCAGTAGTCCCCCTGAACGTATTATGTAAATAGAATATTCAGAAGCATTTTAGTCATTTTCTATGTATGTCCCTAAAAGGTTTTGAGGCTTTTCATAGACCATTTGAAGGGATTTTGTCCTTGAGTCATATTTATTCTTACTGCTTTCAATCAACAAAATGATTCTCTGTTGAAAGTTTGTGTGAAGCTGATTTCAATGGCGTGAATATTAATAATGAAAGTAAACATACAATAAATTACAAAAATGGGGTACTTAAGGTAATTTTAGGGAGCTAAATGGCGATTTTACGGTCCATTTTATGTTCGCGTTTAAGAGTATTCATGGCCGGTTAATAAAATAACCGTAAACTTAAAAGATTTAATTGGCTGTGTCGTTCTGTTGGAGAGGAGCGCTATCGTCCGGGGGTCGAGTGAAGCTCGATCGATCTTCTCCCGACGTGCGATCAGTCAGCCCTCGCCGGCATTCCTGGGATGTGAAGGCGGAGAATCCGGAACATCTCGGCCTCTCTGACCCCCCCGGGCAGGGATAATGGCCCAAGTTAGGTGTAGCCCGAGAGGAGAGATTAAGTGCGAACAAGGGCGAATGGCGTAGGGAGGGAAGGGATCCCGTATTTCAACGCGTTCCCCGGGTTGTGGGTGGACCAAGGCGGGGGTGGAGTTACTTAGAACGCACTCCACACCAACTTGGCTCAACATTAGCGGAGCCCTAATGACTATTGGATGAGGTCAAACATTCCACTCGAATTTTAACACTTCCAACTTAACAAGGGGTCTGTCAGATATCCCGCCAGCCGTTAAAATTAAGACAACTTCATTAGAACATTGACATTGGTTGTTATTCGCCTTTTTAACCCAATTTCGTCCTCTTCCTAACCTTTTCTTTTTGTGAGTTTTTCTTGTAACCCTTCAAGGAAGTTCTTTGTTAAGAAAACACATGTTTGGGAACTGTCCTGTTTACTTCCTAGTTCAAAGCTGTAAATCATACTAGGGTTCTATTTTGTTTTCCCCCTTTTTGGGACAATGATGAGTTACAGGTCCATAAAGTGACAGGAGCACCATTTCAATTCGTGTTTGTAACTTGATTATAAGCGAATGACGAAGTTTAAGCAGTAAAGCAAATCGTAAACTGTTACCAGAGGGGTTCTAAATGTTCGGAACTCATCAAATCATCGGGACGGAGGGAAAGAGGCCTTTCATGGAGAAGTTAATCAAATCAAACGCAACTTCTCGCCTCCGTCCTCTAATCAGATTGGGCGAAACGGGTTCCCCGTGTAATTACAACCCTCGGACGGGGGTGTGGACATTTTAGAGTATGTGATTATTGCCGAGGGAAGCGTTGGTGGGGCGTAGAACATCGATCCGCCCTTTCGCCCGACATTACAAGGGAAAAACGTCAAAAACCCTTTTTCTCTCTCGTTCTCAAACTTGACAGCCAAACTAGTTTGAACACATGTAAAGTAACAACACGAAAAAATGCTTAAAATTTTAGTTCTGGTTTTATTTGTGGTTTGTTTGGTACAAGGAAAGAATGAAACTAATCCAGAACAAGAACAAGATGAACCAAAACAAAAAAATATAAGGCCAAAGATAACAGACGCAAAACTCGGTGAGCATCCTTACGTTGTCTACATACCAAAAGCTGTAAGTGCTGGGACTCTAGTCACCAAGGATGTGGTCATAAGTAGTGCTCGAATGTTTTTCAAAAGGAAGTTCCAAGGATGGGATGTCATAGCGGGCGTCGTAAGCTTTAAAGATACGTCTTCGAAGCAAACGAAGAAAATCTCGAATGTCCAATTTCACCCGCAGTACCGTCAAAAACTCGGATACAATAGTTTGATATTGAGGTTATACCATGACATATCAAAAATTCAACTGGACAGCCCGTTCGATGTCACAGACAACGTAAAACCCGCCAAGATTGTCTCTGGAAACGTGGACGTTTTTAAACTAAAATGGTTTGACGTCATCGATAATAACGCACCTTGCTACTCTATGGGCTGGAACTGTCCTGACGTAGACATCACTAAATGCAGTGGGACCCTCAAAGTAGCCGAGTTGATAGCCCAACCAGAATTCAAATGCACAAATAGAAATCCTCTCGGGGCGACGAATATGTGCAAAAAAGGCGAAGTCTTCGCAATATCGGCCGCAGTAGACCATTCAGGAAATAACACCATCTACGTTGGAGATCCTGGGGCGCCACTTATCTGCGGCGGCTACGCTTACGGTGTCAACACGATCAGCGCGCACAAGGATGAGATTAAAAACCAGACCTACTTCGTCTTATATTGGCCTTATATAGATCTTTTCAACTCCTTTGTATTCTCACATTCTTCAGCTCTTCTCCCTCGCAGTTTTCTGCTTCTTTTAACACCACTTTTTGCATGATAACAAAATACATTTTTACACTAGCTTGTATAGTTTTTTCTCCACTTTCGCTAAAGGAACTAAGAAAAATTATGACGACTAATATTTTATTGTGTTTTGGGCCTGTAGTGCTAATCGACGTAGGGAATATAGTCGGGGTCGTTTGGATCATCGTCGTTTGCATCTTCATCGTCGATGTCGTCGATGATGACATCGTTATCATCGTCATCGTTTCTTTCGCCGTCGAGGGACATAGGAGTATCTTCGATCGATCTTGGCGATTCGCTATCGCTGTCGCCTCCGTTGATCGAATCGTCGTCGAACAATATCCGGATGTTCCATGGGTTGAACATACGACGTCCGAACCTCATCCCTAGGTTTATGTACGAGTACGAAATCCATTCGATGTCAACGACCGGGACGATTAAACTACGGCACAAAGGGCACCGCGTCGAATAGGAAACCGAAGTCTCCAGACATTCCGAGCAAAAAACGTGATTGCAAGGGGTCACCGTCGTCTTTATCCCCTTTGTCATCTCCACCAAACATATCGGGCAAACACTCCTCCTACAAAATCAACCATTATTTTCTCATCATTAAAATTTAATTGTACGCCATTAAGTCCACCGACCCGTTTCGACATCCCCATGACTCAAGGCGTACAATTAGCAAAATGTTTCCCCTATTAGAAAAAATAGCTACATCTTCTTATTTTCAACATTTTCATCATCCTCGTTTGTCCTTTTTCGTTTTTCGACATTTTTAAGGAAAATCTTATCGCCACTCATAACTAGAACGTTTTCCTCGCTTCGAGTTTTTGCAACAAAATAAAATCACTAAATATTTTTTGTCCAAATGTTTGAATTTTATTAAATAAAAAGGTTTGGTCAAAAATAATTTGCGTCTGAGAAGATAAATTTGCTAAGTTGATTTATAAAAATACATAGTTGGCATAGAAAGGGATCGTTTTCCACCTAGATCGATGATTTTGCTCATATTTTTGGTCCAATCGGCGTCATTCATGAACCCGCATGTTTTAAAATGTAGTGCGAAAACGGGCACGATTTTCAGCTTCCCAGATTCCCTTGGCGTGCACAATGTAATCCGGTATCCCGATTTAACTTCCAGATAAATGGTCACGTTAATTAAAAACGTGAGTTGAATAGCAAATCCTTCGAAACTCCTCCCATCCGAGCGGATCTCACACCCAATGATGGGATCTTCAAAGCGGATCCTTAATTAATAGTATTGGGAAGGTTAAAAGTGAATAGTACGCATTTAAATGTGCTATACTGATGGAAGACAATGGCCATTCGCGTAACCATGTTGAGAAGGGTGGACCATTCGACTCCCACCTTTCTTTTCTTAAGTTGTGGCCTTGTCTCCCTTCGGGTGGGTGTGTTACTCCCCGACAACGACCATAACTCGCGAAACCACGACATGCAACTTCGTGTATATCAAGATCGCAATGGATAAATCCGGAATAATTCTTAACGATTTTTTCCTCCTATATAAATTATGCGATAAAGCATGTCTAATAAAATGTAGGAAAACGGATGCGCTTCCTTGTGGATGAGCGAATAAAAAATTGAAAAGGGATGACGTCCGAGGCGCTATATTCAAGTGTTTATTTCTTACAAGTTCCCAAGGGCTTCTAGAAAAGAAAGACATGCGATAACTGTCCGTCTACATGCATAATTATACTGTCGCCTCTATTTAAGATCTTCTGAATACTTGAGGTTTTCATGGTGCTCTGAGGAGTGCGCCCATTATATTTTTGTTCTGCGTAGTCGAAAATCCGAACAAGCGAAACATTAAAGTTTATAATGGAAGTGTTTATGTAAGTGGATCGTTGAGAAGTTGTACGGGAGGGTCGTCGAATCGGACCTGGGAAGACCGGTTTGGACGCTGGTCGGGTCCCGAGGCAACGGATGGCACGAAGGGGGCGAGGAGGGGACATTCCGCTCTCGGCTACTGCCATAATGGCGTCAAACGATAGATTATCCCACTCATTACACACTTTCTTTGGAATCAGAAACTCCAAATAATTTTGTACTAAAAAACGTTGTTTTTTTTCGAACGACTTCCACACCGAGTTAATTGAAGGCGAACGCCCCCCACTCCACGCCTCTTGTAATTACACAGCGCATAAACAACTCGTTTCGACCTAATGAGACGTCCGCAATTTATTTATGTTTCCCACCTAAGCTCGAACCAGCCCTTAGGTCACACCAGCTACGGGCTCTTCCCGCTTTATTATATTTCAGCGAACAATTTACTACACCAATCAGTTTTATCTTACATAACTAAATAGATTTCGGCTCTTTTTTATCACTTCCTCTACGAAAAAAGTTAATTTGAAAATATAATTTTTTTAAATATTTTTTTCTTAAACCTATGAGCAGGTTTTTTGATATCCAACATATAAAGCTCCTCTTAGTGAAATTGTTGTTGGCTATAGAGGGCGTTTTAACAGCCAAAAGATTGTTTCAACAAGACAAAGCTTGTTTTAACAGCAAGAAAAGGGAGTTTTAACGCAATAACCGGTGTTTTAGCTGGGCAAAGCTTGTTTTTACAGCAAGCAAAGTGCGTTTTAACAGCATAATGTGTGTTTTAGCAGAACAGAGCTCGTTTTTGCAGGAAGAAAAGTGCGTTTTAACAGCATAATGGGTGTTTTAGAAGCATGAAGCTTGTTTTTACAGCCAGAAAAGTGCGTTTTAACACCAAAATGTGCGTTCTAGAACCACTTAGTGGCCGTTTTTAATGCGAAATTGTGCGTTTAACAGCAAAAACATGAATTGTAACAGATCATCTAACATGTTCTTTTTTGTCTTAAAGGTCAAAGTTCACCTAAAAATGGTTTCTTTGGTCTTAAATGACGTGGTCTTCGTCGTTAGAGAGTCAGAGCAGCCTAAAAAGGAGTGTTTCTAGTCAAAAAAAGGTTTAAGTATACCTTAAAAGTGTTAAATATTTAAATAAAGAAGCTTAGGAAGTGATTTATCAAAAGCCTCATCGTTTCTCAAGACAGCCTGTGTTTCAACACCCGATCGCTCAAGATTTGATATTCATAAATTAAAGAGAAAAAAAAAAACTTGTCCTGAAGAATGTTTAAATATAATTATACGCCATAAAAAGGCTCCACCTGAAGGTATACGTGGGGTGTAAAAGTAGGAGCAGATTTTCGACGAAAAATAATTTTTTTCGAACCTCTTTTACAAAATTAACGATCCAGAACTGCCCCTTCAATTATATAGGCGTGACTTGGATCGGATTTTTAAATATTAAGACATAACGATAAAATTTGTACCAAGCGCCTTCTATCAGGTTTGCTTAATAGCGTGGCTCTTTATTGGTTTGTTTTTGTGGGAGTTCTTTTGTTGAAAACTTCTGGTTAATGTTCATTCTGGACGTTAAACAGTCGTAGTGGTCTAAACAAACGGATATGTGTTGTTGACCCCAATTTTAGAATCTGGCTCAAGACTCGGGCTCCTTCGCGTTTTTCAAAACCTGAATAAATCTCCAAAAATAAATCGTAATTTATAAATTAAAGGGCCCTGTTAAATATTTCGTGTGAGTGTATTATTCTCCTCGAATTTACATATCTTAACGAGCCAGGTTTGGGTTTGTTAAACATCAATTAAAACTCCATACGACGTTTAACGATAAAAATACACGTGAAAAAATTCCTAAAGTTTGAAAACGAGAAATAATGCGTACATAATTTAGGTGCCGATTAAGAAAACGTTGAAATTACCATCATCTGGTGTATTCTGACGCTTGAAAAACTACAGGTCGTAAACATTTCGTCCTAACAAGGCTTCCGGACGTCTGAAAACACATTTTAGCCTTGTTAAATTGTTAGAAAATTGTGAGAGACACACACCTTGAGTTTTACTTCCTCGTTTTTTTATGTTTAATTCTGGATTTTAAAAATAAGGGGTGCAATAAGTAGGCAGCTGCAGTTTCGATAACCTGCTGCTGGGATAAGGACCTCTAAAAGACGCGAATGATGCAATTTATAGGGTCTTGTGGAAGTGGTTTCAGGTGTCAAAAAACGACCCTTGCCCAACACTTTTTACATGGAAGATAAGACTTCAATGCATTTTGCTCAAAAACAGCCTTTTATGTTCTATAACGGCCAATTAGTCGCTTTTCTTCCGCTGTTAAAACGCATTTTCTGCTGAAAAAAATGTTCATTTCTGATGTTAAACCTCACTTTATGCCGTTAAACCGCACTTATGCCGTTAAACCGCACTTTATGCCGTTAAACCGCACTTAATGCGGTTATACCGCACTTTTCTGCCGTTAAACTGCACTTTTCTCCTGTTAAACCGCACTTTTCTGCTTTAAACCGCGTTGAAACGTACTTTTTGATGTGAAATGTGACCGCATGATGGCAATAATTTTTTTTTTTAGGTAGATTTTTTTTTAATTTTTTGAATAAGAAGTTAGGAAACAAAAATTTCTGAAAATTTTTTCGTTAGGCTTATTCTAGATGTTCGAGTATAAATTTACATTTTGTAAATTTTCATCCCACGATAAAGAAGGCAAGGAATAAAATGTCCTTGGCATGGTAAGTAATAAGGGTTGTAATTGTACATGTAGTTTTCTCTTTTATGTTCTCAGATTACATTATAAAAGGTGTCGTAAAGTCTCCATACGAGTCCTAAGGAGAAAGAGGGGGTCCCTGCGGTGTCCCAGTGGCGTAAAATACCGTCGAAACCCGCCAGGGAAGAGTGAAGAAGAAATTTGAAATTCAAAACTTGTACGCTGGAAAGAAGGTAGTGGATATCGAAAATGGGAATTATGTATAGAACAAGAAAACTGTCATACCGCATACGTTGTAATTTACAAGACATTTTTTCACGTTTTGTTGGTTTTATATGGAAAAAGTGCAACGTGGGCGAAAAATGCATCATTTGCATAAAAATTATCTTTCATAAAATTGCTGGCAGATTCTGACCAGAAATAACCAAAAAGTGCGTTTTGAAAACCAACAGGTTACTAAAGCCAAAAGTACTTTTTAACAGTAAAGTTAGCGTTCTAGAACAACATAAAGGTAATTTAAACATCAAAAAGTGCGATTTAACAGCATAAAGGGCGTTTTTAACAGCAAAAAGTGCGATTTAACAGCATAAAGGGAGTTTTTAACAGCAAAAAGTGCGATTTAACAGCATAAAGGGCGTTTTTAACAGCAAAAAGTGCGATTTAACAGCATAAAGGGAGTTTTAACAGCAAAAAGGGCGTTTTTAACAGCAAAAAGTGCGATTTAACAGCATAAAGGGAGTTTTTAACAGCAAAAAGTGCGATTTAACAGCATAAAGGGCGTTAGTTAACACAAAAAGTTGCGATTTAAACAGCATAAAGGCGTTTTTAAAAGCCCAAAAAGTGCGATTTAACAGCATAAAGGGCGTTTTTAACAGCAAAAAGTGCGATTTTACAGCATAAAGGGCGTTTTTAACAGCAAAAAATGCGATTTAACAGCATAAAGGGAGTTTTTAACAGCAAAAAGTGCGATTTTACAGCAAAAAGGGCGTTTTTAACAGCAAAAAGTGCGATTTAACAGCATAAAGGGCGTTTTTAACAGCAAAAGTGCGATTTTACAGCATAAAGGGCGTTTTTAACAGCAAAAAGTACGATTTAACAGCATAAAGGGCGTTTTTAACAGCAAAAAGTGCGATTTAACAGCATAAAGGGCGTTTTTAACAGCAAAAAGTGCGATTTAACAGCATAAAGGGCGTTTTTAACAGCAAAAAGTGCGATTTAACAGCATGAAGGGCTTTTTTTACAGTCAAATTTGCATTTTAGCAGCAAATCACCATAGAGGTCGTTTAACCAGCGTGATTTTTATAGTGAAAGTATCCCAAAGGCCAAATTACTATGATTCTAGGAATATAAAGGCCATATTTTATCGAAATAAACTATTTTCTGGAAATCAGCGCATAAAACTCATTCTTATAGCAATCTCTTTTACTTGATTCTAGAAATTTTAGTATTTTTCTCGTAAAAAAGGCGTCTTTCTTCAGATTTTACCTTAACTTTTTTAAGGTTTTTTTTTCGCTCACCTTTCTTTGTCAAATTATTCATACCTGGTAGTAAATCATTCAATAAAACATTGTTGTGACCGGTAAAAAAGTGAAAACCGTTACTTTGGTCCGACCTAAATATTTACCTTTAAAAAAAGAGGGCCCAATAAAACTTTTACTTTTGAATACCTTTCCAGGTACGACTTCGGTTCTCTTTGATTACTTTCGTTTTTTGTTACCTTCACTTTTCGTTTTGTACACATCGAAAATTGAATTCTTTGTTTCGCGTCGGACCCTTTTTTTTTTGTGTCTTGTGGGCGGTCGGGTAAGAAAAAAACCCTTTTTGAAATCGTCAGTCTTGTAGGTGCTTCAGAAGAAGTTATAACTTGAAAACTCTTGTGTCTTTTGAAAAGTTGGGAGGGAATTTTTGGCGGAATGGGTCGTTTTTTGGAGTCAGAAACATCATGGAGGACCAACCTACAGTTTTGAAATCTTCGATTTACCTCATGATACATATATTTCTCTCGTTTTCTAAGGTGAGCACATATTTTATATAATATGGTAGCTTAAAATACTCGAAAGATTTTAAACCTAGGGCCTTAACTCTTTCGGTTTTTTCGATTTCGTTTTTTAAATGGTGTTTGTTTAGAAGGGACCTTGGACGGAAAGATCGTTAGACCCGTAAATCGTCGTTTTTAGTCAGGGCCTTTCTTAATTATCCAAACGGCGGGGATGAGAACGTACGAGAAGGCGATAAACAAGGCGCGTCGGACCTTTCATAATTTCTCGTTATTCCACCTCGCGGACGCTCCAGACATCTCGGACCGGCCCACCTCTTTTCGCCCACTTCTTTTCGACTTTGGAATTGTAAGGAAATTAGAGAAAAGAATAAATTTTATGCCTTTTACAAGAAAGGAAATTGCACCTTCGCCTCGTCGAATAAAAAGTTTAATTCTATTACACCCAGCGGGATAACTGCTTACTATATTCAACTCTCTGGACCTCGTTGAACTTTATTGCACCCAGCTGGTTAAATTTAGAACCTATTTTACCCCCATTTTTTGAGATAGTTCTGAAAAGCTCTTGAGGGAAAAATTGAGATGTGATCAACCATATAAAATACATCATAATTTAGCTCGAAATTGAAATACCTCGAAAAAGCAAAAAAGAGCAAGAAGGCCCACTAAAGAACTATTTCATTAAACGAATTAAAAAATTAAAAATTAAATTTAATTAAATTAATTAAATTTAATTAATTAAATAAAATTAAATAAATTAAATAATTTAATTAATTAAACGAATTAAAAATTAAAATTAAATTAAACTTTCAAGTTATAGGTAGGTAGTAAGTAAAGTATCCAAACTTACTGGACGTCTCTTTGCCTCACTCCCCTTGGGATAGTAGAGGGAAGCTAAAGCAAAACCTCTACGTACCTATTTTTATAAAATTGGCAATAATTCTTATATTTAAAAAAATATCTAGGAGAATTTTCTTATTTTATAATAATTTTGGTTTATTTTTATGTTTAAGGTTCGTCTTTTTTAACTTTGGTTTTTGTAAGATCATAATTACTAATTAAGGTAAAATGTGCAAATATTAAATTAATTAGTTTAAGTATTAATAATGATTCATGAATATTCACAATAATAAATGAGAAAATAAAAGTTGAGCTGGACCCTTGTAGGGGCTTATGGCCGCTTTAGAAGCCGGGAAGATGGCGGGAGAGTTGGCCCAATCGAACAGCTCAGACAAAGGGCGGCCTCCCGTCTCGACTCCCTGCCATTCCTACCACCCGACCGGCATTTTTTCCTTCCATTACCTACTTGAAACAATTTTATTTACTAAACTTGACTTTTAAATTTTTTAAATATTTGGTTGTTTATTTTTGAAAGCTCGATACGACAGACTTCTTTGAGAGAGAGCTAGTGCAAGGGGGATGAGGCAAGAGGACTCCTGAATACAAACTGGAGGATAAAAAATAAATAAATTTAAACATAAAACCCAATAAATCTAGAAAATAAAGATTAACCCCTTTTAGGTAGATATTGATATTGCCAGCTAGACAATAGTCACTTGAAGCTAGATATCTATCTCTTTAAGCTATACATTAACCCTTTTTAGCTAGATATTGATCTCTTTGACGCCATTAGAGCTTACCCAAGGGGGGTGAGACAAGAGCGTCCTGAATACACAAGGTGAAACGGGAGTACAAAATATAATACCTGCCATAAAAACCAAAAAAGCTAGAAAATTAACTCTTTAGGATTGACATTAACCCCTTATAGCTTGAATCTTTCTAGCTAGGCAATAACCACTTGAAGCTACACTAAGCTTGAAGCTACATTGACCTCTTAAACTCGAATTAACCCATGTAGCTTATCCCCATGGTGGTGAGGCAAGGGGCCTCCTTAAAAAGGTTAAAATGGAAGATAAAAAATTAGCAAAGCTATAAAATAACCACTTTTAGCTATATATTAACCCGTTTAAGAGTGTACTAAAGGCCCCGGTTTTAGTATTCTCCGATTTTCTCCGGTTCTACTCAAAAATTTTTAACAATTTTGTTTTTAAGTTTCGTTGATTTTTAAATGCCGAACTACTAATGTGCTCCAAAAAAATATTTTTCCAGATTTTTGATTTTATTTCTTGTATAAATTAAAAAAAAATCAAATTCGACTCCATTGGGAGTTTCTTCAAAAAATATTAGAAAAAACGAGACCAAAAAATCGAAAATCGGTTCAAAGGTTCGGGAGCAAATCAAAGAATAAGATTATTCTATTTTTTCTCCTAGCGAAATATGTTTTAGGAGCACGCTAGTTGATCGCCATTTAATTAAAAAAGATTAAAAAAATGAAAAAAATTTCTCAGAAAAATTTTGAGTACAACCGTAGATATAGGTTCGGAGATAGCTAAAACCGGGGGCCTTTAGTACACTCTTGAACTAGAAAGTTGACCCTTCTAAGCTGGACAATTCCTAAAGCGTATAAAAATACCCAAAAGGTGTTTAACATTTTTGAATAATTGCTTCGGAAATCGTGAAGTGCGATAAAAAATCAGCCGAAACCGAATACGTCACGAAATCTAGGCCGGCCTTGTTTTATGAATGGAAAGGCTCCTTCGAACGTGAATGACAAGGAAGGGAAAACTCGACGTCATTCCACGATACGTTTACGGTGCGGTTTTATTGACTAATAAAACATTTTATGGCCTCATCGACCTCACTCCAGTCACCCCGAAAGCCCCCCTCTCTACTTTTCCACCGCACTATTCAAACTCGCATTCACTTTCTATCTTTTCCCTTCTCCCTCTTCACGATTTTTATCCCTCTCGGGTGTTGGGATAGGTAATCCTTCTTCAGTGTTCTTCTGTCCTAAATTAGTCAGAAGTCTATTTTTAAAGCGTTGAATTATTTATTTGATATTTTCTAAATTAGAAATAGCTTCTAGAATAAGTCTGGCGTCCTCTCCGTCCTATTTGCGTATAATATAAACAATGTGAAATGAATAATCTATTTTTTTTAAAGTCAGAATTCCAATTTTATTATTTTTTGATTACCAACGATAACTTTGTTTTAACAGCAAGATACAGCACAATAATGAGTTAAACAGTAAAATAATGCGTTTTATCAGCAAAATGATGCGTTCTACCAGCCAAAAAGATCGTTTTAACAGCAAAATAGAGCGTTTTAACAGTTTTTTTTGGCTCCCGCCGGTTAAGATAGGCGAATCGGCCCCGGACGAGTTTTCGCTTTATAATTTTTTAGGGTCTTTTATATCTAAAAAGGAACCAACTCACCAAATTTTAGGGTCCTAGGGTGCCCCTAGGGTCAGTTACAACAGAAAACGTGAAAAAGCGAAGTTTTGTCACTATTTATTTTTTCTCGGACGAAGAGATCAAATAAATTTTTTTTGCGAAGTCGAAAATTACTTAAAAACATGTCAGGAACAACTCAAATTTTTTTGGTTTGGATCAAAAAATTATTGAGACCAGTTTTGGACGTTTTTATGCGAAAAACCAGAGTGCGAATTTCACATTTTCTATTAAAAACAGTAGTTTAAAAAATCGTGACACATTTATATTAACAGGAAACGTGTTTTTTATGTAAGAAACACTCTTAATTTTTTTTCAGAATTTTAAAATTGGTGGATCGACTCCGTTTACAAAGAAAACCACACATGATTTTTGTAACGATTAACTTTAAACGTCCATAACTTCCTTAATTCTTAACCGATTTACTCATTCAATACACCGTTGGAAAATTATTTTAAAGGGCTATCAAAGTTGTTTTACTGAAAATAATGCTCAGATGACTCCTTCACCCTCAAAAATCGACTCAAAGTTGACCAACCAAAAAAAAATTTGTATTTTTTTATTTGCCCCAAAATGAGGTTCCCAACGTTTTTTGGTGTGAGGAACACGATTTTGAAGTCAATTTCTCGATAAAAAAAATTCATCACCCAGAATGCCTTCGAAGCCCAATATGAAGCCAATTTTGTCAGAATCATGTGTGGTTTTCTTTGAAAACGGAGTCGATCCACCAATTTTAAAATTCTGAAAAAAATTGAGAGTGTTTCTAACATAAAGATACACGTTTCCTGTTAATATAAATGTGTCACGATTTTTTTAACTACTGTTTTTAATAGAAAATGTGAAATTCGCACTCTGGTTTTTCGCATAAAAACGTCCAAAACTGGTCTCAATAATTTTTTGATCCAAACCAAAAAAATTTGAGTTGTTTCTGACATGTTTTTAAGTAATTTTCGACTTCGCAAAAAAAATTTTATTTGATCACTTCGTCCGAGAAAAAATAAATAGTGACAAAACTTCGCTTTTTCTCGTTTTCTGTTGTAACTGACCTTATGGGCAACCTAGGACCCTAAAATTTGGTGAGTAGGTTTCTTTTTAGATATAAAAGACCCTAAAAAATTATAAAGCGAAAACTCGTCCGGGGCCGATTCACCTATCTTACCCGGCGGGAGCCTTTATTCCATTCATTTTTCTGGCCTCATTTTTGTTAGATATTTACACTTAGTGGTCACTGTCGTAAATGAAGATATAAAAAAGTGTTGATGATGTTTTTATAATAAAGAGGGCGAGAGGGTCGAGGAAAAACGTTTTTTAATTCGATGCGTTCCCAAGTGTGGGGATATTAAGAAAAACGTATGGGGCCATAAGAAATGTGCCCGGAAAGTGGAATGGCGGTTAAGGGTTTAACCCAATCTATGTTTGAGGGGGTGTGAATGTGCCCACATTGCAGTTAACAATATTCAGACGACCGATAAATAGTTTAGCCGCGCGATAGGAAATTATCCTCCCCTGCATTGTCACCACCATTAACCGTCCAATAACCGCAAAACGGACGCAGGGCTACGTGCGCAACTCGGGACCAGAGAAACCCCAACTTTCCGACCTTAAATACGAGCCAAACAAACTTTAACATCAGTTTAACTATTTGTAGGCTAACTTAATTTATAAACGTTCTTGCAGCAAAATGTGCGTTTTAACAGCAAAAAAGAGCGTTTTAATAGCCAATGAGGCATTTTCACATATAATTGTGCGTTTTAACAGCATTGAATTTTTTTTTTCTCCATTTTCTTGCCTAATTTATGTAAGCATTTTTATGACTGACTTCTTGAGATCGTTTTTCAGGGATTTTTGAAGATTTTTTAAAGGTAGTTTTCGTTACAAATGGGTTTCAGATTTTAAGATTTCCAATTTCGGAACAGATCACCGAGTTTTATCTTGGGCCAATTTATTCTGGACGTTATCACGGTTTGTTGGGAATCTGAGTGGGTTAAAATATGACGGAGAAGAGTCCGTGAAAGGCGAGAGGAAGAGAGAGAGAAGGAAAAAAACAAAGAAAAGGCCATTAGACCTGATCTCTTCACTGTTCCTAAACAAAGTTATCGCCCCTGACGAGTTTTTATTGCTCAATAAACGCCCGGGCTCGTTAAATTTTATAAGGTCATAAAATTAATTTATGAGTGCCTTGGGGAAGGTGTGTTTTTTCTTGAAACGGCGCTGACAAGTGTCCGCCGGTTTATCTATTCAGATGCTCCTAAAGATTTTTTTGTTTTTTCGATGTTTTTTTGACCCTTGGGAAAATTGTGGCCACTGAGAGGGATCCCAAAATATTTTTGAAGATTATTCTTCAATAAGGGTTATCGCTTAACAGGCGGGGAGGTGATAAAAGAATGGGGGAAGTGGTGGAAGGTTGGGGGTAGTAGATGTGGCATGAATCATGAGGTAGGATGTGGGGGTGATTGGACGGTTTGGTGGGAGGATGCAGGCTGCGGGGGAGGTTGAAGGATATGGTGGGAGGAAGGCTGATCATGGATGTGAAGATGTTGGTGGACATAGGGATGTTGGGGAAGGTAGGAGAATGTAGGGGGAGGTAAGAGGATAAGGTTATGGAGGATGAGGGGGTAGAAACAAGGTTATGGGGGAGGTTGGAAGATGTGTAGGGAAGTAGGAGGAAATTGGGGATGTTGGAAGATGTGAAGGGAGGTAGGAGGATCATGAATGTGGATGTTGGGGAAGGTAGAAGAATTTGGGGGGGGGAGGTTGGAGGATGAGGGTGGAGGTTGGAGGATGAGGGTGGAGGCTACAGGATGTGGGGAGGTTAAGGGATGTGATGGGTTTGGTGGTGGTAGAGATGGGAAGTTTAGAGCGTTTTTTTCTGGAGCCCCCTTGCCTCACCCCCCTGGGTATAGGAGGGGAACTACAGGAAGGTCTGTAGAGAAACCGATTTTTGAGCAAGTTCTTTTTTCAGCCAACAAATATGAGCTTGCCGCTTAATTATTGATAGATTAAATTCAAGAATTTTGTGGATATTATAATCTTGGAGCCTCCATGGCATCCTAATCCCGTTTCTACTGCTAAAGAAAAAAAATCATCAAAAAACAAAGAATTTCGAAAACCGCAACTTCGATTTCGGTAATCAATAGGGACGCGCAGCCATTTTAGTTTGTTTACTACTCAATACTCATGCATCACCTCTACCTCAACACCATTTTAAATCAACGAAAACATTCTAAATTGAAATAAATAAAACTCATAAAATAATCACTTACCCGCGATAATTTATAAAAATTATTGAAAAAAAGATGGTGTTAGTGTTTTCGGAGAAGTGATGCCATTTTGTTGGTTAGAGTGGGGAGAGAAGAAAGCGCCTGGAATTTACGGTACCTACGTTATTCCTTTATCGGAAACGTTTAATCTTGAGAATATAAAAAAGAAAAAAACAACTTAAAACATTTTTATGTCGCCGAAAATGTCTTTTTATCGTCTCAAAGTGGCTTATTCGGGAGGCCCCATTTGGAGAATATCAAAAAGGCGACTTTGTATTCCGGTTTAGTTCCAAGACTGAGCGCTGTCGTCGTTTCTAACGCCATCTCCATTGTAATGAGGCTACCCGTCCGGAATATAAAAAACACACTAAAAAAATTACTTCTAAATTTTTTATTATTTAGAAATATTCTAAATTCTTATAGATTCCGTTGCTTTCCGTTTATGGATTGGAAATTAGCTTACAATGAAGTAGAATTTCAAGCCTGGAACAAAAGGGTCCAAAACGGTACATCGTTCTAGATCCCCCTTTTCTTTTTTTTCGTCAGTCGCTTTTATGCCGTTTGGAGCATAACTTCTTTTCTAAAGTTGTAAATTCGATATCGTCGAAACTAGCAATAATTCAGCGGTAAGTGGCAATTGATAAGTAGTTAGTCGGACATGGTGCCCGTTGTTGGCGAATTTATGGCCCGTCCATGATTGCGAATGATCTATCCGGAATCCATACGTGAGTCTCTGAACGGGAAACCGATGTTTTGAACGTAAATCTTCAATTACGAGGGGAAAGTGTACTTTCAATTCGCATTTTTTCCAGTGGAAATTTTTCTGTGAGTTTTGAATATTTTTTTAAATTGCTATTTTTATCCAAGGATTTTTTCCTGGGGTAGTTTTTTAAGTGTTTAAGCGGTTTTGTGGTTAAAACCCGAAAATTCCTTATGCCATTTTAGGTCAGAATAGACATCTTTTTTGTAGATTTTCGAAAAATTCGCATTTAAATTTCCAAGTGGTGCCACACCCCTCCAGGCGAGCATTTTTGGCTTGAACTTCTATCTGCGATACTAATGTCTTTGAGAGAGATACTTGTTACCGAGGTCCCATGAGCAATCTTGAGAAAAATGGTTCATTTGTGATATTTTAGTCAGAATATCAGTGATTTACGATCGACCGTGACGTGAGCGTATAAATCGTAATTAATGCACCGTAGGTGTGCCTCATTGTGTCTGTGACCAGGCTTCCCACCCATCGGCCTCTTACCACCATTATCTTCGCTTCCCAGAGTGGAAAAGCTAGTTTACTTTATTCAACATTTGAATTTCAATAATAAAACAGATTTATAGAAATGACTTGGATATTATTTTTTTCTCCCGAGTCGTTGTCTTGAATTTAAAATAAGGTGAAAGTTTATGTTCGTGTACAATAAACCACATTAGTCACAAACTATCTAGAAACCACGACGGGTTTAACATCAGATCCAAAATCAGGCGAAAGATTTCAGTCAACATTAGATCCAAATCAGGCACATAGTCCACTGGATGCAAATGCTTGAAAATAGGAAGTCTTGTCAGACCTGACATTAGATCCAAATCGGATGTTATGAAAAGCACTTAGTATATGTACATAGTTTCTTAGAAAAGAGGAGGCACTACAAGAATATGTACCAGGGCCCACAGGGCTCTATCGAAGCAACTGTTTTGAGTAGGTTATGGTATTTGGGATTAGATTTTTAATGAGTTGGAGTATAGGTAGATGATTGGTTTTTGTGAATACATAGTAATGAAGATATGATGAGAATGACAGTATGATTAGTCGATGGATTGTAAGGGCATGGAGGATAGGGTATGGAAGGTCTGTCCCATGGCAAGGGCAGAAGCTACACAGCCTAAAAATGATACACAAAAAAGATTTATTCGTTTAATAAAATAACCTTAAGAGGTCATAAATATGGCGTTCCACGTTATTTTTCTAAGCCGTTCTTTAATGTGGGCCGTGTTAAGTTACAGACGTTTTTAAGCGTATCACACATCACCTTTATCCAGGATCACCGTGAGATAAATCGGGGTTTTCCTCCCCGTCCTATTTTATTGCTCCTTCTCGCCTTATCCCTTGCGAGGAAAAATGATGGGGGCTCGAAAAAAAGAAGAATCGCCTACGCCTGCTTTTCTCGACCTTATAAATAAAAAAAACCTTATTTAAAGCGTCGCTATAACTGAAAATTAATTAACTGGATATGGAAAAACGTTTAGCTTGTACAAACAAACCGTTTCGAAAGCCTAAAATTCGGTTTTCGGGCAAGATTAAAATTAGATTTTAACAAGGAATGCAGAAACGCCCTAATGGATGTCGTTAATTTAGTATAAAATGATATGTTATTATTAATTTTTTTTATATATAAAAAAAACCGCTTTATAATAAAGGTTTCGTACAAAATCGTGTGTTGTGGTTTAGTGCCAACCGATTATTAGGATGTTTAAATCACTTAGTTTTTCTCTAGGCTGAGCCACCAATTTTAGAAAAAGATAAGAGTCAATTACTAAGGAGGGTCGATTTGAATCGGTCTAAGTGTTGGGGCGTTCGATTTTTTGGATGAAGGGCCCGGTTATTTGTAGTTTTAGCTCGTGAGTGCATTCACCGTTTTGCATAGGTGAAATAGTAGAAATGGCGGCGGCGGCGGATGCGACGGTAAAAAGGGCAAAAGGTCATCACGACCGCTGAGCGAGTTCGCCTTCCGCTCTCTTATTTTCCATATCGATACGATCGTTTTAATTATTCCGCAATGAGCTACCGAAAAAAAAACGCCTTCTTTTTGTGATATGGGTTATTTTGCGGGTGCCACACCTTGTGGAGATCCAGCATGCCTTGAAGGTCGATTTTCAAGGCCAATATATAATATTTGAAAGGCTAAAAAATGTAAAAACCCTGAGATTTTGACGAGATTTGACCCTTTTTATTTTACTAGAAAGTCACTTCTTAGGAGGACCCTTTTTTGACTATAAAGACTATTATAGAAGACGAAATTTGAACCTACAATAACAAGAAAGATACTTTGAGAATTTGTTATTAAAGGCTAGACTTTGACCCTTTTCGAAGAGAAGGAAACTTCTTATGTAGACTTTACCCCTTTTTGGTCATGAAATAAACTTCTTTGGAGGACTTTGCCCCTTTTCGGATGATAAATATAGTTCTTAGATGGATTTTGACCATTTTTTGACGAGAAAGAAACTTTTTTCAACAAGACATTTTAATTGAGTTTTGAACCCTTTTGTTTTGAAAGATAATTTTTTGGAGGATTTACCTTATTTTGGACCAACAAGACACTTTTTAGGTCGAGTTCAACCCGATTATGGACAAATTAAACACTTTTTAGGTCAATTTCAACCCTATTATGGACAAATAAGACACTTTTTAGGTCGATTTATACCTTATTTTGGATAAGTAAGACACTTTTTACGACTTCCTCCCAATTTAGGACAATTAAGACCAACTACGAGTGTATTTTGAACCTTTTTTTTATGGTAAAAAAGATATATTTAGTGACTAGTCGAGAAATCAACCGACTGTTCTTAAAAGGGGGGAAAAGGAGGGGACTTCTTTGCCCTTGACTTGAAGGTTCAATTAGCATAAAAATTAATGAATATTAATTGATAATTATATCAACAATTAACGTGTAGAAATTAATTAAATAAAACATTTTTCGCTAAAAAAATTTTTTTCTCCTTTAGCTGTCTTCACTATAAACGCTAAAACCGGTGTAATTTAATGTAAAACCTCGTCGTGGTAATCATGAAGCACGCTAATGTACGTAGAGTGGAGTGCGTGGTTTCACTTAACGTCGTTGGGTCTCCGAGTGGCGTGATTATCCGTGATAAATCCTTCCCGGGGGAATTTCAAAGTTTATGAGGCGACACGAGTCAGCTCAATCTTTAATAAGGGCGAAGAGAAAGGGCTAAAAATGAACAACTTTCGCACTAACATTTATGGATCTTTTACACTCAAAGTTTGAAAAGGGGAAGATTGTGTGAGGGATCATGGATGTGTCAGATCGGGGAGGTGGCTGGAAAAAATGGGAGGTTAGAGGAAGGTGATGGATGGTGGGGAAGGATAGGGGAGGGTGGCGCTAGGGTGCACCAATGGGGGAAGATTTGGTAAGGGGAGCGTAGGGAAGGCGACGAATGAATTTGGAGGATGGTGTGCCATGGGGAATGGTTTTTAAGATGTGGGGGGAGGTTGAGGTTGGTAGGGTGGTGGAAGGTGGATAGTAGCTATAGGAGGGTTTATCTTCTCTAAAACCTGAATAGGTATTCGGGGCAACCCCTTAAACTCTTTTAAAATCCTGTTCTGACTGGAAAAAAATTAAAATAATTATCCGATTGTAACTAGTTTGTTCAAAATACCGTGACTGGTAACTTGTACTATGATAATCACGTTATTAGACATTCCCCCCCTCGCAATCAACCTTCTGGAATCTTAAGACCGTCCTCACGCCGAACAAGAACTGAATCAATTACACTAAATTATATTCAGAAACCGCTCTATATAAAAAATTAACAAAAATAAATCAAAAAAGACTTCCTCAATTAGTTTTTTAATTAATAAAACGTCCCAAGGTAACCATCTCGACGTTATTGATCGCCCATTGTTATAAATGCACGATGATCCGTGACATTTGAATACTGCATACAATGCAATCGAAATGATAGTTTCGTGTTTTCCATTTTCTTTTTTTGTACATTTCGTAATAAACAAAAGGGTGAAACGTTCATCATGTTAAACAACGTGAACGTAGCATGTTCGAAGGCAATAACACGATCCGACTTGGCATGTTACATATATAAATTTAATTAAAGAAACGTTTAATATATTCTTAAGTCCAATCTATTAATTTTGTCTTATAGTTATTTAATATGAGATCCGGTAGATAAGGTTTTGTTTAAAATATTAGACCGGTTTGGTCCGTGGCTAGTAATTAGTTTAAAGATGTTTGAAAAGGTTAAGCTAAAAAATCTTGAAATTCGCGATCTTTATGTCTGACAAAACTAGTTCCAAGGGTTACCACTAGGGTTTCCAACCGTGCCGCTTAATTTTCAAATGTCCTTCATCATTAAATATCCTCAAAACCTCTTACTTATCAAACCGCTTAACTCCAAGCTTCTATAAACTCAATACCTCTACGCATCACATCCCTTACCACGCCGACTCCTTTCTAAAAAATTAGATTCAACGGTAACAAAATACCCTTTGGAAATGCTCCTGGGGGCTTGTAAACAAAAACTAATTTTTAGACCATTATATCTTCGAAATAACGATTTTAAAGAGGTCGTCGATCTCTTAAGTTGTTTTTTACTTTTCCCTACTTCTATTTGAAGAAGCCCGTTCTTTAAAAAAAAGAACATAAGAGAAAAAAAAAGGCTGAAAACGGCCGAAGGAAGCCGGGAATCGATCAAAATGGTTCCTCTGACGACCGGTTTTAGACGAACAAAAAGTCCTCCCGCAGGTAAAAAAGAAAAAAAGTAAAGCGGGAGAGACCCACGAAGCGCATGCCCGTCGTGAACCGTGGCTCAATGAAGAACCCCTTTTGGAATAAAAACTGATATTTTTTAAATTGTTTTATTACGTCCTCCATCTGGGAGATCCAGGAGGTGAAGGATTTTTCGTGTATTTGACTCCTTTCACGGTCTCCCTTTCCCAGGGTGGCTTGTAAGATTTGAGTCCAGCCTTCGTTTTCAAACTTTTGGTCCTTTCCGAATTAAGTTCGTTTAAAATGATGGAAGATTGAAGGGAATCGTGTGGGCCAGATTTGAGCGTCAGGTTTGTCCTCATGTTGTGTTTCGAGCTTCCGGAAACGGGACGGTTCGGACTTAACGATTTTCGTGTCTCCGGACGTTGCAAAATTGGGATTTTCGAGCCCGGGAAAGGCTTCAGAGGACTTGAAACTCGTGCTTGCGTTTTCGTCTTTTCGTCGCATTCTTCTCCTCTTGATTTCGGCCTCGAAATTTCTTTAAGGCGGTCTTTGAAGATGGTCATAACTGGCGATACGGGCCGTCTAAAACATGGACGGTTGATTTTCGGTATTTCTGGGCTTATGACGCTTCCACTCGGACTTATCGGCTTCCAAACCGGTCTGGGAGGGATCGGCTTGGTTTTTATCGGTTTTACTTCGTTTTGAGATGGTTTCATCTCGTATTTTTCTTTAAGCTTTTCTCTTATTCGTCTCTTTTTCTCTTCCAAAGCGCGTGATTTGTAAAGCGGTGGGAAGTCGAAGCTTTGAACTGTTTTTCTTGAGTTCCGATTGACGGATGATGGTCTGGAGAAGGTTTTGGGTTCGTTGGAATAGATAAGGCGCATGTCTTCGTTGTCGTCTGAAAAGTCATCATGGACATCTTCGTTGGAGGCTTCTTTCGAATCTCCTTTCGCCTTTTCGCTCACCCGTGCCCTCGGGTAGGGCTCCATCCTGGCCGACTTCTTCGCCATGTCCTCCGAACGCGAATGCGCTTTTAGTTTGCTCTCGTCAAGTTTAAAACGGACCGACGATTTCCGAGATCGGCCCGAATGGCTCGACGTACTTTTCAAACACGAGTTTGGAAAAGTTTTGTAACTTTTTTCCGACTTTTCTTCATCTTTTGACAAACTACAGCCTTTCTTCTTGTCTTCCTCACTTTGCCCTTCAAACTCGTCATTCAGTTTTTCAAAATTAAATTCCTATCAATTTCAAAAATTAATATTGTACTTGTCTAACTCCATGATCTTACAATCTCTGAAAGTCGCCTTTTTAATTGCTTAAGGCAATGGAGATCTGTACTATCCACACTGCTTTCCTAAAACAAATTTCTTGATTGAGAGAAACGTCAAGAAATTGTCTGAAAAAGAAAGTCTGGGGCCAGAAAAAAAGGTCTGCGTGACTGTTAGGTCTGGTGATAGAGGGCGCTTATCGATTAAAAGGTTCCCATTACACTACCCCTTCTTTATCCGAATCGTTTTCATCTTCATTCTGAAGGGCGACGTTTTCTTCCGAGCTAGTCGTCGTATTGTTGTTCTCATATATGACGTCAGTCTCTCCCGAACTAGTATCGCTCAGCTCGTCAAATTCCTGAAAAACCAACTTGTTCAATGAATTCCCTTAAAAACTTCTCTTCACTGTTTTTTCAACAGAAACCATCGTGAAGAACGATTTAAAAAGTATCTCTAACTAAATTTTAGACCAAAATACACAATTTTGAATTTGCATTGACAGGTGTTTTTGAAATTTGAATGTTTTACTTCATCTGATGAGTCCGATATCAGATTCTCGACGTCCACTGAAGCCTCGTACCATCTTGGCTCATCCTCTTGCTCATTTTCCTACAAGAAAAAATTTATTATTATTTTTTAAGCCTATTTAAGGCTCCTTTGGGATTGATCCACAAGTTTTTAAGCTTTAGCAACTGTTTCATGAAAGCAGCTCCCTAAAGATCAGCTACTTCAAAGAACAGCACTATCTGAACATTTATAACTACTTACTCTGTAATCAGAAATCTGATGTTTCCTAAACATTTTAAATTTCTGTCCTGTATAGGTAGTCCAGTATCGTTGAAAATATTTTAAAATTTAATGTTTGTGTGTGAAAATTGAACTAAAATTAGTCAGATGTGTTTTTATAAAAAATGTGTTATAGGAGTGGGGATTGGTAAAATGGAAGGGGAAGCATGGAGGTCGGAGTGGGAGGAGCCGGACGACTATGAACCCTAGTGGGCGTTGGACGTAATGGGGGATTTAAATGGGAGAAATAATATTTAAAAATTAGTTTTCTCTTTAATTATTTTAACTAAATTATTTTTAATTTTTTAATTATTCATGTAATGAAAAGCGTTTTTAAATTTTTTTTGAATTTGACATTTTAGAATTTTTTTATGGATTAAAAAAATAAAAGAACAGCCATGAAAGGCGGTTATGGAAAGCGGGGGTTATGATATATTCGACTTCGTATTTCTTGTGTTCATGATCTGTTTATGAGGCAACCAAGGGATTAGTAATAAGCGTATTTACTCAGTAACTCTTGTGAGTTGGATGGTGATATAATGGGCCCGTATAAGGTGAGGCCGTTGATCATATAACTCCGTAGCCCTGCTCTAATGCTTGCACAGGCCTCGGGAATCTGATCAATAGCCCTCCTCCTCTCCCCGTCCTTCCTCTCTCCGTCTCCCTGGGAGTCCCAGGTTCCTTTTTTCAATACAACTCTTTATTTCTTAACACAAAATAATTTATTTTTCGGCCTAATACGACAAAATGTTCAATGTACAATTTTGGATTTGCACGCAGCAAGAAGCTAAAGTATCAGGTTGATCCAATGAAACTCGAAGCTTGTTTAGACGTTTATTCCTTAGTTCAACACAGACTGCCCGGGCTTAAGGCCTAGGGCTTTTTATATAAAACGGGGAGCCTTGCCTACGACGGAGGAGCGGTCTCATTGGCCACACGTCGTCCCCTCCCTACCGGTTAGCGAGCTCGGAACCGGTAGGCAAGGGATCGAGCTCGAGGTTCTTGGCCGGCGTTCGCAACGTCTTCCCTCCGCCAAACCACTCCATTCTTTTGGCTCAATGTAGCCGCTTCTCAGTCTACTACACTATCTCCCCCTTAATAACTTAAGCACATAATTTTCTAGAACAACGGGTACCTTAAGTCGAACATATGAATCATCAGTCTTACATCGATCGTGAATACATTTAAAAAAAAACGTTTCCTCAAACCATTCAACCAATACATGTACATATAAATGGAAAAACCGAACCCTTTTACAAAAAATATAAAATTAATTAAACCACTCTTAACTCTAATGAAATACACACTCTTTGCAAAATACAATGCCAGATACCTACATAATTACATAAACTTGGTAGTTACAATAGTTACAAAATACAATATCAACTCTATACAATTTATACAATACTATTTGTTTTTTCTATACAATTTATACAATACTATAATTATTATTACAATTTATACAATACTATTATTATTATCTTTTTTTTTTTTTTTTTTTTTTTTTTTTTTTTTTTTTTTTTTTTTTTTTTTTTTTTCTTCTCAATATAATGTTATAATTTTCACTCTACATATTCTTTAATTACATTATGAAACAAGATCTTATTCCTGATTAGGTGTCCGTTGCTCGTCTGAAACAACGAGCACACAAAATGAGAACATTGAACGAACTAAGACTAACAGGGATGTAAAATGCCATTAATTTAGCTTGGCCCCGACTGCGGAGGAGAAGGACCGTACGCCCTGCCCGAACGAGTCCGTGACGGCTCGGCAAGGGCTGGCTCTGCGGGACCCACACTCGGGGAGCCAGGTAGAGACCGAGGCTCGGCCGACGGAGGAGGCCAGGAGAAAGTCAAATCATTCGCGCTTGGACAGGGAGGAGTGGACCCCACCCTCCTTCGTAGTTGAGCCCGGTGAACTTTATGCGTTCCCCCAGAGTCCAGCGAAACCTCGTACGTGGTGACCGATAGGCGGGAAACGACCACCCCCTTTTCCCAGACCGCCGGCTTTTTAAACGGATAAGTCAAAACCCACACGTTTCCAGACAATCCCTCGCCTGCCTCGGGTGCCCCCCGCGGGTCTGCGTTGGATGATTTTCGCAAAATAGAAAGGGCTGTTCTCGGGTGAAATTGGAAAATCTTGAGCATCGGCGCCACTCCCGTCGAAACCGAAGGAGTTGCCCTGTACGATGCGAGGGCATGTGCCAACGCCACCCCGGGTGGGATAGAGGGATTCGTTTGTGACGTTTTCCGCAACGATTGCTTCAGGATGCTGACAAACTTTTCCACTTGGCCGTTTGACCTGGGATTATAGGGAGGAGAAAATGTCAGGGTAATCGAGCGGGCAGAGCAAAACCCCCGAAACGCATCTGAAGAAAATGGGGGCCCATTGTCCGAAACCAGGGTATTTGGGACCCCAAACCTACTAAAAACATTATCCAAAAACGTCTCCACCACCCCACGATTGTAGGATGAAACCAACTCACATTCCGGCCATTTGGAAAACGCATCAACTAGAAGCACATAGTTACGCCCTTGAAAATAAAAAACATCCACGTGTACCCGATCAAATGGATACTGAGCAGGCGCCCACGGAACACGACTGTGCGGCTCTGGGAGCTGAGGAGCGAAAGATTGACAGGCATCACACGACCGAACGTAATTCTTGATATCCTTATCGACGCCAGGCCACCAAACATAAGAGCGAGCTAGCATTTTCATCCGCGTTTCCCCCGGGTGGCCGTCATGCAACATCGATAAAACCTTGCCCCGGAGGCTGGACGGTACCACCAACCGATCGAGAAAATACAAACATCCATTTTGAGCCGACAGATCGCGCCTCACGTCATAAAAGGGAACCAAAGTCGCATCCCCCCCGCGCGCTTCCCATTGCGAGCTCAATTTATCAATCACTTGTGATAGCAGTTGGTCCTCCGAAGTCGCCGCCGCCGATTCCTCCAGAGAAACGGGCGGCAGGAGAGTATGAAGGAAAAAACAATCGTCACTAACGCTATTGAGCTCAGCAGATGGAAGGCGGGAGAGCGCGTCTGCTTGAGGAATGAGCTTTCCACTCTTGTGAACGATAGTATAATTGTATGACGATAAAATTTCCGCCCAGCGCACCAAACGCGATGCCGCCACCGTCGGGATATTTTTATGTTCCGAAAAAATCGTTCGCAATGGCATATGATCAGTTTCAATCAAAAAATGCCTCCCAAAAAGATACTTGTGAAATTTCGTAACCCCGAAAATGATAGCGTAAGCCTCTTTCTGCAACTGGCTGTAATTCCTCTGGGCCGAGTTCAAGGTCGCGGATTCAAAAGCAATCGGATACGATCGGCCATCAACCACGTGACTCAGGACGGCCCCCACCCCGACAGAACTAGAATCAACCGTAAGTACCAACGGTTTGGAAGGGTCAAAATAAACCAGCGAGACTTTATCCGACAGCAAACTCTTCGATTTGAGAAAAGCCGCCTGACACGACTCGTCCCAAACCCACGTAGACCCCGACCGTAACAAGGCGTGCAAGGGCTCCAATACATCCGATGGAAACGTCAAAAAATTATGAAAAAAATTAAGCATGCCTAAATACGCGCGCAGCTCGGTAACAGACTTAGGGGGCGGCATTTCCTTTATGGCCGCAACCTTTGCCGGAGAGGGAGATCGCCCAGAAGCCGATAGAACGAACCCCAAAAAGTCCACCGTCTGCACGAAGAATTCTGATTTGTCCCGATTAAGTTTTACATTGCTGTTGTCTAACAAGGCTAAGACCGCCATAAGCCGCTCCCTGCATACCCGTTCGCTCGGCCCCCCAATAAGAATGTCGTCTAGGAAAGCCGCCACCCCGGCCATGGAACCAATCAAACCGTCCATAAATTTCTGAAAAATTGGCGGAGCGCATGCCAAACCGAACACCAGCCGGGAATATTGGAATAGCCCAAACGGGGTATTCACGGTCAACATGGGCCGACTCCCAGGATGCACCGGAAGCTGCAAATACGCGTTGGTTAAATCTAGGCGGCAAAAAACAGAGCAACCCACAAATTGGTGAAAAATTTCATCTGGCCGTGGCAAGGGATAAATATCCATCACAAGCTGAGGATTGACGGTACGCTTCAAATCGACGCATAACCGAATCGAACCCCCTTTCTTGGGAACCACCACCAAGGGGCTAGCCCAATCCGACGCCGATACGGGAACCACAATTTTCCGGGCACATAACATATCTAATTCCGATTTTACCGCGTCTCGGAGGGCGAAGGGCACGGAGTATGGTTTCTGAAACACCGGCTTCGCCCCCGGCTTCAAGTTAATGTGAACTTGATAACCCGTTATGGGGACATCGTTATCGGTGAGGCCAAAGGCCCTTGGAAAAGACTGACAAAACGGAAGAGGGTCAATAACCGAAACTGGTGCCATGAAAAAGGAGTCCCACCCCGGAAAGACCTTCTTAAGGAGGTCCCGGCCCAAAATGGCGGGCGGGGACAGTCGAGAAGCTATGTAAAGCCTCGCCGAGACCTGAGAGCGGGAAAACCCAGGGAAAGTGAACGTAACGGTCTGGGAACCAACAATGCGAAGGGGGGAGGAAGAAGCGGTCATGACCTCAAAGGATCCCTGCTGGATACCTGAGCCGGGCAACACCCCCTTGAACAATCCCTTATCCACCAAGGTTATTGAACTCCCTGTATCAACTAAAAATTTCACCGGCCCCGAACCATTTAACGTAACGGAAAGCAAAACTGGAGGAGCTATCTGACACACCGCCCCATCCCGAGGGTCAAAACCACTTGCGTGGAGGACGGAGGGAGGGACTTCCATACCGTCATCATGCACATTAATTTTACTGCCACCGCGGACGCCCGAGGAGGGGAACTCCTCGGTGCGAGCACCCGTTACCGGGCTCCCGTCCACCGACGTGGGCACCAAGCCAAACAAATGGTCCTTAAATGCTTTCAACGGATCCGCCACTGAAGGTGACGAAACCGCTTTACAATGCGTATTGGAAATGGAAAAAGACGTACCGTGGTCAGCCGACTCCAAGGCGTGCGTAGATTCCTGCTTCCGTTGGGGGCAAAACCGTCGAATGTGCCCCGTTTGTTGACAAAGGTTGCAAGTCCAACTTCTAGCCGGGCAGGCGGACGGATCGTGGGCCCTGACGCAGCCGTTGCATAATTTTTTTCCACCCCGAGATGACTGGTTCTTCTTTCTCTGGCCGTCAAACCTCCGAGGAGCGTGGCGAGGGGCCCCCGAAGAGATCGCCGCCAGCGAAGGAGCGGGGGTTGGCTGGGTCAGCCGCAGCGTCGCCGTCTTCATAGCCTCGGTTGCGATCGCCAAGTCCGCCCATTTCGAGAACGTCCGATCCGTCCCCAAGGTCAGAAGCGCGGCAACCACGGAGGAGTCCTTAACACCCCCAAGCAGCCGATCGCAAAGTGAGGCGTCGAGCATTTCCTTGTAGTCACACCGAGCGGCAGCTCGACGCAGGAGGGCGATAAAATCCTGCACCGACTGACCTTGAGCCCGTTCCAGGGACGAGAACTCAAACCGGGCGAGAGCGGTGCTGGAAGCCGGTTTGAAAGTCGATTTCAGAGCTGAGACGCATTCGTCAAACTTCGCGTCTTTTAACAACGCCGGGTGAAGGGCATTCTTCAGCCTGGAGAAGGCCTCCGGCCCGAGGAGGCACGCCAGCTTGGCCACCTTCATTTTGTCGTCGGTGACTTTCTCCGCCACAAAATAGAACTCCAGGCGGTCCAAGTAGTCCTCGATATCGTCGGAAGGCGAAAAAGTAGGGCCGGCAGAAGACATGGCAAACAAGGCGTAGGCAATAGCTGCTCTCCGTTAAAGAATCAAACGGGTCAGTAGAACACAAGCAATAGCTGCTTATACGGTCGTCACGCAGGGTCGTCAGAACTCGTCGCCAATAAAGTATCAGGTTGATCCAATGAAACTCGAAGCTTGTTTAGACGTTTATTCCTTAGTTCAACACAGACTGCCCGGGCTTAAGGCCTAGGGCTTTTTATATAAAACGGGGAGCCTTGCCTACGACGGAGGAGCGGTCTCATTGGCCACACGTCGTCCCCTCCCTACCGGTTAGCGAGCTCGGAACCGGTAGGCAAGGGATCGAGCTCGAGGTTCTTGGCCGGCGTTCGCAACGTCTTCCCTCCGCCAAACCACTCCATTCTTTTGGCTCAATGTAGCGCGTTCTCAGTCTACTACAGGTAGGTACTTTTTATTGTTAAGTGGATACCTACTTTTTAGTAGGTGGGTATTTTTTACCTACTATTTGGTAGGTAGGTACGTAATTTTCTTCATTTAGTGGTGGCTACTTTCTTACTAGGTAGGTACTTTTTATTGTTAACAGTGTACCTACTTTTTAGTAGGTGGGTATTTTTTACCTACTGTTTGGTAGGTAGGTACGTAATTTTCTTCATTTAGTGGTTACTTTCTTACTAGGTAGGTACTTTTTATTGTTAACAGTGTAGTTACTTTTTAGTAGGTGGGTATTTTTTACCTACTGTTTGGTAGGTAGGTACGTAATTTTCTTCATTTAGTGGTTACTTTCTTACTAGGTAGGTACTTTTTATTGTTAAGTGGATACCTACTTTTTAGTAGGTGGCTATTTTTCACCTACTATTTGGTAGGTAGGTACGCAATTTTCTTCATTTAGTGGTTACTTTCTTACTAGGTAGGTGCTTTTTATTGTTAACAATGTAGTTACTTTTTAGTAGGTGGTATTTTTTATTGGTAGGTAGGTACGTAATTTTCTTCATTTAGTGGTTACTTTCTTACAAGGTAGATACTTTTTATTGTTAAGTGGATACCTACTTTTTAGTAGGTGGTTATTTTTTACCTACTGTTTGGTAGTTAGGTACGTAATTTTCTTAATTTAGTGGTTACTTTCTTACTAGGTAGGTACTTTTTATTGTTAAGTGGATACCTACTTTTTAGTAGGTGGCTATTTTTTACCTACTGTTTGGTAGGTAGGTACGTAATTTTCTTCATTTAGTGGTTACTTTCTTACTAGGTAGGTACTTTTTATTGTTAACAGTGTAGTTACTTTTTAGTAGGTCTTTTAGCCTGAGAAATAACGTCTAAATAAGTAATTATCTAATTATCTAATTAAGTAATTAAGTAATTATCTAATTAAGTAATTATCTAATTAAGTAATTATCTAATTAAGTAAATATCTAATTAAGTAATTATCTAATTATCTAATTATCTAATTATCTAATTATCTAATTAAGTAATTATCTAATTATCTAATTATCTAATTAAGTAATTATCTAATTATCTAATTATCTAATTATCTAATTATCTAATTATCTAATTAAGTAATTAAGTAATTAAGTAATTAAGTAATTAATTAATTAAGTAATTATCTAATTAAGTAATTAAGTAATTATCTAATTATCTAATTAAGTAATTATCTAATTAAGTAATTATCTAATTAAGTAATAAGGCTAAAAGACAAGAAATAACGTCAATGTTTAAACCTCCATATCTCGAGAACGGCTGGAGCGATTCATTCGGCAGACCGATTTTTGGAAAGGAATTTTTAAGCTCTTTCCAAAAGATTTTATGGTCCATTTCGAGAACGTCCGATCCGTCCCCCAAGGTCAGAAGCGCGGCAACCACGGAGGAGTCCTTAACACCCCCAAGCAGCCGATCGCAAAGTGAGGCGTCCAGCATTTCCTGTAGTCACACCGAGCGGCAGCTCGACGCAGGAGGGCGATAAAATCCTGCACCGACTGACCTTGAGCCCGTTCCAGGACGAGAACTCAAACCGGGCGAGAGCTGTGCTGGAAGCCAGTTTGAAAGTCGATTTCAGAGCTGAGACGCATTCGTCAAACTTCGCGTCTTTTAACAACGCCGGGTGAAGGGCATTCTTCAGCCTGGAGAAGGCCTCCGGCCCGAGGAGGCACGCCAGCTTGGCCACCTTCATTTTGTCGTCGGTGACTTTCTCCGCCACAAAATAGAACTCCAGGCGGTCCAAGTAGTCCTCGATATCGTCGGAAGGCGAAAAAGTAGGGCCGGCAGAAGACATGGCAAACAAGGCGTAGGCAATAGCTGCTCTCCGTTAAAGAATCAAACGGGTCAGTAGAACACAAGCAATAGCTGCTTATACGGTCGTCACGCAGGGTCGTCAGAACTCGTCGCCAATAAAGTATCAGGTTGATCCAATGAAACTCGAAGCTTGTTTAGTCGTTTATTCCTTAGTTCAACACAGACTGCCCGGGCTTAAGGTCTAGGGCTTTTTATATAAAACGGGGAGCCTTGCCTAGAACGGAGGAGCGGTCTCATTGGCCACACGTCGTCCCCTCCCTACCGGTTAGCGAGCTCGGAACCGGTAGGCAAGGGATCGAGCTCGAGGTTCTTGGCCGGCGTTCGCAACGTCTTCCCTCCGCCAAACCACTCCATTCTTTTGGCTCAATGTAACCGCTTCTCAGTCTACTACAGGTAGGTACTTTTTATTGTTAAGTGGATACCTACTTTTTAGTAGGTGGGTATTTTTTACCTACTATTTGGTAGGTAGGTACGTAATTTTCTTCATTTAGTGGTGGCTACTTTCTTACTAGGTAGGTACTTTTTATTGTTAACAGTGTACCTACTTTTTAGTAGGTGGGTATTTTTTACCTACTGTTTGGTAGGTAGGTACGTAATTTTCTTCATTTAGTGGTTACTTTCTTACTAGGTAGGTACTTTTTATTGTTAACAGTGTAGTTACTTTTTAGTAGGTGGGTATTTTTTACCTACTGTTTGGTAGGTAGGTACGTAATTTTCTTCATTTAGTGGTTACTTTCTTACTAGGTAGGTACTTTTTATTGTTAAGTGGATACCTACTTTTTAGTAGGTGGCTATTTTTCACCTACTATTTGGTAGGTAGGTACGCAATTTTCTTCATTTAGTGGTTACTTTCTTACTAGGTAGGTACTTTTTATTGTTAACAATGTAGTTACTTTTTAGTAGGTGGGTATTTTTTATTGGTAGGTAGGTACGTAATTTTCTTCATTTAGTGGTTACTTTCTTACAAGGTAGATACTTTTTATTGTTAAGTGGATACCTACTTTTTAGTAGGTGGTTATTTTTTACCTACTGTTTGGTAGTTAGGTACGTAATTTTCTTAATTTAGTGGTTACTTTCTTACTAGGTAGGTACTTTTTATTGTTAAGTGGATACCTACTTTTTAGTAGGTGGCTATTTTTTACCTACTGTTTGGTAGGTAGGTACGTAATTTTCTTCATTTAGTGGTTACTTTCTTACTAGGTAGGTACTTTTTATTGTTAACAGTGTAGTTACTTTTTAGTAGGTCTTTTAGCCTGAGAAATAACGTCTAAATAAGTAATTATCTAATTATCTAATTAAGTAATTAAGTAATTATCTAATTAAGTAATTATCTAATTAAGTAATTATCTAATTAAGTAAATATCTAATTAAGTAATTATCTAATTATCTAATTATCTAATTATCTAATTATCTAATTAAGTATTATCTAATTATCTAATTATCTAATTAAGTAATTATCTAATTATCTAATTATCTAATTATCTAATTATCTAATTATCTAATTAAGTATTAAGTAATTAAGTAATTAAGTAATTAATTAATTAAGTAATTATCTAATTAAGTAATTAAGTAATTATCTAATTATCTAATTAAGTAATTATCTAATTAAGTAATTATCTAATTAAGTAATAAGGCTAAAAGACAAGAAATAACGTCAATGTTTAAACCTCCATATCTCGAGAACGGCTGGACCGATTTATTCGGCAGACCGATTTTTGGAAAGGAATTTTTAAGCTCTTTCCAAAAGAATTAACGGTCCGATCCCCTAAAGCCAACTGTTTTCGAGATATTTGAGTTTAAAGACTACCAAACTTCAAACCTTCATATCTCGAGAACGGCTAGACTGATTTATTTGGCAGACCACTTTTTGGAAAGCTTATTTCAAGCCCTATCAAAAAGATAAAATGGTCCGATCCCGTAAATCCAACCGTTTTCGAGATATTTGAGTTTTAAGGCTAAAAGACGAGAAATAACGTCTAAATAAGTAATTATCTAATTATCTAATTAAGTAATTAAGTAATTATCTAATTAAGTAATTATCTAATTAAGTAATTATCTAATTAAGTAATTATCTAATTAAGTAAATATCTAATTAAGTAATTATCTAATTATCTAATTATCTAATTATCTAATTATCTAATTAAGTAATTATCTAATTATCTAATTAAGTAATTAAGTAATTATCTAATTATCTAATTATCTAATTATCTAATTATCTAATTATCTAATTATCTAATTAAGTAATTATCTAATTAAGTAATTAAGTAATTAAGTAATTAAGTAATTAAGTAATTATCTAATTAAGTAATTATCTAATTAAGTAATTATCTAATTAAGTAATTAAGTAATTATCTAATTAAGTAATTAAGTAATTATCTAATTATCTAATTAAGTAATTATCTAATTAAGTAATTATCTAATTAAGTAATTATCTAATTAAGTAATTATCTATTTAAGTAATAAGGCTAAAAGACGAGAAATAACGTCAATGTTTAAACCTCCATATCTCGAGAACGGCTGGACCGATTTATTCGGCAGACCGATTTTTGGAAAGGACTTTTTAAGCTCTTTCCAAAAGATTTAATGGTCCGATCCCCTAAAGCCAACTGTTTTCGAGATATTTGAGTTTAAAGACTACCAAACTTCAAACCTCCATATCTCGAGAACAGCTGGACTGATTTATTTGGCAGACCACTTTTTGGAAAGCTTATTTCAAGCCCTATCAAAAAGATTAAATGGTCCGATCCCGTAAATCCAACCATTTTCGAGATATTTGAGTTTTAAGGCTAAAAGACGAGAAATAACGTCAATGTTTAAACCTCCATATCTCGAGAACGGCTGGAGCGATTCATTCGGCAGACCGATTTTTGGAAAGGAATTTTTAAGCTCTTTCCAAAAGATTTTATGGTCCGATCCCCTAAAGCCAACTGTTTTCGAGATATTTGAGTTTAAAGACTACCAAACTTCAAACCTTCAAATCTCGAGAACAACTAGACTGATTTATTTGGCAGACCACTTTTTGGAAAGCTTATTTCAAGCCCTATCAAAAAGATAAAATGGTCCGATCCCGTAAATCCAACCGTTTTCGAGATATTTGAGTTTTAAGGCTAAAAGACGAGAAATAACGTCTAAATAAGTAATTATCTAATTATCTAATTAAGTAATTAAGTAATTATCTAATTAAGTAATTATCTAATTAAGTAATTATCTAATTAAGTAATTATCTAATTAAGTAATTATCTAATTAAGTAATTATCTAATTATCTAATTATCTAATTATCTAATTATCTAATTATCTAATTATCTAATTAAGTAATTATCTAATTATCTAATTATCTAATTAAGTAATTATCTAATTATCTAATTAAGTAATTATCTAATTATCTAATTATCTAATTATCTAATTATCTAATTATCTAATTATCTAATTATCTAATTAAGTAATTATCTAATTATCTAATTAAGTAATTATCTAATTATCTAATTATCTAATTATCTAATTATCTAATTATCTAATTATCTAATTATCTAATTATCTAATTATCTAATTATCTAATTATCTAATTATCTAATTATCTAATTATCTAATTATCTAATTATCTAATTATCTAATTATCTAATTATCTAATTATCTAATTATCTAATTATCTAATTATCTAATTATCTAATTATGTAATTATCTAATTATCTAATTAAGTAATTATCTAATTAGCTAATTAAGTAATTATCTAATTAAGTAATTATCTAATTAAGTAATTATCTAATTAGGTAATTAAGTAATTAAGTAATTATCTAATTAAGTATTTAAGTAATTATCTAATTATCTAATTAAGTAATTATCTAATTAAGTAATTATCTAATTAAGTAATTATCTAATTAAGTAATTATCTAATTATCTAATTAAGTAATTATCTAATTAAGTAATTATCTAATTAAGTAATTATCTAATTAAGTAATAAGGCTAAAAGACGAGAAATAACGTCAATGTTTAAACCTCCATATCTCGAGAACGGCTGGACCGATTTATTCGGCAGACCGATTTTTGGAAAGGACTTTTTAAGCTCTTTCCAAAAGATTTAATGGTCCGATCCCCTAAAGCCAACTGTTTTCGAGATATTTGAGTTTAAAGACTACCAAACTTCAAACCTCCATATCTCGAGAACGGCTGGACTGATTTATTTGGCAAACCACTTTTTGGAAAGCTTATTTCAAGCCCTATCAAAAAGATTAAATGGTCCGATCCCGTAAATCCAACCGTTTTCGAGATATTTGAGTTTTAAGGCTAAAAGACGAGAAATAACGTCAATGTTTAAACCTCCATATCTCGAGAACGGCTGGAGCGATTTATTCGGCAGACCGATTTTTGGAAAGAAATTTTTAAGCTCTTTCCAAAAGAATTAACGGTCCGATCCCCTAAAGCCAACTGTTTTCGAGATATTTGAGTTTAAAGACTACCAAACTTCAAACCTTCATATCTCGAGAACGGCTAGACTGATTTATTTGGCAGACCACTTTTTGGAAAGCTTATTTCAAGCCCTATCAAAAAGATAAAATGGTCCGATCCCGCAAATCCAACCGTTTTCGAGATATTTGAGTTTTAAGGCTAAAAGACGAGAAATAACGTCTAAATAAGTAATTATCTAATTATCTAATTAAGTAATTAAGTAATTATCTAATAAGGTAATTATCTAATTAAGTAATTATCTAATTAAGTAAATATCTAATTAAGTAATTATCTAATTATCTAATTAAGTGATTATCTAATTATCTAATTATCTAATTAAGCAATTAAGTAATTATCTAATTAAGTAATTATCTAATTAAGTAATTGTCTAATTATCTAATTAAGTAATTATCTAATTAAGTAATTATCTAATTAAGTAATTATCTAATTAAGTAATTATCTAATTAAGTAATTAGGTAATTAAGTAATTATCTAATTAAGTAATTAGGTAATTAAGTAATTAAGTAATTAGGTAATTAAGTAATTAAGTAATTATCTAATTAAGTAATTAAGTAATTATCTAATTAAGTAATTAAGTAATTATCTAATTAAGTAATTAAGTAATTATCTAATTATCTAATTAAGTGATTATCTAATTAAGTAATTATCTAATTAAGTAATAAGGCTAAAAGACGAGAAATAACGTCAATGTTTAAACCTCCATATCTCGAGAACGGCTGGACCGATTTATTCGGCACACCGATTTTTGGAAAGGACTTTTTAAGCTCTTTCCAAAAGATTTAATGGTCCGATCCCCTAAAGCCAACTGTTTTCGAGATATTTGAGTTTAAAGACTACCAAACTTCAAACCTTCAAATCTCGAGAACAACTAGACTGATTTATTTGGCAGACCACTTTTTGGAAAGCTTATTTCAAGCCCTATCAAAAAGATAAAATGGTCCGATCCCGTAAATCCAACCGTTTTCGAGATATTTGAGTTTTAAGGCTAAAAGACGAGAAATAACGTCTAAATAAGTAATTATCTAATTATCTAATTAAGTAATTATCTAATTATCTAATTAAGTAATTAAGTAATTATCTAATTAAGTAATTAAGTAATTAAGTAATTATCTAATTAAGTAATTAAGTAATTATCTAATTATCTAATTAAGTAATTATCTAATTAAGTAATAAGGCTAAAAGACGAGAAATAACGTCAATGTTTAAACCTCCATATCTCGAGAACGGCTGGACCGATTTATTCGGCAGACCGATTTTTGGAAAGGACTTTTTAAGCTCTTTCCAAAAGATTTAATGGTCCGATCCCCTAAAGCCAACTGTTTTCGAGATATTTGAGTTTAAAGACTACCAAACTTCAAACCTCCATATCTCGAGAACGGCTGGACTGATTTATTTGGCAAACACTTTTTGGAAAGCTTATTTCAAGCCCTATCAAAAAGATTAAATGGTCCGATCCCGTAAATCCAACCGTTTTCGAGATATTTGAGTTTTAAGGCTAAAAGACGAGAAATAACGTCAATGTTTAAACCTCCATATCTCGAGAACGGCTGGAGCGATTTATTCGGCAGACCGATTTTTGGAAAGGAATTTTTAAGCTCTTTCCAAAAGAATTAACGGTCCGATCCCCTAAAGCCAACTGTTTTCGAGATATTTGAGTTTAAAGACTACCAAACTTCAAACCTCCATATCTCGAGAACGGCTGGACTGATTTATTTGGCAGACCACTTTTTGGAAAGCTTATTTCAAGCCCTATCAAAAAGATAAAATGGTCCGATCCCGTAAATCCAACCGTTTTCGAGATATTTGAGTTTTAAGGCTAAAAGACGAGAAAAAACGTCAATGTTTAAACCTCCATATCTCGAGAACGGCTGGAGCGATTTATTCGGCAGACCGATTTTTGGAAAGGAATTTTTAAGCTCTTTCCAAAAGAATTAACGGTCCGATCCCCTAAAGCCAACTGTTTTCGAGATATTTGAGTTGAAAGACTACCAAACTTCAAACCTTCATATCTCGAGAACGGCTAAACTGATTTATTTGGCAGACCACTTTTTGGAAAGCTTATTTCAAGCCCTATCAAAAAGATAAAATGGTCCGATCCCGTAAATCCAACCGTTTTCGAGATATTTGAGTTTTAAGGATAAAGACGAGAAATAACGTCTAAATAAGTAATTATCTAATTATCTAATTAAGTAATTAAGTAATTATATAATTAAGTAATTATCTAATTAAGTAATTATCTAATTAAGTAAATATCTAATTAAGTAATTATCTAATTACTTAATTAGATAATTAGATAATTACTTAATTAGATAATTAGATAATTACTTATTTAGGCGTTATTTCTCGTCTTTTAGCCTTAAAACTCAAATATCTCGAAAACGGTTGGATTTACGGGATCGGACCATTTTATCTTTTTGATAGGGCTTGAAATAAGCTTTCCAAAAAGTGGTCTGCCAAATAAATCAGTCTAGTTGTTCTCGAGATTTGAAGGTTTGAAGTTTGGTAGTCTTTAAACTCAAATATCTCGAAAACAGTTGGCTTTAGGGGATCGGACCATTAAATCTTTTGGAAAGAGCTTAAAAAGTCCTTTCCAAAAATCGGTGTGCCGAATAAATCGGTCCAGCCGTTCTCGAGATATGGAGGTTTAAACATTGACGTTATTTCTCGTCTTTTAGCCTTATTACTTAATTAGATAATTACTTAATTAGATAATCACTTAATTAGATAATTAGATAATTACTTAATTAGATAATTACTTAATTACTTAATTAGATAATTACTTAATTACTTAATTAGATAATTACTTAATTACTTAATTACCTAATTACTTAATTTCTTAATTACCTAATTACTTAATTAGATAATTACTTAATTACCTAATTACTTAATTAGATAATTACTTAATTAGATAATTACTTAATTAGATAATTACTTAATTAGATAATTACTTAATTAGATAATTACTTAATTACTTAATTAGATAATTACTTATTTACTTAATTAGATAATTACTTAATTACTTAATTACCTAATTACTTAATTTCTTAATTACCTAATTACTTAATTAGATAATTACTTAATTACCTAATTACTTAATTAGATAATTACTTAATTAGATAATTACTTAATTAGATAATTACTTAATTAGATAATTAGACAATTACTTAATTAGATAATTACTTAATTAGATAATTACTTAATTGCTTAATTAGATAATTAGATAATTAGATAATCACTTAATTAGATAATTAGATAATAGATAATTAGATAATTACTTAATGACTTGATTAGATAATTGCTTAATTACTTAATTAGATAATTACTTGATTAGATAATTGCTTAATTACTTAATTAGATAATAAGATAATTACTTAATTACTTAATTAGATTATTAGAAATTACTTAATTAGATAATTAGATAATTACTTATTTAGACGTTATTTCTCGTCTTTTAGCCTTAAAACTCAAATATCTCGAAAACGGTTGGATTTACGGGATCGGACCATTTTATCTTTTTGATAGGGCTTGAAATAAGCTTTCCAAAAAGTGGTCTGCCAAATAAATCAGTTTAGCTGTTCTCGAGATATGAAGGTTTGAAGTTTGGTAGTCTTTCAACTCAAATATCTCGAAAACAGTTGGCTTTAGGGGATCGGACCGTTAATTCTTTTGGAAAGAGCTTAAAAATTCCTTTCCAAAAATCGGTCTGCCGAATAAATCGCTCCAGCCGTTCTCGAGATATGGAGGTTTAAACATTGACGTTTTTTCTCGTCTTTTAGCCTTAAAACTCAAATATCTCGAAAACGGTTGGATTTACGGGATCGGACCATTTTATCTTTTTGATAGGGCTTGAAATAAGCTTTCCAAAAAGTGGTCTGCCAAATAAATCAGTCTAGCCGTTCTCGAGATATGAAGGTTTGAAGTTTGGTAGTCTTTAAACTCAAATATCTCGAAAACAGTTGGCTTTAGGGGATCGGACCGTTAATTCTTTTGGAAAGAGCTTAAAAATTCCTTTCCAAAAATCGGTCTGCCGAATAAATCGCTCCAGCTGTTCTCGAGATATGGAGGTTTAAACATTGACGTTATTTCTCGTCTTTTAGCCTTAAAACTCAAATATCTCGAAAACGGTTGGATTTACGGGATCGGACCATTTAATCTTTTTGATAGGGCTTGAAATAAGCTTTCCAAAAAGTGGTTTGCGAAATAAATCAGTCCAGCCGTTCTCGAGATATGGAGGTTTGAAGTTTGGTAGTCTTTAAACTCAAATATCTCGAAAACAGTTGGCTTTAGGGGATCGGACCATTAAATCTTTTGGAAAGAGCTTAAAAAGTCCTTTCCAAAAATCGGTCTGCCGAATAAATCGGTCCAGCCGTTCTCGAGATATGGAGGTTTAAACATTGACGTTATTTCTCGTCTTTTAGCCTTATTACTTAATTAGATAATTACTTAATTAGATAATTACTTAATTAGATAATTACTTAATTAGATAATTACTTAATTAGATAATTACTTAATTAGATAATTAGATAATTAGATAATTAGATAATTACTTAATTAGATAATTACTTAATTAGATAATTACTTAATTAGATAATTACTTAATTAGATAATTACTTAATTAGATAATTACTTAATTAGATAATTACTTAATTAGATAATTACTTAATTAGATAATTACTTAATTAGATAATTAGATAATTACCTAATTAGATAATTACTTAATTAGATAATTACTTAATTAGATAATTAGATAATTAGATAATTAGATAATTAGATAATTACTTAATTAGATATTTACTTAATTAGATAATTACTTAATTAGATAATTACTTAATTATATAATTACTTAATTACTTAATTAGATAATTAGATAATTACTTATTTAGACGTTATTTCTCGTCTTTATCCTTAAAACTCAAATATCTCGAAAACGGTTGGATTTACGGGATCGGACCATTTTATCTTTTTGATAGGGCTTGAAATAAGCTTTCCAAAAAGTGGTCTGCCAAATAATGGTTAGGGATGGTTAGGGATGGTTAGGGATGGTTAGGGATGGTTAGGGATGGTTAGGGATGGTTAGGGATGGTTAGGGATGGTTAGGGATGGTTAGGGATGGTTAGGGATGGTTAGGGATGGTTAGGGATGGTTAGGGATGGTTAGGGATGGTTAGGGGTCCAAATGAGGGCTTTGGGCCTCGAGGGGGCTGCTGGGTGCTTCCTTAGCAGCTCTAGTAAAACTCGAGAAACGCCCACTGTCGGTCTTCTGGTTGACAAAGCCCTAAGTCCTACCACCACGTCCACGTCGTGGACCCTGGGCAACGCTTCGGCGGCTAACGGTGGAGGGCGAAAAGCGAGTTCTCGGCGCTCAATCGGAGACACGAAGCTAAGGGAGTGAACCCTGACAGAAAACTCAAGTTCTTTCCCTTTTCCTTTCATTCCTTTTTTTCCTTTCCTCACCTTTTCCGGATTCCTTTCATTCCTCTGGGTTTCTTGTTGAGGGGATCTGGGACCAGGCGTGGGTGGCCAAGGAGGGTACAGGGTAATAACATGCGGGGGCGCCCGTGCCGCCTCTAGCTGCCGGGCCCGAACCCTCGCCTAACCAGCGGGGGAGGCTGCCCGGAGTAGAGGCGAAAAAAGCCGATGGGCGCTCGTGGTGCCAGGTGGTGCCTGGGAGGGACCCCCCGAGTGCCCAAAGGAATGCGGCCCCGAGGCCACTGCGGCCACCCGCGCTCTGATAATTCCTGGTGAACCGATCGGAATTCCCAGCAAATCCTGTTCTATCCCTTTCCGGTTTTGCTTCTTTTTCCTAAAAAGAAGCACAAACAAGCACAATGAACAATCAAAATAAAAAAGGAAGTCAATTAAACGCACCTTCCAACGGTCGTCCCGGCCAAGAGCACCAAAAAGCATCGGACAATGTTAGTCCGCAAAGGCGCAGACTTACGGATGAGTTTTCGACTCCTGCCGGATCGCCATCCTTGGTTAGCGATGTCAACCCTTTCAGCGCAAGCAGAAAGCTTAGAAGATCTCCTCCTCCACAGAAAAAAGCACCTACTGGATCGTCATCTTCGGAAGAAGAGGTCATGATCGTGGAATCTGAAAAAATAAAGTTTAAGGATACTCACGGAAAAGATGCCGCAATGGATGCTTCGGACGAAAGCGACGTCGGTAATACGAGCGACAATGAACGAGCGACGACTAGTGCCTCTGCGACGCGTGATGCCATGGAAAGGATGAAGAACCCCGACGTGCAACGGAGCAAGCGCCCTCGCACCATGGAGACTTCATACGGCAAACTTCCACCTGAAGAACGAGTCGATCACCTGAAAGCTAGAAGACGTGCTAATATGATTAAAAATGAAGTAAATGGGTTCTTTTCGCAAAAATCGATTAAGTGCCCTCCACGAGTCACGATGTACGTCAATGGAAAAGTTGAAGAACTCCTCGAGATCATCAACCAGATGACGATTGAGAACGCTTACCTTGCTTCGACGTTAAGAACGAAGATTGACGCCGCGGCTAGCATCGAGCAGCAAAATATCGCACAGGTTGTAGCAGACGCGGTCATGCCGTATTTCGCTAACGTTGCTGAGGAACTCAAAAATGCCGCTAAAGCACCCTCAGTTACATCGCCCATAAAAGTCGTCATGAGCGAGCTGAAGTCGTGTGTCACGGCCCTAAAAGCAATAGAGATGTTACAACTCGAAAAGGAAAAAGAAAGTACACCGATGGTTAGGCATTCGAAGGGCAAACAAAACCCCAACATTTCGATGCGAAAGGGATTGTTAGTCGACATACCGTTAGATCGTGAAAGCCAAGTAGAGAGTGCAACTAGTGCAGTTGATAGCGACACTGCTGGTGCAACAGCATGGAAGAAGGTAGACTCGAAAAAGAAGAAAAAGAGTAAGAAAGCTAAAGGAGCAAAAGAAATCGAAGACGAAGGAGCGATGGAAGTCGATGAGATATTGGCGACCAGAGACCTAACGGATATTGAGGACAGACAAGAGGTAAGGCATGCCATTGGGAAGAGAAAAGAACAAAATGCAAAAAACGACACAAAAGCCAAGAAAAAAAGCTCGAAAAAAGCAACTACTACCCTTGAGAAGGAGATCGAGTTTCAGCGCAGGAACGCCGGCAGACTCCTATTCTTCGATAGAGCAGGAAACGAAGAGACAAGCGAAACGCCTGCAGAATTCCTTGCAAAAATAAAGACAGCGATCGACCCAAGGAAAAATAAGATCAAGATGGAGGACATTCGAGTGACAGCCCGTGGAGGCGTCGTTGTAAGAACCCTGAATGCAGAGGACACTACCAAGGTCCGAAACCTTGAAACGATAGTGAGCCTTGGAGTAACGACCAGAACAATTGAGCCTAGAATGCCACGAATGATGATCCTGAGGGTTCAAAAAGAACTAACCAAAGCTGAGCTGCATGAACAGCTGCTGGCGCAGAACGAAGAGTTGGGCTGGTCATCCGAGCAGGTGAAGCCATTGTACACCGTCCGTTACGGCACCGGCAGAGATGCTGACAAGTATACGACTTGGGTCGTCGAGGTCCCTGCTGTTCCCTGGAAAAAAGCAATAGACAACGGTAAAATATATTTAGATTATCAAACCTGCAAGGTTAAGGACTACGTGGAAGTGTCCCGCTGCTACAAGTGCCAGGGATACGGCCACGTTTCGACCAAATGCACTTCAGAAAAAAGCACCTGCGCGAAGTGCGCAGGAGACCATGATACAAGGCAGTGCAACAGCGATAGAAAGAAGTGCCCGAACTGTTCAAAAATAGGAGCAGATAACGCGCATAGAGCCGGCGACGCAAGGTGCACCGCACACCTGAGAGCGAAGGCCAAGTTGATGAATTCCATCGACTATGGCAAGAATTAGTGTAGCGCAGCTAAACATGCATAAGTCGTCGCTAGTACAGGATGAACTTCGTGCACTAGCGACACAAGAAAAATTCGATATCATCTTAACTCAAGAACCTTACGTAAGAGGAATGGCGAGAGGGATGGGCGTCACTGCACGCTCTTTTTACCATAGTGCCGATTCTAGTGCGGGAGTGGTCATTGTTAATAAAGACATTAAAGCAATGGTATTACCAGAAGCGAACGATGAAGTAATGTGCGCGAAGCTCTCAATCAACGGACGCGAGGTGGTGGTCGTCTCGGTCTATGCTAGGACCAGAAGGAACATCGATGGCAGAAGCGTTGAAGTGGATGTCTCGGAGCATCTTGAGGTTTTAGAGACCATAGCACGAAAGTATGGAAGCAGTGATATGCTCATAGGTGGCGATTTTAACGCCCATCATCCGGCGTGGGGCGATAACAATGTCGACGCACGAGGAACCGCAGTCCTAGAATTCATAGTGTCTCAAAATTTATGCATGCTGAATTCAGAAGAGTCACCGGCAACTTACCATAGTGTACAAGGATCGACGGCGATCGACATAATAATGACGTCTGCGAGACTCTACGAAGATTGCGTTGGCTTTCTTATAAAGCCTAATGCTACTACGAGCGACCATGCGTTGCTGTCTGCCAAATTCTGCTTCGGAGCACGAGATTCAACGCCTAAACGTAGAAGATATCGCACAGACAAGGTCCTACCGGAAAAGCTTGCGGACTTCGTGAGCTTCGAACTGTCTTTGCATGCGGAAATGTTGCTTTGGCCTGCGACAACTCAATGGGAGATTGACAATAAGGTCCAAACGCTGAGCACGGTACTTTGTGATAAGATGAAGGCGATAGTCCCGCCTTATAAGAAGCGCAACCAACTGCCTTGGTGGAACGAAGATGTCGAAGCGATGAGAGAAGCCGCCTTTCGTGCACGTCGAGCGTTCCAACGTTGTAGACATCGCGAAGAAAGAGCCAACTTAAGAAGAGAGTACACCAATGCCCGCAACGCTTTTACAGGAGCTTTGAGAAAGAGCAAACGCGACAGTTGGCGTGCCTTCGTAGAAGAGGAGGATTCTTCGGATACCTGGGGCACTCATGCAAAGCTGGTACTAGAGAAAATTACCCCACGACCATCGCTTCGTGCGTTTGGAACGGGCGCCGAGTCAATCAAAGAAACAGGAGACATATTGCTTCGCACTGCCTTTCCATTTGATGACCCGGAGCACGACTTGCCGGCACACAGCATCCTGAGAGGCCGTGACGTCGGCCCTGATCTGGGCAATCGAAACTTGTGCTTATGGGACGAGTATGATGTTCGCTTTGCCATTGAGGACCTACGTGGTCAGAGCGCACCGGGGCCCGATGGGGTAGAGGCTACGACCCTAAAAAAGGCCAAGAAAGAAATTGTGCCGTACCTGTTACAGCTATACGAAGACTGCACTAACTTGAAGTATTTTCCGAAGGTTTGGAAAACAGCCAACATTTGTGCGTTTTTAAAGCCAGGTAAGCCTCCAGAAGACCCAGCGTCTTACAGACTCATCTCACTGTTGTCTGTATTGGGTAAGACATTTGAAAAAATGATCTTAAGGAGATTTCAGCGCGAAGCTCCGAACGCAATACATCAAAGGCAGTTCGGCAATATACGAGGCAGGTCGACGTCTGACGCCATCAGCGAATTGAAGCGAGAAGCACAAACTTCGAATGCAGTTTATGTCGTAGGCATCATGTTCGACATCAGCAAGGCCTTTGACAGGATGTGGTGGCCTGCGTTAGTACATGCCATGCGGGAGAAGCAGCTAGATGCAAATCTTATCGCTCTCATAGAGAATTATTTAGAGGACCGTATCGCCTGTTTGGAGGAATACGACGCTGCATGCAAACGAGCCATCACTATGGGCGTCCCACAGGGTTCGGTCTTGGGACCATACCTATGGACCATACTCTTTGATGGAATCCTTAGAGCGCTATCGGGCCTTGACGGCGTGTCACCTTACGCGTATGTCGACGACCTGGTGGTTCTACTGCATGGACGAACAAAGGCTGAAATTGAAAGACTAGGTGCTAGAGCAGTCGACGAGGTCTTAGGCTTCTGTGAATCGGTGAAGCTTGACATAGCAGAAAGCAAGACTGTGATGTGCCTGCTGAAAGGCAAGCTGAATATGCGAAGCCCTCCGGTCATCCGGATAAAGGGAAAAACGATAAAGCATGACCCTGGTGCAAAATATCTTGGGGTGAAGCTTGGAACCAGATTCGACTTCAGTGCTCATGTGACTGACACTTGTGCCAAAAGCATAGCAAAGCTTGGCCGTGCCAAAAATTTGAGCTCGGTCACCTGGGGAATAACCTTCAAAAGCAAATCGATTATGTATGCCGCTTTATTTGAGTCCACGGCCCTTTATGCATGCCCGGCCTGGACATTCGATCTGAAGTCTCGACATTGGACAGCGCTAATTAAAGCTCAACGAAGTGCCCTCTTGATGATAACACAAGCATACAGAACTACTTCTACGTTGGCTTTGCAAATCATCGCGAGGCAAATGCCCTTAGACCTTAAAGCAAAAGCTCGAGCCATCAAATGGCTTTTAAGCCGAGATATGCCCGCTCCGATTGCGGAGCTTCAGACTGAGGATGATGTCGACAGATGGGCGATCCGCGAATGGCAATTCAGATGGGAGAGGTCGGATAAAGGCCGCCAAACTTTCCTGTTCTGGCCATCTGTAGAAGAAAGACTTAAACAGAAGCATGTACAAATAGACCACTATTTAGCCCAGTTCTTCAGCGGCCATGGAGACTTCAAAGAAAAGCTGTTCCAGTTCAGATTGGCTGAGTCACCATTATGTAGATGCGGTGAAGCGGAAAATGCAACGCACGTCGCCCTGCACTGCCCCATATACGCCGCGGAGCGCTTTCAATGGCTAGGCAAGATTGATGCGGATAGCACTACAGCGTACACTAAATCAGTAAGCAACGAGGAGTGCTTTGCCGAAACCGTCAGATTCGTCAAGAAAATTTTCAAAAAGAAAGGCTGGCCAGTTAGATAAGCATAAACAATGCTGCATCAAGCATGAAATTCGATTGCATGCCAAAATCATCGTATAATATTGCGTGATTTGCATGTTTATTTATTAAATTATTTGCATGATATCTTCATTGCATGTTGCATGACCAGCTGATAAATTCTTTCATAAATACTTATGAACAAGCATCAATATATGGCTACCAGTCACCCATCCAATCGAGCGGCCTCCGCGCGGCCCATCCCGGGCACGGGGCTTCCCCGTGGCGAACAGCTCGATGACTGGAGAATGCCTGTCGACCGCCAAAAAAGAGAAGAACCTGGGAAAAGCCTATGGCTTGTGTACAGGAAGAAAAAGAAAAGGCGGTTAGGGATGGTTAGGGATGGTTAGGGATGGTTAGGGATGGTTAGGGATGGTTAGGGATGGTTAGGGATGGTTAGGGATGGTTAGGGATGGTTAGGGATGGTTAGGGATGGTTAGGGATGGTTAGGGATGGTTAGGGATGGTTAGGGATGGTTAGGGATGGTTAGGGATGGTTAGGGATGGTTAGGGATGGTTAGGGATGGTTAGGGATGGTTAGGGATGGTTAGGGATGGTTAGGGGTCCAAATGAGGGCCTTGGGTCTCGAGGGGGGCTGCTGGGTGCTTCCTCAGTAGCTCTAGTAAAACTTGAGAAATGCCCACAGTCAGCCTTTTGGTTGACAAAGCCCTAAGTCCTACCACCACGTCCATGTCGTGGACCCCGGGCAACGCTTTGGCGGCTAACGGTGGAGGGCGAAAAGCGAGTTCTCGGCGCTTAAACGGAGACATGAAGCTAAGGGAGTGAACCCTGACAGAAAACTCTTTCTCACCCTTTTTCCTTTCTCTCCTTTTTGTCCATTTCCTTTCCTTTATCCCTTTCCTTTCGTTTCCCCTGGAAGTTCTGTTGAAGGGAGCCGGAGCAGGCGCTCGACGTCTGAGAGGGTACAGGATGTAGAGCGGGGGCGCCCGTGCCGTTGTTAGCTGCCAGGCCCGAACCCCCGTGTAACCAGCGGGGGAGGCTGCCTGGAGTAACTTCGAAAAAAGCCGAGGGGCTCTCGTGGTGCCAGGTGGTGCCTGGGAGGGACCCCTACGTGAGCCTTAGGTCGCACTTTCCCGAGGCCACTCAGGCGGACGGCGTCCTGAACTCCTCCGGCGAACAGATCAGAACTTTCAGTCCCCCCTTTTATTTCCCTTATCCGGTTTCGCTCTCTTTTCCCTAAAAGAGAGAACAAAAGCAAAAATGAACAGCACAACAAAAGGAGACAAGTCAAATACGCAGCCTCCACCCGGCTTTCCCAGCCAAATCCCAAAACCTCAAAGAACGAAAGAAAAGAGGAGATCCGAGACTCCACAATCCGACCTTGAGACCCCGTCCGGCTCCCCTTTTAGAGGATCAACGTTGCGAAGGACGCCTCCGTCGACTCCGTCGCGAACAATGAGAGTTTCCCGAATCGATTCAGACACCAGCGAGATGGAGCAGCAGTCCGGATTCGAAACTGACGCGACTTCCAACAGCCAGCAAATTCCCACGTTCTCTAAATGGAAGGATG
>JAGWEN010000523.1:0-81904 GCA_018703685.1 Orius laevigatus | reverse complement strand
ACGTGCTGTTTAGAGAGCAGTTTTTCCGAAAAAGTTTTCCTCGGAAAAATAGAAAGTGCAATTTTCCACCAAAACTTTATTTTTGAAAAAACAGGTAGTCATCTTGTAGGTTTTGACGAGCTGATTCCAAATATGCTAATATTAAGAAGATCGGATGGATAGATTCGTCGGTACGAGATTATTAAGGCTTAGATGCTGCGGGGGGATAAATTTTCCCTTTGTCAAGGTCAGGGCTCTTCAAACCGGTTTTTACTTCAAGAAACCATTTGCCTGCTTTATTTTCTACAATGTTATCTTTCTGTAATTTTAAATTTTTATCCTTTGCAGACTGACTTTTCTAAAATCTGACTTTTTGATAGTAAAAAAATCGAAAATCCAGCTTTTTTTGTCGCCTCGTAGATCAGAAACGTTTGGTCCTACAAAAAATCTTAGTAGATCAAATTTGTAGCAAATTTAATAATCTTTAGTTTTGTTTTTATAAAATTTTCTGAAATCTACGAACGCGAATTTACAATTGTTGATTTTGAGTTTTTTGACGAAAATATAGCTCTTAAAACTTTGATTTTGATGATTTCGGACGAAAATTGGGCTTTACAAATGTTTATACATATTGAGGTTTTTGTCGAAAATTTGGCTCTTAAAACCTCGATTTTGAGATTTTGGACGAAAAAAGGCTCTTAAAACTTTGATTTTGAGGTTTTTGGATAAAAATTGGGCTTTACAAATGTTGATTTTGAGGTTTTGGACGAAAATTTGGCTCTTAAAATGTCGATTTTAAGGTTTCAGATGAAAAACAGCCTTAAAATATGTTCAGAAAGAAAAGAAAAACTAAATTTTTGGGGAATATTGGGGAAAAAAATCATGAGTCTTTTGTGGTTTTGACTAAATATTATGAAATGGAAAAAAAAACTACCTACCTAACAATCTCACAATAGAGAGAAAAAATTAAGCCGTTTGTAAAGTTCGATGACCTTGAAGGAGTAAGAGTGATGAGTCATCTTTGCTTCCCCACAATTTAACTCCCCTTCCCCGCAGCATCTAATCCTTAAAAATCTCGTACCGACGAATCTATTCATCCGATCTTCTTAATATTAGCATATTTGAAATCATCTCGTCAAAACCTACAAGATGAATACCTGTTTTTTTCCAAATTTCAGATTTGGTGGAAAATTGCATTTTTTATTTTCCCGAGGAAAATTTTTGCGGAAAAACCGCTCCCTAAACAGCACGTAGTTTTCCAAAAGAATGAGAACGCGCTTTTCAAAAAAAATTTTCCGACCATTTTTAGTGCCCAAAACGAGGAAACTACTTTTGGGCATCTTCCCTCTCTCTCGCAACTTGGTAGAATTTTGATGTCGGATCCCCCTTAAGCAGAGCCCGGATTTTTCGTGCAAAATCTTGGAAAATTTTGAAAACTATTTATAAAATTGACCTCGAACTTTTATAATTTGCCATATCCACTTTAGTTTTCATATATATATATTTTATTGTCCAGTGGATACGTCACCCATCGTAGAATATTTAATATGTTTGGAGCGTCAAAGCGTTTTATAGCCAATATCCAACATTAATTATTCATAGATGGTTCATCAATTATTCAGTTGACCGTTGGAATCGATTCGGTCTCTGTTTATAAGCGGGGACCTCGTTGGTCCTCCGCCAATCCGATTTTACCTTTTTTCTTCTTTAAATCACATCTCAAAACTTAAATCAGGCTAAATGTGAAAAGATTTGAAAATTTTCCCTTTTATTGAAGCCATGAAATGGATTTTTTTCTTATAATGACATCAGAGTAGGGAGTAATTGAACTACATTGTAATTCGAGTTACTTTTTATAGTAAGTAATTGAATTACATTGTAATTCGATTACAATGTAATTTGTAATTAGATTAAATTTTCAATTACAAATTACAACAAATCGAAAAATATCTATTTTCACTAAATTTTCAAGAAAAATGAAAAACGATCCTTTAGAATTCATTTTCAAAGTAAAAGACATCCTAGATGGCATAATAATCCTAAAAAGACCATCTAGAATCCTTCATCATTTAAAAAAGACCCTCTAGAATTCATTTTCAAAGTAAAAGGCATACTAGGTGCCATTATAATCCTAAAATGACACTCTAGGTTTATTTATGAACGATAAATAACACTCTAGAATCCTTTATCATTGAAAAAAGAACCTCTAGAATTCATTTTCAAAGTAAAAGACATCCTAGATGGCATAATAATCCTAAAAAGACACTCTAGAATCCTTCATCATTGAAAAAAAGACCCTCTAGAATTCATTTTCAAAGTAAAAGTCATTCTAGGTGCCATTATAATCCTAAAATGACACTCTAGGTTTATTTATGAACGATAAATGACACTCTAGAATCCTTTATCATTGAAAAAAGACATTCTAGAATTCATTTTCAAAGTAAAAGGCATTCTAGATGGCATAATAATCCTAAAAGACACTCTAGAATCCTTTATCATTTAAAAAAGACCCTCTAGAATTCATTTTCAAAGTAAAAGGCATTCTTGGTGCCATTATAATCCTAAAATGACGCTCTAGGTTTATTTATGAACGATAAGTGACACTTTAGAATCCTTTATCATTTAAAAAAGACCCTCTAGAATTCATTTTCAAAGTAAAAGGCATTCTAGGTGCCATTATAATCCTAAAATGACACTCTAGGTTTATTTATGAACGATAAATGACACTCTAGAATCCTTCATCATCGAAAAACGACACTCTAGACTTCATCATCACAGAAAAAGATACTCTAGAGAGTCTAGAGTCCTTTATCATAAAAAAAAACGACATTTTTCTTGCCGGCCGTTACATTTTTGTGATCGAATTACTTGAATGTAATTCAATTACTTCAAAGTAATTTGCAATTTGTAATTCAATTACATTTTGCAATATGTACTCTGATTGACATCATCACACTATTCACATTAAATTGTTTTTTCATCATTGAACCGATATTTTAGGGCTCTCAAAAAAATGAAAAAAATAAAAATTAACAAATCCCCATTAAAATGTGAGAATTTTTGTTGTTATTTAGTTAAAAAAACTTGTGAATCTCAATAAAATATTGTATGAGAGAGAGAGAGAGAGAGAGAGAGAGAGAGAGAGACATATCGTACATTTGTCAACGAGAGTCAGAATACGCCCTCGTTCATGTTAACGGGTTTTTTCCATTCTTTTTCCTTTCAATGCAGTAAATCACGGAATATTATGATAGACGTACAACCTTTTTAAATCAGATACAGCAAAGCTAAAAAAAAAAAAAAAAATTCCGTTAGAGCCATTCATCAGGATCCTATAACGATAATTTTGACAAATTTTAAGATCCAAGTTTTAATTTAAATCGTGAATTTCATTGTCTGAAAATCGACGAATTATAAAAACGTTAAATGAAAGGACTTGCTTCGGATAAAGGGGTCATTATTTACTTTCGCAAATTGGGTTTGCTTAAAGACAAAGTACGCCATAGAAGCATTTGGTATAATTTTCACAAAATTACTTAATGAAAATTTAAAGAAAGTTAGGCAACGAATTTCAAAAGCAAACACTGAAAACAAGAGATGAAGAACAAAGTTACAATTCTCAAAATTCGGCGTTCTACAGACCTGTCCTCACTCACCAAACAGAAGTGGATCCAGGAATTTTCCCGGAGGCTGCGATCGGACTGTTTTAAATGTCGATTTTGAGGTTTTCTACGAAAATTTCGATCTTAAAACTTTTATGTTGAGGTTTTTGATGACAAAATGGCTCTTAAAATGTCGATTTTAAGATTTTTGATTAAAAAAATTTGTCTTGAAATGTCAATTTTAAGGTTTTTGACGAAAAATAGCCTTAAATGTTGATTTTGAGGTTTACGACGAAAAAAGTGTCTCTTGAAACCTAAATTTTCAAGTTTTTTTGACAAAAATTTGTCTTTATAAATGTTGATTTTGAGGTTTTTGATGAAAAATTTTCTCTTAAAATATTTATTTTGAGGTTTTTGACGAAAAACAACCTTAAAATGTTGATTTTGAGATTTTTGACGAATGTGGCTGTTGATATGTTGATTTTCAGAAAATGGTCTTCATAATGGACCTCCATAACATAACCTCCATTACATCCCCCTATAATCTATTGGCTAGTTATATCCTTTACCGATCAAAACTTGATGATGATCTTTAAAAAAAAATAAATAAATAAATAAATAAATTCACGATTTAACAAAAATACTTCCATAAATGATTTATGAACGGAAAGGGAATGAAAAAGGGTTTTATTTTTTTATTTTTTTTCAGTATGAATAAAATTGGGATTGATGTGTTCGAGGTTAAGTGTGGTCCTTGGGGACTCTATACAACGGAAAACCATCTCAGGAGACAATGGGAGTTACAAGTTATTTCTCCGTTTTACTTCATTCTTACCCTGTGAATATTTAATTTACACGGAAAAGGCATTAACTTGCAAAACGTAACCAAATTAGGTTGAGAATGTTAGTATGTATTCTATTAATTCCGTGCCAGTTATCGTTGAAAGAAGGAACTTACGAGGCCTTTCGTCCTAAAAGCAACTCGTCATAATCTCGTCCTAATTGGACATTTTTCAAAGAAGAAAGTTCTAAGTTAAAACGTGTATGAACGTTTTGCCCACACTAGTCATAAAACCTCTAGTCTTTTCGTCCTAAAATGGCCTCAATTACCCCTCTCATTTTAGGACTAAAAGCGATTATGACGAGTTCTATTCACAATTTCCAGCCTAATGATTCCACTGATATTTTTATGGATACCAAATTATTTTCGACATTGTTTTTATCTCTCCGGCATAAAATCCATGGCGTTGTGTTGACGTATTCTTTGGGGGAAAGGGGGCTTTGTAACTCAAAGACCTATAATGTTACTCATGTTATCTTATTTGACCCTTTTTCTTACAGCTCTACTTTCACTTCTTATTGGTACCTTTTTTGTTTTCGCCCATCCAAAACTTCAGAAAAGCTTTTAACATTGAAAATTATGTTAGGAAAGGTTTTGGATTTGGTCCTCTATGGTGTTGACAAACTCTTAAAAAAAAGGCTCTAATGATCCCTCCACCTTAGCACATCCTATCTCCCCCTATGACCCAGACCAGACCTTTTTTTAAGCGTAAAAGTTAAATCACTTGAAGTCGTAATGCTAGATTTGTTTAACATGGGTTCTGTCCAGGCTGATCAAAAAGTTTCCCCTTCTTAGATACCTTCCCAGAATGGAAACTTGGGCGCGAACTAACTTTTGCCCGAAGGCATCAAACTTCCTGCGTAATTTATCCTCGAACTCGATACCCACCTCAGCTAGGAACACTGTCCGAAACAATAACAAGTGATGTCCTCGATTTATTGACTTCCTTTGGATAAAAGACAATACCGATCGGTGGCATTGTTCCGTCCCCATCTCCCCAGAAACATGGACCCAACTTTTTAATGTCATTTCCTTTCATCTTAAATCGACACGTTCGACATGATTCCTACGTCCATCACCTGCTCACTAAATTCTTTCACTCTAGAGTGACCACATGGTACCCATTATGAGCGATTTTACGCATTTTCAATGATTTTTAGCATTTATTTCTGGGACGACAGCAATGCAAAGAGATAATAAAGCCAAATTTTGGACTATTTTTTGACCAGAAAAGGACCATTTCGGCCTGATTTTGAACCTTTTTTTGACAAGAAAAGAACCTTTTCAAACAGATTTTGACCCTATTTGGCCAGAAAATATCCTTTTTGGCCTAATTTTGAACCTTTTTTTTTGACAAGAAAAGGCCCTTTTAAGGCAGATTATGTAGATACCTACCGACCTTCCCACCACCTCCCCCAGCATCACCCACTCTCCCATCACCCCCACACACACTCCCATCACCTCCCCACCTTCCCCCAACCTTCCCATCACCTCCCCACCTTACCCCCACTCTCCCATCACCTCAACACCTTCCCCACACTCTCCCATCACTTCCCCACCTTCCCCCCCACACACTCCCATCACCTCCCCACCTTCCCCCCTCACACGCCCATCACCTCCCCACCTTCCCCCACTAACCCACCACCTCCCCCACTTTCCTCCACTCACCCATCACCTCCCCACCTTCCCCCCACACTCTCCCATCACCTCCCACCTTCCCCCCCACACTCTCCCATCACCTCCCCACCTTCCCCCCACACTCCCATCACCTCCCCACCTTCTCCCTCACACGCACATCACCTCCCCCACCTTCCCCCACTAACCCATCACCTCCCCCACCGACCATCACCTCCCCCACCTTCCCCCACTCACCCATCACCTCCCACCTACCCCCCACACTCTCCCATCACCTCCCCACCTTCCCCCCTCACACGCCCATCACCTCCCCACCTTCCCCCACTCATCCACCACCTTCCCCACTCACCCATCACCTCCCCACCTTACCCCCACTCACCCATCATCTCAACACCTTACCCCCACTCTCCCATCATCTCAACACCTTCCCCACACTCTCCCATCACCACGCCACCTTCCTCTACTCTCCCATCACCTCCCCACCTTCCTCTACTCTTCTATCACCTCCCTCACCTTTCACTACCCTCCCATCACCTTCCACAACTCCCCCATCACTTCCCCCACTCTCCCATTACCTCCCCAACCTTCCCCCTCTCACCCATCACCTACCGACCTTCCCACCACCTCCCCAGCTTCACCCACTCTCCCATCACCTCCCTTCTCACCCACCACCTCCCCCACCTTCCCCCCACACTCTCCCATCACCTCCCCTGCTTAACTCACTCTCCCATCACCTCCCCACCTTCCCCCCCACTCACCCTTCTTTTAGACGAGAAGAGCCCTTTCTAGCTAGATTTTGAACCTTTTTCACAAGAAAAGACCCTTTTTTAGCCAAATTTTAAAATTTGAATGCTCCACTATTTGAAGATAAAAATTTAAGCACCTTGGTGTACGCAAAATGAAAAAATCCTCCTAATAAACAATACATTAATAATCTATTATATCGTCCATGTAATATCATGGTCGAAGTTTGGGAAGATGTATATTACAATAGGGATTATAACGGGTTCAATGCATATTCAATGAACAGCGTATGTCACCTTTACATTGATAATATGAATGGGACTCGATAAATCGAAACTACTAGAATATACAATACATATTTGATATTAGTATTACATACGTTAATTTAATTTATTCACTATAAATTTATAAAGACATGTTTTTTGGCTAGGCTACCTCCCAAACAGAGTAGGGCAAAATGTAATTGAATTACAAATTACTTTGAAGTAATTGAATTACTTTGTAATTTCAATTACAGTGTAATTGGAAAAAGTAATTGGATTACAAATTACAAGTAATTCAATTACATTCAAGTAATTCAATTACATTCAAGTAATTCAATTACATTAAAGTAATTCAATTACATTCAAGTAATTCAATTACATTCAAGTAATTCGATTACAAAAATGTAATGGCCGCCAACAAAAATGTGTTAGTTTTTTTTTATGATAAAGGACTCTAGACTCTCTAGAGTATTTTTTTCTGTGATGATGAAGTCTAGAGTGTCGTTTTTCGATGATGAAAGATTCTAGAGGGTCATTTATCGTTCATAAATAAACCCAGAGTGTCATTTTAGGATTATAATGGCACCTAGTATGCCTTTTACTTTGAAAATGAATTCTAGAGGGTCTTTTTTCAATGATGAAGGATTCTAGAGTGTCTTTTTAGGATTATTATGCCATCTAGGATGTCTTTTACTTTGAAAATGAATTCTAGAGGGTCTTTTTTCGATGATGAAGGATTCTAGAGTGTCATTTATCGTTCATAAATAAACCTAGAGTGTCATTTTAGGATTATAATGGCACCTAGAATGCCTTTTACTTTGAAAATGAATTCTAGAGGGTCTTTTTTCAATGATGAAGGATTCTAGAGTGTCTTTTTAGGATTATTATGCCATCTAGGATGTCTTTTACTTTGAAAATGAATTCTAAAGGATCGTTTTTCATTTTTCTTGAAAATTTAGTGAAAATAGATATTTTTCGATTTGTTGTAATTTGTAATTGAAAATGTAATCTAACTACAAATTACATTGTAATCGAATTACAATGTAATTCAATTACTTAGTATAAAAAGTAATTCGAATTACAATGTAATTCAATTACTTACTATAAAAAGTAATTCGATTACATTGCAATTCAATTACTTACTATAAAAGTAATTCAATTACATTGTAATTCAATTACGCCCTACTCTGCTCCCAAAGCCCTACCCTGTATATGGACAAAGGTGAAGATAGGTGGTTTTATATCAAAAATCTTCTTTTTTTTTGGGGGGGGGGAGGCGGAACGCTGCCGCGTTCGTGAAGATTCATGGACGGCAAACCCCACCGTTTATCAAAAGAGGCAATTTATTATTTCACAAAAAAATTCATGTTTAGGACAAAACTAGAGAATAGAGCGTAATAATAAATGGAGTCGATTATCAAGGAAATCTTGTATGAAATAGCTCATTTAATGTACCGTGACTCAAGTTCGCAAGACCCCGTACGAAGCTTTTCCACCACACTTGCTCCATTCATCGATAAACAGCGTATGCTTAGGGAAACCCTTTATCTAATAATTTTTTTTCTCTCCCGTAAATAATAATAGAAAAATAAGTGGAGGAAACGATTCGTTCCATTATGCGAACATAATATGATGAGATGACACTGCTCGCTATGAATCAGAAGATCCACAATGAATCACCTCCAATGAATAACGAGAAAGGTGGACCACAAGGGAACAACGCCCTCACGGGAAACTCTCCGAAAGGGAAAAGATCCCCTTTCTATTCTACCGTCATATATTACATTAGACAGAATAGCGACATTGATTGAAACTGATACCAGAAGAACCACTCCAAACTTAGCCTAAATGCCTAATCTCTCTACTTTTTTCTTTCCTTACGAAATGAAATATAAAGTCGCCAATTTTCAGTTCCCTACGTCCGGGCGGTGGGGGGAGAGTAGAGGAGGTTAAGTAGGTGATGGGAGAGTGAGGAGGTAGAATGTTGGCAGTGTGTGATGGTCCTGGAGGGCAGGGGAGATGATGGGAGAGCAATATTGTAAGTGCTGAGATCCACGGGAAAAATTAAATCATTTAAATAAAATCATGTTCATAACCTAATTTAAGTATTTTGGAAGAATTGAACGTTTGATTTTTCCTCTCCCCCTCCACCCTTAATCTGAAGAGAGCCCGATAAAAGTGGAACATACGGGGACAAAATCGAGTTTTTAATAAGGGAGAATAAAGCCAGAAAGAGTAAAGGAGACGCTCAAACGAACCCCCCGCCCCCTACGTCACAGAATGGGAAATATAATAGAGCCAATAAAACAGACAAAGGTAAAACTCACTCGACCAGAATGGAAACTGAACGCCCTATTATTCCCTGTGAAATGACCAAAACCTCTATTGTAAAATAATTATAATCAACTCACATAAAACCTGATTACACAAGTCAATGAATTGAGAGTTAAATTAATTTCGATTACCTAACAAATTAGTCGACAAAAAACCTACTGTGTCATTTATAGAGTAAAATAGGGTACACCCTATAGTCGGCGTAGTTCTTTCGTTTTCCTCATAAAAGAAGAAACCATTTTATTTGAAACCTCATCTGTCTTCTTCACTGGTTGCTCCAATCCCTTGTGCGCATGCTCGTAATTTTAGTTCATTTTTTATCCACACTTTTTAAAGTGTAAAATGCGCTCAACTCGGAAAAATACTCGTTCCAAGCCACAACCCTATCCTAGATGAAAATTTGTTGAAAACCAAATATCAAAGGTCAGAAAAAGACTTAGGAGGGCCAAACAAACTTGAAAAGACACGTTGAAAATGAAGGAATGGGATGCCATTTTTTATTTTTAGGCGTAATTCAACCAATATGGAGCACATGGCAGTCGTGAGGGTTTAGTATTTCTCTCACTTCCTTCTATACAAGGGCCCAAAATGGTAGAATAGCTCAACAAAATTCGTTTTTTTATTTTTAAATAAATAATATCTATAAATTCTTTTGAAAAATTCTTCAAGAAGAGAACTGAAAAAAGTTTGGTTAAGTTAGTTTACAGAATGGACCCTGATCGGCATTGGTGGTCAAAAGGAAGTTTATTTTTATTTCGCATTTTATTCTACTTTGTAAGTAAAAGAAGAAATGAAGAATACCTTACAGCTCACATGAAGCAGGATTTACTCCCAATCAGATGAATAAACATGTTAGAAAATAAAACTCGGATGGACACAAAAGAAAAGGTCTGCTTTGGTAGTTATGGAAGTGGAATCTACAGGCCAGAAAGAAACCACCGAATAGAAAACCACTGATTTTCACCAAATTTTTGAGAAAGTTCCTGTTTTTGGGGCTCCACTTTCATAACTACCAGACCAGACCTTATTAACTTAGACTGTTTAGACACCTAATTATGTATTAGTGATTTTTTATTATTCATAAAACAAATATCATAAGTTCATAACTAAAAGGAATTACATATTTAATCTAAAAATTGTTATAGGTAGGTAGTATTTCAATTTTTCAATTAAAAAATTTTTTTTTAATACATACCTGGATCTGCATTTGAACCTTCATTTTCAAATGAACTGCGTAGTAAAATTGAAAAGTTTATATTAATCAATCAATCTACATATAAATTTTCAAAGCTGATAAAAGTTTCATCATTATATTTAAAATTGAACAAAATGTTTCATTGCTTTCATTGCTAATTCTGCATGTTACATAGGACAAAGCCTGAAAGATAAAATTTTGAGGTCCTTAACCGGGTAGGATAAGGAAATCTTTTGTCTAATTTCCTTTGATCGCAAAGGTCATTTTAGAGTTGAGTTTGGACGTTTCCACAGCGATGGCACATACTCGACCCTCACTCAACTTTCACTAAAGAGGTAAAGAACAAAAGCTAATTTAATAGCATGCCCTTTTTATTTCTTTTCTTAGCTTATTCTTCCGTTTCCTCCCTTACTCTTCCACCTTCGCGGTTATTATTGTTGAAAAAGTTTTATGGCTACACTCCGACTTGTATTGTTTGTCCTTTTGTTTTGTTTTTTTCATTAATTTTGAACAAAAAACTTCATTCTTGAGAAGTTAAATGAAAAAATGCACTGGGGAGCTTTATATCTCTAACCCTCAGACCCGCACATCACCAAACCCACCGAGGCGAACCGTTGGGCTATTATAAAAAATAAAAATAAAAAGTCCCAAACTGAAATTCGTGCTTTTTGACTTCAGGATCTGTTTAAAGGCGAATTTTTCGGTTTTTAGCAAATATAACATAATGAACTAAACAGATTTTCTACAGCAGGGGCGGACTGGCCCGGGGGGGTGGACAAAAAACCCCCCCCCGTGAATACATAGGGTGGTTTTTTTTTGTTTTTTTTAGCGTTATTTTTGCTCAGTGGCTCCCAAACTGGGGGGCTAAGCTGTCCCCAGAGCTCAAGATTTTTATTTTGTGCAAATATCCCCTAAAATTCGTCAAAAACCTCAAAATCAACATTTTGAAAGCCAAATTTTGGTCAAAAAACCTCGAAATCAACATTTTTAATGCCTAATTTTCGTCCAAAAACCTCAAAATCAACATTTAAACAGCCTAATTTTCGTCAAAACCTCAAAATCAACATTTTTAAAGCCTAATTTTCGTCAAAAGACCTCGAAATCTGCATTTATGATGCCTAATTTTCGTCCAAAAACCTCAAAATCAACTTTAAATTGACAATTTTTTGTCGAAAATTTCCAAATCATGGTTATAGGAGCAAATATTTTTGTCAAAAAATCACAAAATCAACATTTTAAAACCCAAATTTCATCCAAAAACCTCAAAGTTGGCATTCAAAACTTTGCAAAGGATTTAATTTGTTTAAAAGGGGGGGCGCACTGTGAATAAGCTTGGGAACCTCTGTTTTTGCCTAATAAATTTTTCTAAAAGCCAATTTTCTGTTAAAATTCGCATCCGGGCCCCCCCTAACTGAAAACCCACCCACACCCTAAGGTCCCAGTCCGCCCCTGTTCTGCAGGACTGGGGATCAGAGCTTCGAAAAATACCTTGTTTTTCCCCCAGGCTTATTACTGGACTAATTTCTGGGGTGGAGTTTTGAAAAAAGTGTTCGAGTTTTTTTTAATTAGGAGGCTTTACTAGTGTTTTCCTAAGACTTAAATCGAGCCCATGTCATTCGAAATGATTCCCTAATTGGTCAGAGTGCAGCGTACCTAAAATCAACGAGGCTTCGATAGCGAGTCGTAATGAGCCAATTACTCAATTCAAATTAGAATGCAATCTTCTGCCAATTGGACTTAATTGTCCTACTCTCTCCACCCTGATTACATCACCTTGGATGCACTTGTTAATTGCAATTAAAATTCAGACCCTCGAATCTCCTTTGTTTACGTTTACATTTTTGGGAATGGAGCCTCCATTAAAGGAAAACTCTTAAAAGGCAATAAAACTACAAAATGTATAAAGGAGAATCATCATAACTTTCTCCAAGTTCCGGACTCTACAGACCTCCCCGCAAACACTAAATGCCATTTTTATCCAACCATATTATAAGAGTGTACTAAAGGCTCCCATCTCCGAACCTGTATCTCCGGTTGAAATTTTTCTGTGAAAATTTTTTTCATTTTTATTTTTTTTTAATTAAATGGCGATCAACTGGCGTGCTCCTAAAAAATATTTCGCGTGGAGAAAAAATAGAATAATCTTATTCTCCGATTTGCTCCCGAACTTATGAACCGATTTTCGATTTTTTGGTCTCGTTTTTTCTAATATTTTTTGAAGATACTTCTGATGGAGTCGAATTTGATTTTTTTAAATTTATACAAGAAATAAAATAAAAAATCTGAAAAAATATTTTTTTTGAGCACATTAGTAGATCGGCATTTAAAAATCAATAAAATTAAAAAAAAAAATTGTTAAAAAATTTTGAGTAGAAACGGAGATAATCGGGGAAAACTAAAACCGGGGGCTTTAGTACACTCTTAAGTATGGTGTAAATATTGGACAGACAGCACGCAATTAGATTTAGATGTTCAAATTACTTAATTAAAAAAATTCCGTTCGATTATTTAGAGAAGATTGGACCATAATGGCGTTAATTGTTCATAATTACTTATTTGCATGATTCATTACTTAATTAAAAATTAAAATTTATTTAGGCTCACGGCAGCGTTCCCCCCCCCACCCCGAGAAAGTTCCCATTTTGGGGGTTACACTTCCTTCTCAATTGACTTCTCGATAAAAGTGGACCCGGCGTTTATACAATAAAATGACTCCTCCGGGGAAAACAAATCGTGCATTTAGACGTAGAGCTCAAGAGAATAATGATCCCATTTATCTGAGGGTTGTACGCTATGTAGAAAAAGGCCGAGTAAATTGTCGCCCTGGATAAAGGGAGGAAGTGACGTCTTTTTCACTGCTTCTAGCCTCCTGCCGAGTTCAAACTTTCGCCCACCCGAAATATAAAAGTCAAAATTGCTCCAGTTATGAGATGAACATGATCACGAATATATATGCCTCTAGCCTGGGAGCCTCCGACACCTCAATACAGGGGCGGACTGGCCCGGGAAGGGGGGGCGGACAGAACCCACTATTTTTAAAGCTTAATTTTGGTCAAAAAACCTCTAAATCAACATTTATAATTGCCTAATTTTCGTCAAAAAACCTCAAAATCAACTTTAAATTGACAATTTTTCGTCATAAACCTAAAAATCTAGGTTGTAAGACCAATTTTTGTCAAAAAATCTCAAAATCAACGTTTTAAGTGCAATTTCTTTTGTCAAAAACCTCAAAATCAACATTTAAAAAGCCTAATTTTGGTCAAAAAACCTCGAAATCAACATTTTAAAAGCCAAATTTTGGTCAAAAACTTCAAAATCAACATTTTTAAAGCCTAATTTTTGTCAAAAAACCTCGAAATCAACATTTATGAAGCCTAATTTTCGTCCAAAACCTCAAAATCAACACTTTTAAAGTCTAATTTTGGTCAAAAAAAACTCGAAATCAACATTTATGATGCCTAATTTTTGTCCAAAAACCTCATATTCAACTTAAATTTATAAAGCCAATTTTCGTCCAAAAACCTCGAAATCAACATTTATGATGCCTAATTTTCTTCCAAAAACCTCAAAATCAACACTTTTAAAGCCTAATTTTGGTCAAAAAACCTCGAAATTAACATTTATGATGCCTTATTTTCGTCCAAAAACCTCAAAATCAACATTTTAAAACCCAAATTTCATCCAAAAACCTCAAAGTTAACATTCAAAACTTGGGTGTGCAAAGGATCTAATTTGTTTAAAAGGTGGCGCACTGTGAAAAAGTTAGGGAACCTCTGTTTTTGCCTAATATATTTTTCTAAAAGCCAATTTTCTGTTAAATTCCCCCCCCCACCCCATCTTGGCGCCCCCTTAACTGAAAACCCACCCACACCCTAAGGTCCCAGTCCGCCCCTGCCTCAATAGCCTCTTTCCTACGGAAATCCGCTAAAAAAAAGTTAATTCTCTCCACGAAGATTGGTTCTAAAGCGTGAAATCTTCTCAATATTACATTTTAGTGTAGATAGACTTAAATTATTGTTGATCGAAGTTTTGCCGCTTTAGTGAATTCAAGGGAGAGGCTAAACTGTGCCCGTGAAATACTTAGGAAGCGGTATTCTTGTGATGTGGTGAACATCAGGGCTTTACCCCTCTCAACCCCTTCATCGGTTGAGGCTTAGATGCGCTTTCTCCGAGTCTCAAATAAAAGCTTTCTCTGTAGTTTGCTAGTGAAATTTCAATTTTTCAGTGGTTACTCTGTATATAGCTTGTAATAGCTGAAAGTCTCGTTTCGTATAAAGTATAAACAAAATATTTAAAAAATTATTTTCTGGCAGAGTAGGGCAAAATGTAATTGAATTACAAATTACTTTGTAATTTCAATTACAATGTAATTGGAAAAAAGTAATTGGATTACAAATTACAAGTAATTCAATTACATTCAAGTATACATAAATAAGCCTAGAGTGTCATTTTAGGATTATAATGGCACCTAGAATGCCTTTTACTTTGAAAATGAATTCTAGAGGGTCTTTTTTCAATGATGAAGGATTCTAGAGTGTCTTTTTCTGATTATTATGCCATCTAGAATGTCTTTTACTTTGCAAATGACTTCTAGAGGGTCTTTTTTCAATGATAAAGGATTCTAGAGTGTCTTTTTAGGATTATTATGCCATCTAGGATGTCTTTTACTTTGAAAATGAATTCTAGAGGGTCTTTTTTCAATGATAAAGGATTCTAGAGTGTCTTTTTAGGATTATTATGCCATCTAGGATGTCTTTTACTTTGAAAATGAATTCTAGAGGGTCTTTTTTCAATGATAAAGGATTCTAGAGTGTCTTTTTAGGATTATTATGCCATCTAGGATGTCTTTTACTTTAAAAATGAATTCTAAAGGATCGTTTTTCATTTTTCTTGAAAATTTAGTGAAAATAGATATTTTTCGATTTGTTGTAATTTGTAATTGAAAATGTAATCTAATTACAAATTACATTGTAATCGAATTACAATGTAATTCAATTACTTACTATAAAAAGTAATTCGATTACATTGTAATTCAATTACTTACTATAAAAGTAATTCAATTACATTGTAATTCAATTATTAATTCAATTACAATTTAATTCAATTACTCCCTACTCTGTTTTTTGGTTAAGATGCGATCCTCTTTTATCGTTTTAATTTTTACATTTATTATTAGGGTGACGTCATCGACCTTCATGAAACCCTTTTCATCCCCCAAGAGATAACGGTGACCTTTTGCTCTGCTCTTCGAGGACATATTGTGCTCATTTGGGAATTTATGAGTTTTATAACTTTGGATTATCTAGAATTTATGTGGTAGGAGGTTAGATGGGTGCATTGTTGATGGGAGACTGGTGGGTGGCGGTGGAATGTTAGGGGAAGGTTGGAGGGTGATGGGATGAGAGTGGGGAAGGTGGTGGTAACTGTGGAATGGACAAAAACCATATTCAGGGTGAAATCGAAAAATAAAAGTTTTCAGGTCGAAAAAGTGAAGAAGGTGAGACCTTCATATCCCGAAACCGACTTCAGATTCTTATTTTTTACCCTAAAAATGAACCTAAAATACCAAAAAATGGTGGGAAAATTCCGCGTAACTCTCTTTATCTAAATGATCCCTTGAACATTTGCCCGATAAAAATTTCGCAGAAGAAACTTTTTCCGAAAAGCGGTTTGAGATGTCTGGAAACAGATCACCTTCCTTATCAGGCTTCCGGCCAACTTTAAAGGCTTACTTATTTAGACAAATAAACGGTTCTTTTCGAAGATTCAAGCCGAAATGCGGAGTTGTGCAACTGTGAAGGACTTTGTTGAATAATTGATCTCCTTTTCGAGACGAAAGCTGTCCGACGAGCAAGAGCCTGGCTAAGGGAAAAGGAGGTAGGATAGGCCGTTGACTGGTGGTTCGAGTGGTTTGAGGTCAACTCTTCCCCTAGTTGGGCGGCTGGATGAGAAACTCCTCACTTCAGAGGGTTATAAACTGCCACCCTTCCTCCCCAATATTAATATTTTAATACTCTTGTACGAAATCACCCCACCACCTGTTGTGGCTACCTAAAAGTCAATTCTTAGAACAATATGTCTTTCTTATTACATTTTCATTTATACAAGTTATTCATGTTTTCATTTCTCGTTTAACGAAAACCCAAAGAATCCTATATTAGTGAATGAATTCTTAAAATGAATTCTTCCATAAAAAGTTCCCATGAAAGTTACTAAACGTTTCTGATCGTTCTAAGGCAACGAGTTTACAAATAAAAGGGATTATTTGATTGTTCATTTATAATTATTTTTGGGGAGCATTTGAAAACAAGGTTACCGCCAACGCGGTGAGGGAGTTAATTTGGTTAGAAAAACTTTTCGAATGAATTATTTATCAGCTTGCCTCCACTGCGATTAACGCCTTTAGCCCTCTTAAAATAAGGTGAACCCTTTCATTCCAGAATTCATTCCATCTTATAAACGAAACCTACCAGCAGGGGCGGACTGGGACCTTAGGGTGTGGGTGGGTTTTCATTTAAGGGGGCGCCCGGATGGGGGGGGGATTTTTAACAGAAAATTGGCTTTTAGAAAAATATATGAGGCAAAAACAGAGGTTCCCAAACTTTTTCACAGTGCGCCCCCTTTTAAACAAATTAGATCCTTTGCACCCCCCCCCCCCCAAGTTTTGAATGTTAACTTTGAGGTTTTTGGATGAAATTTGGGTTTTAAAATGTTGATTTTGAGGTTTTTAGACGACAATTAGGCATCATAAATGTTGATTTCGAGGTTTTTTGACCAAAATTAGGCTTTAAAAGTGTTGATTTTGAGGTTTTTGGAAGAAAATTAGGCATCATAAATGTTGATTTCGAGGTTTTTTGACGAAAATTTGGCTTTATAAATGTAAGTTGAATATGAGGTTTTTGGACGAAAATTAGGGATCATAAATGTTGATTTCGAGGTTTTTTGACCAAAATTAGGCTTTAAAAATGTTGATTTTGAGGTTTTTGACAAAAATTTGGCTTTTTAAATGTTGATGTCGAGGTTTTTGGACGAAAATTTGGCTTTTTAAATTTTGATTTTGAGGTTTTTGACAAAAGAAATCGCACTTAAAACGTTGATTTTTAGATTTTTTGACAAAAATTGGTCTTACAACCATGATTTTTACGTTTATGACGAAAAATTGTCAATTTAAAGTTGATTTTGAGGTTTTTGGACGAAAATTAGGCATCTTAAATGTTCATATCGAGGTTTTTGACGAAAATTTGGCTTTTTAAATGTTCATATCGAGGTTTTTGGACGATAATTAGGCTTCATAAATGTTCATTTCGATGTTTTTTGACCAATATTTGGCTTTAAAAATGTTGATTTTGAGTTTTTTTACGAATTTTTGGGGATATTTGCACACAAAAAAAATCTTGAGCTTTCCGACACCCCCCTGGGGACAGCTTATGCCCCCCAGTTTGGGAGCCACTAAGCAAAAATAACGCTTAAACTGACCCAGGGGGGCGCCGCCTCTATGTATTCACGCTGTCCAACAGGCCAGTCCGCCCCTGCCTACGATCAAAAATCAACTCCCCCCCAGGGCCTATTAGTTTATACGAATATGATTGATGAATTAAAAAAAAATATCTATCTCGTATTTACGGAAGGTGAATGAAAAAGCGTTAGTATCGAAGGTTCTCACAGGAAATTCAATTTTCTTCAGAAATTGAATTTTTCTATCACCATTGTCAACGGAGGTTCAGTTGAGGCAATAAATAATTTGATTCAGCCTTTCACTCTCCTTTGAAAGGTAGTTCTGTTAGTTCTAATGTGAACCTAAATAGAGGGTGGTTTTTCAAAAGCCTTCTTTTAATTATCCGATCTTAAATGAAATCTTTTTTCTTTTAAGTCATCAAAGTTTTGGGTTTTTAATAAATTCAACCGGAACTCCAATTAGTGGATCCCTTAGTCGATGGAATCAGTATAAGTTGTTGTTCGCCTCTTCTTCGAAAATCCTCGATTCCCGTAACAAAACCTAAACCTCCGCATATTCAATTTGAGGTTAGAACCCTACTTAAGAGCTGAGTGGATTAAATTTTCCCCGAAAATAAATTACCTATTTAAAAAAATAAAATAAAATAAATAAATAAATAAAAAAGTCGTAATCTCTATGTTATTTTATGTTTTTGGGGTCGCTCATTCCGAATCTTAAGTTTGATAACAAAAATTTTGCAATCAATTTTGCGGTTTTTTGATTATATCTCAAAACCTATAGGTTTCAGCGATTTGACTTCTTAGTAAAAACTTCTACACTAGACCAAACGAATCATAAACTTAAGCCTATTAAAAACCTAGAATTTCCATCTTATAACTCATATTACTTCGTTGAAAACGAAGATTGAGACTCTAAAGATTTTACAATTCAATGTAAAATTGAAACGTCAAAAATAAGACATCTCTTTAGTGGCTTTGTAAACAAGTAATAACGTAATAAAAAGGAAAGCGAAGGAAAAAAAGAAGAAGAGGAACTGTCAACATCAAACCAAAACCAACGCTTTTTTAAATTGATTTTAATGTTTGCTCTAGGTGAAAGAAAGTTTCCATTTTGTGGCCGGATGCTTCAGTTAGGAGTCTTAACGTCTTAAGAATTTTTTTTTAAATATTTTGTCTAACAGTTGCTTATCTTTCATTCATTTCAGGACCTTATCTACCATCTCCTGGTCATCACCGAGACATTCCGGCAGCGTTTCCATCATTGGTAAGGGTTTTTGCCATAAAAATTTTTGGATCGTTAAAATCATTTAAACGTAGAGAAATGTAAAAACATTTCAATTTTTATCCGGAAAAAGTTTAAATGTATTTTTCATCATTGTCGAGTGTCGACAAGGCTTCTATAATTCCTATTGTAAATAACGTGGTTTTTATCTCTGCGGGGGCGAGGGATAAAAAAAAAAACATCGATAGAAGATGAGAAATTCGCTGCGAGTTTCGGTGATAAGCACCCTTACTCCATTGGGTCTTCATAAAAAGAGTGAGAAAGAAAATAATCCCATGAGATTTGCCACTCTATTATTTGAGAATGTCAGGCGTTCTTCTTTCCTTTTTTCCGAATCACCCTACGAGTTCGTTTTTCTCTTCCTAATCTAAATAAAGCGTTATTGAGTTCAAAACAACATGGAACGAATCTTGAGGATAAAAGAGTGCGGTTGAAAAATGTCCCGGGGTTGACAAAAACCTCTTTTTGAGTTAACTCGTTTCCTAGGGTGGAACGGGCGAAACCTTTTGGCCGAGCGATTTATCGGGTTCGGCAAGTCGCCAGGCAATGAATTTTCCTGAGCGTAACTTAATTCTGAGTTATAGTTAAGAATAAGAAACAAATTATCTTGAAATAAAGGAAATATAAAAAGCATTACGGAAAAAGCATTCTTATCTAAAATATCTCAATACGACCTTTTATTAGTGTACATATTTGTGAATCAACTACATAGGTGGGTATACATATCAGGAAAACAGGAAACAGGAAAGTGGAATTCTCAGAACAGGGTTAATTAGGTATTTATAGCATATATTAAAAATAAATATTTTTAATTTAAAAAAATGACCTCAATCCTTACCTTGCAAAACTACTCCAAAACCCCGAAAGTTACATGATAATTGAGACTCCAATCTCCTGGGACCAAATGAGCAGGTATGGAGGTACCTCTTCAAATCTCTAGGACAAGTCCACACTACTTTCCATTATCATTAAAATATCTTTGGATCAGGGGAGGACTGGGACCTTAGGGTGTAGGTGGGTTTTCAGTTAAGGGGCGCCCGTTTGGGGTGCGCAGAAAATTTTGATGAAAAATTGGCTCTTAGAAAAATATATTCAGCAAAAACAGAGGTTCCTAAACTTTTTCACAGTGCGCCCCCCTTTTAAATAAATTAAAACCTTTGCCCCCCCCCCCCATCAAGTTTTAAATGTTAACTTTGAGGTTTTTGAATGAAATTTGGATTTTAAAATGTTGATTCTGAGGTTTTTGACAAAAAATTGTCAATTAAAAGTTGATTTTGAGGTTTTTTGACGATATTTAGGCATCATAAATGTTGATTTCGAGGTTTTTTGACGAAAATTTGGCTTTATAAATGTAAGTTGAATATGAAGTTTTTGGACGAAAATTAGGTATCATAAATGTTGATTTTGAGGTTTTTTGACCAAAATTAGGCTTTAAAAATGTTGATTTTGAGGTTTTTGACGAAAATTTGGCTTTTTGAATGTTGATGACGGGGTTTTTGGACAAAAATTAGACTTTAAAAATGTTGATTTCGAGGTTTTTTTAACCAAAATTAGGCTTTTCAAATGTTGATTTTGAGGTTTTTGACAAAAGAAATTGCACTTAAAACGTTGATTTTGAGATTTTTTGACAAAAATTGGTCTTACAACCATGATTTGGAGGTTTTTGACGGAAAATTGTCAATTTAAAGTTGATTTTGAGGTTTTTTGACGAAAATTAGGCATCATAAATGTTGATTTCGAGATTTATTTAGGAAAATTTGGCTTTTTAAATGTTGATTTCGAGGTTTTTGGACAAAAATTAGACTTTAAAAATGTTGATTTCGAGGTTTTTGACCAAAATTAGGCTTTTTAAATGTTGATTTTGAGGTTTTTGACGAAAATTTGGCTTTTTAAATGTTGATTTCGAGGTTTTTTGACCAAAATTAAGCTTTAAAAATGTTGATTTTGAGGTTTTTGACGAAAATTAGGCTTCATAAATGTTGATTTTGAGGTTTTTGACGAATTTTAGGGGATATTTGCACACAAAAAAAAATCTTGAGTTTTCCCACACCCCCCTGTTTGGGAGCCACTGAGCGAAAATAACGAAAAAAAAAAGTGACCCTGGGGGGCGCCGCCTCTATGTATTCATGCGCTGGTGGGTTCTGTCCACGGGCCAGTCCGCCCCTGCTTTGGATTATTAGGAACCTCTAATCCATTAAAAAGTTGATCACCTTGTAATTCAAATAAAAATAGAAAATGTATAGAGGAGAATTAAAAATTCAGGGCTCTGCAAACCTCTCCAGTTTCCCCAAACACTAAATACTATAAAACCCATCTTGGTGTAAATAAAAGTTTTCGACCTCATATTCGAAATAATTATGCTCAAATAAAATAAAAAAAAAATTGTAGTGGATGACTTTTTTTTTTTTTTTTTTTTGAGCATTAAAATTTCATCCGCTTTCCTAAAGAAAGATGAGACAGTTGCTGGGTGGGAGGAGGCGCCGAGGAAAATGGACTTGATCGAAAAAGTGGTTCGATGATGACAATCAGTTCCGGTCAACTGGCAGGTCATCATTTACCTCAAACTTTATACAATATAACCTATTCGGTCTTTTCTCAAGAACTTTTTTTTTCCTTACCCGATAAACGTTAAGCCATTCTTTAATATTCTTATCGGGTGTGGTTTATCATATGATAGAAGTATGGATTATAACTTTTGAAAATTTGGAAACACAATTTTCATCATATACAGGATATAGTGCTAGTTGGGGACGGTGTGGGAGGGTCGAAAAGGGTAAGGGAGGTGATGGGTGATTGGGGGGGAATGCGGTAGTTTGTGAAGTGGTCCCTAGAGCCCCGAATTTTTTAGGAGAAATTTCGAGTTTTGGGCATCCTAAAAAGGGTCCACTAATTATAACTTGAGAGGATAAAATTATTGCAATCATCAATCAAAACTCCAATTCATACCTCACGAGTGACTTTTATCACAATTGAATAATGAGTGTAATATGTAAGTAGGGAGCTTCTTTTGACCTCTGGGAAGCAATCACTTAATGGAACTTTTTTTTTCCGTTTTATTTCCTTCCGATCTCGCGATTTCTAGCAATTAAGGATATTAAGTTAATCTGTAGCTAGAAGCTTTTTGCTTCTATTAGCTTGGTAAAACGATGAGATTTCCGTTGTAAAAATTGCATTTTTAACAACCGAATTTAATTTAGAAAAGAACGTCGATGAACAGGGGCGGATTGGCCCGGGGGGGCGGGTGGAGAGAACCCACCCGCGCCCCCTCGTAAATACATAGAGGCATTTTTTATTTATTTTTTTTTAGCGTTATTTTTGCTCAGTGGCTCCCAAACGTAAGCTGTCCCCAGAGGGGTGTCGGAAAGCTCAAGATTTTGTGCAAATATCCCCAAAAATTCGTCAAAAAACTCAAAATCAACATTTTTAAAGCCTAATTTCGGTCAAAAAAACCTCGAAATCAACGTTTATGAAGCCTAATTTTCGTTCAAAAACCTCGAAATCAACATTTAAAAAGCCAAACTTTCGTCAAAAACCTCAAAATCAACATTTTTAAAACTTAATTTTGGTCACAAAACCTCGAAATCAACATTTATAAAGCCTAATTTTCGTCCAAAAACCTCAAACTGAACACTTTTAAAGCCTAATTTTGGTCAAAAACCTCAAAATCAAAATTTTAAAACCCAAATTTGTGAACCTCTGTTTTTGCCTAATATATTTTTCTAAAAGCCAATTTTCTGTTAAAATTTTTTGCATCCTGGCGCCCCCTTAACTGAAAACCCACCCACACCCTAAGGTCCCAGTCCGCCCCTGTCGATGAATTAAAAAAAATTATTATTAATTATTTTTTATTTTACACAAAAAACAAACCTTATAAAAATTCTTTATTTTATACAAACGCTTCAAACCAAGTGCTCTAGTATAATAAGCGGGAAAGTGGAGTTTATAATTTTCGTGTGGTTAGGAAAGTAGAATGTCGAGATCGACTTTGAAGATTATTGAAAATTGAATATTTAAGTCTTAACCTCTTCAATTCCGATCACTAATTAGGAGCCTTATAGGTACTGTGATCAATTAAAATTTTAATGAGGTTTAAATTAACCTGAGCGTAGGTATGGAATAACAACCTGATTGAAAAGTCACTGCTTTAACTGAGGAAGGAGATTTTTTTTTAGTTGGAACTTTTTGACTCGAACTAATCACTTTCATACGAATCTTAGGTAAATTATACCGTTCGAAAGCAGTTGTATAGAGCCAAAAAAATTACCTGACGCTTAAAATCTCTCAGAAGACTCCGCCTTCTTGAAATAGACATGAATTCGTTAAAAATCTTATCGATAACGAAACTTCAAATTTGGTGAAGATCGGTGGTTTTCTGTCAAAATTTCAATTGGGGTGGGGGCGGGGCGGAACGCAGCCGCGTTCCTATTTTCACCATATAAAACAGAGGTCACTTCCTAATACCTGTCTCTGAAATTCGTTCGTTAGGATGTTTGAAAGCATGTTAATCATTTTTTTATTGATTATATCGCTAACGAACGTTCTATAGGAAAAACGGGAGGGGAAAAAGTTAAAATGAAGCAGAAACCCCGATTCGTGACCATCGACGATAAACTGTTGAGAACGATCTAAAAGCTTGTTTAGAATCACGCTCAAGTTGAAAATTAGATTTATTTCCGTTAAAGCTAGTTCGTTGTAGTTTTACACGGAGTCCTTTCACACCCCTCTACAAACAAAAAACAATCTTTTTCTCTCAATGGTAGGTAGATATCTCTTCAATCTCGAAAACTAACTTTAGCACTTTAGCGGGGTAAAAAGTAATTAAAAATATTACATGGACCATCGCCAGTAGGCTTTACACTTCTAGGATGGTTTGTTCCTGATTCAATAGATCGCAGCACATTCGGCCCCAAACTTTTTTTTCCTCGTTTAGGGCACTAAAAATGGCCAAAATATAAATTTTCGAAAATTTACAAATAAGATATCGAATCATATTATGTAATATTTCATGAGAAATACAATGGAATTAATTAAAAAAATTTAAAACCAATATTTTTCGAGTTATCGCCGAAGATCGGAACTAAGTAAACTAGGTACCAAAGGAAAAATTTTCTCGACAAAAACAACATAATATTCGTATTCAGCACCCCAAGAAATCTATAGATATTAAATTTTATCAAGATTAAAAAATAAAAATTTTCGTCCCAAAAATCGACTCAAAGATCACTGACTGATCCACCTGAAATTGCAAAATTTCAACGTTTGTATCATTCAGAATTTTGCATACTTTTTAATTTTATTATATTGGTGTTATCACTGTCACAAAAAAAAAGATCGAAAGGAAACTTTGAGAGGGGATCAAGAGTTAATAATCGGATTACTCTAACTAAAGACTAAAAGAGCCACTTTTCAAACTTCTCTACTTTCATCTTGAAAAGGAAATTTTAAGTACTCAGCACAATCGAAATTGGGACATCAATTATTTTTTTAATTAGAAAAAAAAAATAATTAAAATTAAAAATCGTTAAAAACACCGAATGTGATTTTTAAATGAGAGCCAATGCAATGTTGACTAAAATAATAGATGAAGGATTCTGGGAGAGGACCCCAATTGGAAGCTAAAAATGTACTCATGGCGATAAATAATTACAAGAACAATTTTTTGTTCAATTATTAATCAAGTATGTTCATTTGGAAGCTTAAAATGCACTTACGGTGATTAAGAATTAAACGAACAATTATTATTGTTCATTGTAATATGCAATAGATAAAAAAGTATTGGTCCTGGAGCTTGCCCAGAGACACGAACTTTCTCAAAGGTCTACAGATTTCGGGGGATCCAAAAATTTCACCCAAACACATTATAATTATTTAATTAGTTAATTAATTAATTTATAGAAAAAAAAATTTTTTCAGTCATAACTTGAATTTGGTGATAATTATGTGAAAATGGGACTAATTTCACTTAAACACATTATAATTACCTAATTAGTTAATTAAATAATTAATTTAAACAAAAATTTTTTTTCAATCATAACTTTAATTTGGTGATAATTTTATGAAAATGGGACTAATTTCACTCAAACACATTATAATTACCTAATTAGTTAATTAATTAATTAATTTTTGAAAGAAAAAAAAATTCGCGATCATAACTTGAATTTGGTGATAATTTTATGAAAATGGGAAATTTAAGTTAATTCGTCATAATTACCTAATTACTTAATTAATTACCTAATTAGTTAATTAAATTTAATCGGGATCACGTGAAGATTATTTGGTTAAAATTTGGTGAAGATCGGACCGGTAGAAAGGCCGTAGCACATTTTTGCAAACTTTAGACAGACATATCTCCGCCATTTTGTCGAATTTCAAAAATCACTCTCGTCACTTTCAAGATAACCACGAAAGGAAGATTGTGTGAAAATTTCGTGAAAATCGGATGAAAATTGTGGCCGTGAAGTGTTCCGGAAAAAAAGGCGACGGACGACCGGACGGCCGGCACCACAGACAAAGTCATGTCCGGCAAAGATCAAAAGTCAGTTTGACCCTAGGGGGTCTGAAAGACCCTTCCCCAAAAACCCGAATCCGACGGTATTACAATTACTTATCTTTGAGAAAGTTAAAACGAAATTAGGAAAAAGGTCCATTAGTCCATTAGTCCTTTTTAGATCTAGTTAGTTAGTTCTTTTTAGGTCTTTTTAGGTTTAGTTTTTTTAAGGTCCATTAGTTTTTTTTTTTTTTTTTTGTTGCCCCGCCAAGTTATATTTGACATATTTTGACATATATTTTACAGACTTTCAATAAATGACACCAATGCCCCCTCTTCGTAAGCCAATAGAAAACTTTTTGAGTTTATTTTGCATACATTGAAATTTTATTGCAATACAGATTTGAATAGAAAGTAAATGTATGTTGTTCAAAGTGAGGAGCCCTTTGGGTTCAATTCATGAATAATTAAAAGCGATGAAAAAAAGGTGGTGGGGGAAGGGGGCAAGGTGAGCATTTAAAAAAAAATATTAAAAAAGCGAGAGTGAACATGCTTTTCCCATTTTAGCCCGGATGTATACCAATCGTCGCATTAAATGAAAACGTCCCTATCTTTGCATAAAATTACGCAGAGAAGCCAATAACATCCATTGGTGAGAAATTAACAAATAAAAAACTTTTTTTTTGGAGTCATTAGTTTTGCGCTAACTTCGTCGAACTTTTGATTTTTCCTCCATTTTTTTTTTCCCACGTTTAAGGGGTGGTTATGCCGAAATGTGCGAATGACAGATGCTCCTCATTTCCAGTGAAATACGTTTTGACAATGCTCACGTTTTTACTGTGTCATAAAAAGGCGAACATTTGAAAACGAAAAGCTCCGATCGCTTTTTTTTAGTTTTCGGTGCTCATTTCAAAATTCCATCATATGGCGTTGCAACGGTCAGATCAGATACCTCCGAACAAATTTTTTCAGCTTTCAAAGAAAAAAAAAACGAACATCCCTTGTTTCTAAAAACTACCTACTTTTTTTAAATTTTAAAAGAATTTTGGTTTTTTCTTTCTTTTTTTCGAATAAACTAAAACTTTTGATTGATCTTTGACCCTTATTTTTGGCATTTAAGAACAGGGGCAGACTGGCCCGGAGGAGGGGGGTGGACAGAACCAACCCGCGCCCCCCGAGAATACATAGAGGCGGCTCCCCCCGGCTTATTTTTATTTATTTTTTATTTATTTATTTTATTTTTTGGCAAATATTCCCAAAAATTTGTGAAAAACCTCAAAATCAACATAAGTAAAGCCTAATTTTCGTCAAAAAAAAACCTCATAATCAACATTTATAAAGCCAAATCTTCGTGAAAAACCTCATAACCAACATTTGTTACGCCCAATTTTGGTCGAAAAACCTCGAAATCAACATTTATGAAGCCTAATTTTCGTCCAAAAAACCTCAAAACCACATTTTTAAGCCCAATTTCCGTCAAAAACCTCAATCCAACATTTTAAAGTCTAATTTTCGTCAACAACCCTCAAAATCACATTTGTAAACCCCAATATTTTCGTAAAAACCTCAAAATTAACATTTTTAACGTCAAATTTTCGTCAAAAACCCTCAAAATCAACATTTTTAAAGCCCAATTTGTCACACCTTGGAAATCAACATTTTATCTGAAGCCTAATTTTCGTCTAAAACATCAAAATCAACATTTAAAAATGCCAAATTTTTCGTCTAACAAACCTCAAAATCAACATTTTTAGAGCCTAATTTTCGCCAAAAAAACCCACAAAATCAACATTTATGATGCCTAATTTTCGTCAAAAACCTCAAAATCAACAGTTATAAATGCCTAATTTTCAGAATTGAAAAAGTTATTTCCTAAGCTTTCCAGAAAATAGCAATTTTTTGCGCTCATCCACGGGCGCTCCCTTAACTGAAAACCCACCTATACCCTAAGGTCCCAGTCCTGATTAAGAATTCCAATATCTATGCCGATATAAAAAAAATTATTCCAAGCGATCATCACGGTTTTCTTGTTATAAATCATAACTTTATTGATTTTTAAATAGGTTTACCTCACTACATACTTTTGGAAGGATTAAGAAAATGAAATTTTGAATCTCGTTCAGCTTACCCTGGACAAGATTGGGTTTATCAATTAGTCATAGTAATCAAGATATTAATCATAAATTAGTTTCTTGTCACATTACTATGGACAACGAGTACCTGAGTACCTTGCTCGAAACTTTACCTTCAATGCCTTCCTAGAAGAAGATTATCTTCTTAAGACCATCGTTAAATATGTACGCACTGCCTAACTCTGCTTACTATAAATTCTTTAATATAAAATCCTGGATCGTGTTTTACATTACGGACAAAATAAGATTTTTGTTTTAATTTTCAATATTATTTTTTAATATTTAAGTTTTTAATATGTTATGTATACATTTTTTAAAAGTTGTCAGGGGCAGCTCTTTTGTTTCGACTTTATTTTCCAGAATATCAAATTTTAGGTTATTTAAAAAATTATTTAAAAACCTACAGAAATCTTAAAGAAAAAGGTTTAAAAAAAAACGGTTCACTTTTAAACCCTAGTCAGTTCATCACAGGTAAGGAAAGTAGATTTGTCCTTGTGCATTGCATAGGATTAAAGGGAGGGATTGATTGAATGCTTGGTATGCCAATTCGACGTCTTCCCCTCATTTGGGAATGTTTCCATTCGTTTAGGAGTTCTTTTAGGAAGAAGGTCTATTAATTCGGATTTGAATTCGAACTTGCTATTTTCCAAAATAAACATCCCTGATTTAACGATTTTTTCATCAATCAGTTTCTCTATGTATTTAATATGCTGTTGGTGCAGATTTTGGATTATTAATTACTTTATTTTTTACTGTACTCATTATTGGATACTACCAAGGTATATGAAGAGAAGGGGCGGACTGGGAGCTAAGGGTGTGGGTGGGTTTTCAGTTAAGGGGGCGCAAAAAATTTCAACAGAACATTGGCTCTTAAAAAAATTTATTCAGCAAAAACAAAGGTTCCCAAACTTTTTCTCAGTGCGCCCCACTTTTAAACAAATTAAAACCTTTCCCCCCCCCAAGTTTTGAAGGTTTTTGAATAAAATTTGGGTATTAAAATGTTGATTTTGACAAAAGAAATTGCACTTAAAACGTTGATTTTGAGATTTTTTGACAAAATTATTTCCTTTTATAACCATGATTTGTAGGTTTTTGACAAAAAATTGTCAATTTACAGTTGATTTTGAGATTTTTTGACGAAAATTAGGCATGATAAATGTTGATTTCGAGGTTTTTTGACCAAAATTGGTCTTTAAAAATGTTGATTTTGAGGTTTTTTTACTAAACTTAGGCTTTGTAAATGTTGATTTTGAGGTTTTGGACGAAAATTAGGCATCTTAAATGTTGATTTTGAGGTTTTTGGACGAAAATCTGGATTTATAATGTTGATTTTGAGGTTTTTGACGAAAATTTGGCTTTTTAAATGTTGATTTTGAGGTTTTTGGACGAAAATTTGGCTTTGAAATGTTGATTTTAAGGTGTTTTTTTTTTGACGAAAATTAAGCTTCATAAATGTTGATTTCGACGTTTTGACGAAAATTAGGCTTTATAAATGTTCATTTTGAGGTTTTTCACGAATTATTGGGGATTTTTCACACACAAAAAAAAAATACTTGAGCTTGCCCACACCCCCCCCCCTGGGGTTTCTTACGCCCCCCAGTTTGGGAACCACTGAGCAAAAATAACGCAAAACCTGACCCGGGGGGCGCCGCCTCTATGTATTCTCGGGGGGCGCGGGTGGGTTCTGTCCACCCCCCACCCCCGGGCCAGTCCGCCCCTGATGAAGAGACCCTCCAGATCATCTGGCAACGATGATACCCACAGAACTTGGATGTATAGCGGGTCTATCTAACCAGTGGTCTGAAGGAACTCTTTAGCACCGAACACTTTTTAATACCAAGAAGAATAAGAAATGTAGGGAAGAGGCTAGCCGCTAGGCCCCTATAAATCGAAATTTTCCGAATTCGTAGCTCTTCAGGCCTCTCCACAAACACAAAACACCACCCAACAACCGTCACCCGGGGGTAAAATTTGATCAAAAAATTCTTTTTTTTTTTTTTAATATTATAATTTTTTAACCATTTCTGCTCATTTTCCAAGTGGTCCTATATTTTTATTTTGAGTGCAAGTATTAGTATATAGGAAGAACCTACCCTCCTTGACCCTCCGGTGGGGATGAGAAGATTAGGTATTTGGTGTTAGTGGAGAGAGATAGAGGTCCTTCCCTCCTCCATACTCTTTCAATACCAAATGTAAGGAAGTTTGAGTTGCTCTATAAACTTTTCCCTTTTTTGTAGGTTGAATTTTGCAATTAATTAACGTCCGGATTACGCCCAGTTTTGATTCTTATTGCAAATACGTTGAAATGAGAGGTCGTTTCGTTGTGGCGAACGGTGTATGTGCTGGATTAGCATGTTGGTTATTAATGGTTTTAGCAAGGGCGTTTAGTGTACAATCAATCTGGTTTTCACGTAACATGACGTATTAATCCGAGCACATAAGTACCTTATGCTGACTAATGGCTTTGAATAAAGTACATTCTGCTTGCGCGGAATGAAATATTTTATTGAATCAAGCTACCGTTTAAAGAAAAAGGGATCAAAAGAGTTTAAGGGGGATCCGACAATTAAATTCTACCAAGTGTGCGAGAGAGAGGGAAGATGTCAAAACGTTTTTTCCTCGTTTTGGGCACTAAAAATGGCCCGATTTTTTTTTTCTGAAAATCGTATTCTCTTTGATTCGGAAAACTGTAGACTGATCTGAGAGCACTTTTTCCGAAAAAAATTTTCTTCCGGAAAATCGGGAAACGAATTTTCCGGGAAAACTTTTTTTTTCAAAAAAACCAGGTAAACGTTTTGTAGGGTACGACGAGCTGTTTCCAAATCTGTTAATGATTTAAAAATCGGTTAAAAAACGGCGTCGTAATCGCTGTCACAAGATTTAGACGGTGCGGGGAGTGGGGAGCGTCTGGAAAAAGTTATCAAAAGAGTTTAACGCCATTTTTCGATTTTCTCAGTTTAGCATTTCTTATTATATATAATAATAGAATATATAAAAATTGTCCGATTTCCTTTCGAACGTCCTAAACCTATCTCCGGGAACGGAACGGAAAAAATAGCCGATCTTGCGTTCCGTTCCGCGAAATCTCTGGAACGTCCCATCCCTACCTCCGACTAGCGGGAGGGTCCCCCACCCCAGCCGGCAGCCAACCAAAGTTTCTAGGTCCTCGGAACAACAATATAAGGCCTCGGGCCCTTAGTCCACTTTGAATATTTACATGTTGTCAAAACTAGTCTTTTGTAAGAACGGTTATTAACAGAGAGGATTTCATGAGCGAAATTACCTCTAACCCGAATCTTTCCCTGTAGTTTGAAACTTTGAGAATCAATAGATAAACCAATTAGAGTTGATGACATAATTGTTAATAAAGGTTTTGTTTATCAAAGAGAAACCCCTCGCTTGAGACGATTTGTGTTACCTTCCAATTGGTGTGCACGTGATGGCCGACAGTTAGTTAAACAATCCTTAGTTTCAATTTATTGTTTTGTCATTTCCATGCCATCAAAAGACTTCGCCCTCTTCAAATATGTAGTACAATTATTTACAAAAAAAAAGCCAAAAATTTGCCCAAAGGGTGCAAATCACTAAAAATCTTAAAAAAAAAAAAAAAAGTTTTGAGCCGATATAAAACCTTGGATTAGAGCTTTTTTACGTAAATTTGGCTCTTAAAACTTTTATTTTAAGGTTTTTGATGAAAAATAGATATAAAATGTTGCTTTTGAGGTTTTTGACGAAAAATGGCTCTAAAAAGTAAAAACGTTGATTTTGAGTTTTACGACGAAAAATTGTTACCTACTTAAAACCATTTTTAGGGGACTTTTTTTTTGTAGGAAAATTTTTCTTTAAAAACCTTAATTTCGAGGTTTCTGATGGAAAAGTTTGCTCTTAAAATGTTGATTTTGAGGTTTTTTAATAAAATTTGGCTCTTAAAACCTTGATTTTGAGGATTTTAACGAAAAACTCCTGGATCAGCCACAGTTTTGCCATTTTATATATATATAAAAACTCAAATAAACTTCCAATAAATTTTGTTGGGGGATCAATTGCCTTAGTTAGTTTTCAGTTTTGCTGTGTAGGGTGCTCCAGAAAGACTCGAACTTTGTTGTTTCAAATCAGAAATGTTCTCATGATTGGAATAATTAAAATTTTCAAGCTTTATTTCTGGTAACTTTATATAGTGTAAGTGTTTTTTCAAAATTGGCAAAAATGGCCGAGTTTGGCTGAAATGCCATACTCGCGGTCCAATCTGTACACAAAAATATAGGTTATGGTGGGGGAGGAAATGGGAGGTTTGGGGTCGATGAATGAGTAGTAAAGGAGGTGGATGGTGGGGGAGGTTGTGGGGAGGTAGGGATGTGAGTGGAAGTGAGGGTTATTGGGAGGGCTTTGTAGTGGGATTAATTTTGGGCTGTGGAGAGGTCTGTAGAGGCTCCGAATTTTTGATAAGTTTGATTTATGGGGCTCCTCCTCCATACCACATTTTTGGAGGACTACGTCTAATCCAGCCCTTAGATTTTCACAGAATAAAGTTATTAAATCTGTTTTTATTTTTTTATTTTTTAAATAAAAGGCAAAGAGAAGTTTACCTTTCGTTCGAGAAATCCTTATAAAAACGAAACAAATTCGGCTTTTCGCGTCCAAAGCAAATCGTGAGCCGCTAATTGCGGTATTAATTAAAATCTCTGGGATTTGCCCCTAATTTACGACTTTGCAAACGCCAAAGAATTTTCCATGATTCGTTATAGAATTTTTACTTTCCCTCTATAAGCGTCAAAGGAACGGTTTAGCATTTATATGTCAACTTTTCCTTGGGGACCTATAAGCCCCCTTCCATCCTCTTTTTCGCTCCTAAAAGGGAGCGACGAAAATAATTTTCTTTAGGAATAAAGTAGTTTTGTATTGTTCAAACAGTGAATCAGTGAATTTTGACTTTAGAAGCGCTAACTAAATTGTAGAAATTTTCGATTTACTTTTATTTCTTCAGTTTAGCTTTCGAACTACATAGTATGGGCAAGCAGCTCCTGTTATAAGGGCTTCAGACCAAACTGGCTTCACTGACCTGACCCCCCCCCCTCCACTCCATTCACCTCCCCCCCCCTCACCGCCTCCGTTACAGGTTAGACTAAGCCAGCACGTCTCGTGAGTGTGGATGGTTAAAATTCATAAAAATTTAATAAAATTGACCTCATTCGATTTGCTGGAGACAATATTTTTCGAGTTATCGCCGATAAACATCTTTTGGAACTAAGTGAAGTACCCCATGAACAATTTTCTGGTCAAAAACAACATTATATTCAAACACAGCACCCCAAAAACCTTTAGATATTAAGTTTTATTAAGAGACGTTGTTTCCTAATAAACAATTTTGGTTTGATGTACGTAGTTAAAAAAAAAAAAAAGTTGCTTGGTTGGGAAACTAATTTAATTGCTAACTAAACAGAAATATCCTGACAATCAATGATGGGAAGTTAAAACGGTGGGACAAGGGTTGTTTGATCAAACTAACGAAGTGACAAAATGGAGGGAGAGCATTAGCGTCAATCGTTGAGGATCAATTTTCCGGAATACAAAACAACTCAATAAGACGTTATGTAGAATTTCATAATCTTTTTGAACTTTAGGAATTTACGTAGGTTAAATTTGATCAAAAAATTAATTTTTTCATTTTTATTTTTAAAATTTTATGTCACCATTTCTTTGCATTTTACAAGTGGTCCCATATTTTTATTTTGAGTGGAAGTACATATTGATTTCTATTCAATTTACCTAATGAAAATTTCCAGTTTTCCTTATTCGGGAATTCGTCTCTCCTCGAATGGAATTTTTTACACTTGTTTTTAAAAAATGGCTCAAAATTGTCCTGAATCTATTTAAAAGTACATAATAAATATGAATAAAAGGGAGCTACGCTTATATGTATCTAAATGTTGAAAATTTGGTTTTGTCCATGAAAGCGTATGAGAGAGCAGGTTGCCTTTCCGGCTCGACGTCTTTGTCATTTGAGGGGAATTCGTGACGAAATGTTTGCGGACGGAAGTTGACCGTTGACCGGATGTGCTCGACACTCTTAGGTCTCTGCCCTTGACGCTTTATTCTTAGTCATGCATACGAGTTTCCACTTCACTCATTTTATACCATCTCCCTTTTTGAGATTCCTAAGTATTTATCAACTTTAAGTGAAAATTTTAATATCTAGTAGAGAAAAACAAAAGGTCAGATCTGGTCTGGTCCGATAGTTACGGAAGAGGAACTTTCTCAAAAAGTTGGTGAAAATCCGTCGTTTTCTACCGAAATCTTTTTTTTGGGTAGAAAACCACCAATCTTCACCAAATCCCCTCCCCCCCAAGAAAAGTTAATTTTGGTAGAAAACTATCAATCTTTACCAAATGTTCACCATAATATACAGAGTAAGGGCATTTGGAGGTCGGGGCTACGAACGCGGCAGGCCCAGCAATTTTTTTGAGAAAGTTTTCTTTTTGGGGGTTAACTACCAGGCCAGACCTTTTTGATGGTGAGAAATGAAAAATAAATTAAATAAAAAAAAAAAAAGAAAACTAAGTACTTACATGTAACTTGAAAATAAAATAGTAACACTGATTCTAATCAGGCAACAGGTTACATGCGACAAAACCGACTTATCGTGCCTCGAATTAATTATTCTTTAATTTTACGGATAAGAAAAGGACGTAGGTACCACTTAAAAAGAAAAATTGAAACTTGGCATTTCCTCCGATTTTTTTGTCTGATATGTTTAATATTTCAAAGGAGTGATAAAATGGATCGGGGGTGGGGAATCGAAAAGTTGATGCGATTTGATGTTAAGTGGATCTTCCTCACCTTTGTGGTTGATATTTTGAAAAGTTTTTTTTTTTTCTCTCCTGTCCCTTGTCTTGAGCCCTAAGTCCGCGGCATCAAAGCTTTTGAAATCAAAACTTTGATAAGATTTATGACCAGACCTCCTTCCCTTTTAGCAAGTTTACAACAAAAGATTCTCGCACGTTATTTATTCTTAAAAATTTTAATAAGTGCGATTTATTTAAGGGCGGATCGATTTTTTTTATTGTGAGAAGCCTATTTGCCTTTGGTGTAAGGAATCCTTAGACAATTTATATTATGTTAATAATTGTATACAATATGCATTGTGATTCTAATTAACGTTCCACCCTTGAGGTCTAGAGATTTCTCTTGTTGGAAGGAAACGACCCTTTGGACAGAGCAAAGTTATTCAAATCGACCTCTTCGTCCCATTCTCTTTTGCAATGCATAGAAATGATCTTAAAATGCAATTCCTCTATACATATAAACGAAATTTTTAACGACAAACTATTGACGCTTTCGAAATTATTTCCCCCTCATAGACCCCCTGAAATTCTATCTAATCGAACCTTATCGAAATTAAACAAACATTTTCATTATTCGAAACATAATATTTTGAATTCCGAACGCTTGCTTGCGATGCCAAAACCAAAATTAGGGCGGCATGCCGCGGCATTACTCTAGGTAAATTACCTGCTTTTGGGGAGGAGTGGGGAGGATAGGGGGTATTGGAAAGTTTTTTGTTGGTGGGGTGGTGGGGGGAGGTCGAGGGAGGTTGAGTGATTTGGAGGATTGTGGAGGATGATAGAGGGGGTTAGTGAGGGATAGTGCGATGGAGTATTTGGTGGTTATTTGGAACTCTGTAGAGCCTTTTTCTTTTTATAAAGTTCGAGTTATGTGGTGTCTCCTTTATACCCCAATTTTCTACCTTTAATTCTAGAGATGAATAATATTTTCCTAGGTTGGAAAGAGTAAAAGGCGGCTATTAAAAAGTATGTAGGGAAAAGGGAGTCTCCGTTATTCGGCGCAAAGCCCCTCAACATCAGAGGGGGCTTAGGAGAGCGAGAGAGAAAATCTCAGTGGAGAGCGAAAACCGCCTCCTTTATTTAATCCCTGGTTCAAGGCGACAATTGTCGCTAATGGGACCGGGATTTGAAACAGTCCGAAATGCCTGAAAAGTTAATAGATGGACTCAGAGTCTCAGGATTTTCTTGCGTCCCCACTCGTCCAAACATCTAAATGGAAATAAAGTCCCATTCTCTTCTCCGGAGATCAACTCGAAATCTCTTTAGCTTTTGTGTTCAAATTCATAGAACTCTACGAGGATCACAACTACGACAGGAAATATATTGCGTGTATTTAAAAATAAACGGCCCTTATTTTTGTTGATTTATTATTTTGAGAAGCTTATATTGTAGTCGTATGTTAAACCTGCACGCCATACAACTTCGTCATTTCCTCTCTGTCTTAAAATTCTCTCAAAAATCGATCCTTTTAAGTATATCCCGCCAACGAGGGTGTTATTGAGTGAGGCCTACCACATATTTTTTACAGGTTTTGGAAAAGCTTACTTATTTTCTTAGTGCTTACTATTTTATTTTCAACATTATCGTTTCGTCTTTTAGTTTCAATTCAAAATATAGCATTAGCAGCGAACGCTTTAATTATTTAAATCAAAAAACGATCCATGCCATTACGTATACATAATAGAAAATGTTCTATAGTTAAAAACTTAAAGCGATTCAATTTTAAAATTAATACATAATTGCTTCAACTGGCTTTTAACAAGATGATCCTGAATGAAAGCTTTGTTTCTAGCTAAGCGTTAGTTCTGTTTGTTAGTCAAATATTTAACATGCATACCAACTTGAATTCGCAGAAGGGGTGAATTGATTATGTCGGCCTCGAAAGTTGGCGTGACTTATCATTTATCAAGTATTGATAACTCAATTAAATATTAAACCAAATGAAATGTTTAAAAATAATTTATAAAGATAGAAAAAAGCGAGTTTTTATGGGTCGATAGTGGGGCCCCCACATGGCCACATCCCTCCACCACCATCCACCTCCCTCCACCGCCCTTCACCTCCCTCCACCGCCCTTCACCTCCCTCCACCTCCCTCCACCACCCTCCACCACCCTCCACCTCCCTCCACCTCCCTCCACCACCCTCCAACCACCTCCACCTCTCTCACCTCCCTCCACACAATCACCACCATCCAACACCCTCCACCACCCTCCACCTCTCTCCACCACCCTCCACCTCCCTCCACCACCCTCCACCACCCTCCACCTCCCTCCACCACCATCCACCTCCCTCCACCACCACCACCTCCTCCACCACCCTCCTCCACCTACCTCCACCACCCTCCACCACCATCCACCTCCCTCCACCACCATCCACCTCCCTCCACCACCATCCACCTCCCTCCGCCACACTCCACCACCCTCCGCCACCTTCCCCCTCACACCACCTTGAAAGAGAGGGGAAAGAGGAATGAATGGGAAATCTTAAATTAAACTGTTGACTTTACCGAATCCTCCGCCGACCCTCTTTTCTCAATGATGCGTTAATTCGCTTCCGGAAGTTAATTCCCGTCAACCAATTTCTATTAATTAAACTTGGCCACCTCCCACGACTCATTTTAAGGCTTTCTCAACTTAAAAGGGTGGGGGGGGGGATTGTTCAAGTTTTTCTCTTAGAAATCGAGCTCTCCTCGTCTAATTTACGATATTTCAGAGCTGTAAATCAATAAACAATGTCGTTTTGAATTAATTTTCAAATGAGCGAATAGAGGGGGGAAATGATTTAACGTTTTTTTAAATTTATTAATTTCTCACCGTCAGTCACATGTTCTTGTTTCCATGTCTAGATGATCGTCTCGATTTATATTTTGAAAAAGACATACGACCGGTTGAACCTCATAAATCAGACGGTGATGAATGTCGTAGTTATAAAATGGTCTTGAGTAGTAAATTCATTACATTCTCCAACTAATGCCCGGACATTAGAGCCGGAGCTTTGGTGCGTGTCCCAAGCGACCGTTTCCACTCTTGATGCACCTTCTTTTTCAAATCTTGGCCTATTTTGTAAACGTCAAAAAGGTTCGACTTTGTCTACCATGAGGTGGGGGCTAAGAACGAGGCAGCGTTCCGCCTTACCCCCCCCCAAAAAAAAAGGAGATTTCGGTAGAACACCAGAAGTGGAATACATAACTAGGAACACTTTTCACGTCGAAAGAGAAAATTTTGTGAAGTTGAATTTTCTAAGCGTAAGGCAACACACTTTCTCAAGGCGATGGAATAATTTGAATTTAAACGGCCGCATTCTTTTTTCCTCACTCAAGGTCAGCCGAGATACATACTCTTATCGCCCTTCTTTGTCTTTAAAAAATATGTTGCCCTAGAGAGGTTAATGATCTCCTTAAGGCGGAGACGACCATTATTTTTGTTTGTTTCTGAGTCAATAGATCGCAGCACATTCGGTCCCAAAAGTTTTTTCCTCGTTTTGGGCACTAAAAATGGTCCGATTTTTTTTTTTCTAAAAAGCGCATTCTCTTTGATTCGGAAAACTCTAGACTGATATGAGAGCACTTTTTCCGAAAAAAATTTTCTTCCGGAAAATCGGGAAACGAATTTTCCGGGAAAACTTTTTAAAAAAAAAAAACCAGGTATACGTTTTGTAGGGTACGACGAGCTGTTTCCAAATCTGTTAATAATTTCAAAATCGGTTAAAAAACGGCGTCGTAATCGCTGTCACAAGTTCGTTCACAAATTTAAGTTCACAAATTCGTGAAAACTTCAGACCCTTTTTTATCCCGTAATAAAAGTGAGTCTACTATTTAATTGTCTACTCGAAAATGCATCACGTGTTTATTTAGTATTATGAAATATCTACTTAGAGAAGGAGATGACCTGAACAATAATTTATTTCTAATGTTGGAAATCATTTTTGCATGTTTAACGTTGGTAACAGTGCATTAACTTTATAGGTACTTTGTAACAAAGGATAAATTATTGACATAGAAAAGCCATTACTTGTAAAGTAATCAGCATGTCGATGTGTTTACTATATCGTACAACTCAAAGTGGCTATTCAGATGTTTTTCGTGGAGGAATCCCTTAATAAAATCTTGAATATTACTAGGTTGAAGTCTGTGAGCGAAAACACTATACTCGCGAGGGTAGGGGTTGGATAAAATTAGCCAAAATATTAATCAATCAATTTAAAATTTGAAATGTATGATCGGGGTTTTCCTTGGCCTTCCTAGGTATAACAACTTGAGATAATTTAGTGACTGGAGCTGTAATTTGTGTATGGAGGAGGGTTGGAAAATGAGGAAATTCTTTAGGACCTACGTCTCTCAAGCCAATTTCGTCAAAATAAGCCCATAAAATGTCCGAAGCTCAGTGAAGTATCACCTAAATACTCAGCGAAACGATTTTCTCGAACAGGATAGACACGAGCCAATGAACAAACGAAATATAGAAGTGATTTTTTTTTCTTCCTTCGTAAAACTTTGAACCAAGATAAAACCATTTTGGAAGCTACTCATGTGTCACCTCGCATAAAAACTCTTTTTGTTTCGTCCCCATAAAAAATATCTTTATACAGTATGTATCTTTTATTTCATATCATAATATCCTTGTATTTATATGGAGCGTATATAAGGATTTTCTAATCGCATACCCATTAAAATCTAATCACATAAATGTTTTACGATTTTATAATACATTATGTTGTATGGCATGAAAGTTGAAACTGAACAAACAGTAAGTATAAAATAGGCATAATAATATCGACTCGCCATATTTTATTTTTATCAACGTTTTCCCGTTTAATCTTTGTGAATCCAATTTAAATGAAAATAATAAAGCTCACTTTTATAAATTAATTTTGAACGTTTTCCTCGTAAGTATAAAATAGGCATAATAATATCGACTCGCCATATTTTTTATCAAAGTTTTTCCGTTTAAACTTTGAGAATCCACTGAATCCAATGAAAATAATAAAGCTCACTTTTATAAATTAATTTTGAACGTTTTCCGCGTTTGACGTGAACGAATTGAAGTTTTAAAAACATAACAAGTCGACGAGCTAGCAAAATATGTTCATTTAGGTTTTTGAACGAAAATTTGCTCTTAAAATGTTTAGGTATGTAGTTTAATGTTTGTGATAAGAAAAAGAAAAAAGAAAAAAGCTCACGATTATTTTGAGGATATCGAAGAAAAATTGTCTCTTAAAACGTTCATTTTGAGGTTTAGGACGAAAAAACTTTGAACCGGCCGATAGGTACAAAAAGTAAACCGGACCCAAAAATTAAAAGCTCTTAAAATGTTGATTTTGTGGTTTTTGACGAAAAATGGCCTTAAAATGTAAATTATGAGATTTTTGACGAACGATTTATGGTTTCGAAGAATTGTATCTTAAAACTTCGATTTTGTCGTTTCTGATGAAAAATTGGCTCTTAAATGTCGATTTTAAGGTTTTAGACTAAAAATAGCCCTTAACACCTTAATTTTGAGGTTTTTTGACGAAAATTTGGCTTTTATAACCTCGATTATGAGTAGAGCGCGGATTTTCGTGCAGTTAAAAACTAAAAACGTGCAATAAAAATTGTAAAACGTGCAAAAACGCGAAATGTTTATTTTTAAATGTCCCAAACTTAATATAAACGATACGTCTATATAAAACTGCTACCTACGTTTTATTTACTTTACATTTAATGTATAAATGTACATGTGTATAAAAGTTTAAAAACAATCTAAAAAGTAAGATAAAAATTTAATTATAAATTACAATATAGGTGGGTAGGTTAAAAATAAATAAAATAACAAAAAAAATTTAATTACCTTGGTTTTTGAAGGATGGTATAGGATTTTTATTCATTGTGGGTTCAAAGTCCGTTTTCTTCGAACTTGATAACACCTTTTTATAACTCCTCCTTCTTTGAACCTTCGGAATTTTATATCAAGAAAAATAAAAAATTTTGATGTGGGTTCGAATTTGACGTTGAATTTAAACGTAAAATTTCGCCCCCTTGGCCGATGGCAAAAAGAATAAACGTAAAAATGAATTTTTTTTCCCAGTTTTTTTCGTTAAAAAAGAATAAAAAATGCTAAATTTTGCAGAATACTCTAAAAAAAATGCAAAAACATGCAATAACCCCCAAAACGTGCATAGGACTTTGCTAAAATAACCTATTCTTTATGATTCGGAAAACTAAGTTTCATCAATTTCCGAGTAGCTAAAAAAAAAGGAATTCGCGCTCTAATTATGAAGTTTTTGACGGAAAATTGCCTGAAATGTTGGTTTTGAGGTTTTTGTCGAAAAATGGCTCTTGTCCAACAATTTTTATTCTTTTCACTTAAAGGGCTCTACAGACCTCTCCACAAACACCAAATCCCACCTCCTTTCATACCACCCCTTCTCGATCTTTGATGACCAATGAGTTTATGACAAATAATGAGTGGACGTCAGGATTATGTGATTTATAGGGCCATTGGAAACAGAATATTGGAGAAATAACAATAATACCCTTTTGGTTGGTAAATTTCTATTTCCTTCTCACCTTTTAAACCGGAAAAAGGACATTTCCCTCCCATCGAGTATGCATTTACTACATAATATTCAAAGAACAAAAAAAGGTTGTCACAGGTGCTACACCTGGATATGATCAACCGAGAGAGGCCAAGAAAACAAAGGATTTTTTATGTTCCTTATAAATTGCGAAATCGAACCACCTGGTTGAAATCTTACGTCCTCTTTTGTTCCTGTATCAGCGGAGCATTCAGGTCGAAAGTAATAATTTTGTCGAATACAGGTCGATTGTGTTCCAAGTTTTGATTATCTTCCGAACAATTCGAACGAACCACATGAAATTTTCAGATGGTAAAGGACATGTTATTAAGGGTCAAAATCCAACTTGTGGAATTCTAATATATTTCATTCCATTCTGGAATACCTTAAAAGTTAAACCGTCCGTAAATCGCAAGGCCTCTCATCATGATTGAATCAAGCTTGATTAGATTAACCCCTAAGTTCACTAACACCGATTTCTGGGAATTTCCAAAAGTTGAAGTGATAGTTTCCGATTGGATGGATCAAGGTAAAAGAGGCCATTTTGCCATCAAAATCTAGACATAAAAGGCCTCTCGTGTCAGAAAAGGATTAAAAATCAAGCCCCTAGTGTCCAAAAAGGATAAAAAAAAATCGAGGCTAAAAAGGGCCTTTTTGCCGAACAAAATCGAGGAAATATAAAACATCAATCTAAAAAGGGCCCTTTTCGTCGTAAGGATGAGCGGCCCTGTAGAATCCCGTAGGAGGGCCCTTCGGGGATTTCCCGATCGGGCCTATCCGAGCCTGCAATTAGATGAAAGCGTTCATTGTAGAATTTAAAAGAAAATTGTGAAAGTGTTGACAGGAGTTATTTTGGAAGTGGCTAATAGGTAAGGTTAATGGGAAGGGTAGGAGGGCCGTAAACCCCGGCCGGACCGTCATAACCGGCAACGAAGTCTAACCGTTTTCCCCTCGCGGACCCCTTCGCCATCAGATCCCACCGCTACCTGTAGAGTGCAGGAGTGGGGAGTGTCTCGCGCGCCTCGGCCGTCTATTTTTCCCTTCTCCCATTCCCCCACCATTCCATGCCCTTTCGGAAATTTCAGTCTCCGCTTGGCCACCTCTGTCGAACGACGTCGGGCGATTCCTCTCCCCCCCTCCGTCTGACGAACTAAATACGCCGGCTTACCTTCAGCAACCACTTGTAGAACATCCAACTGCCTCTCATTCGCCAGAATGTAACCAACGTGAAAGTGATTGTTTCGCATATCGGATATTTTTTTAACCTTTTTTTTTTGTTTCACCACGTGTGTGTTTTTTTTTGTTCATAACTGTTTTGAAAAATTCCAACAATGGCTGTTTTTGCAAAATTATTTTGCACTGCACTTCTCATCGCATCATTCAATGGAATATCAGAAGGTAAATTTTTTTCATCGAATAAGTGATTGACCTTTTATTTCCCCATTTTGGACGTTTTTCTTTAAAAGATGCAATAAACTTGGAGTTCCGCGTTTGCCCTCTCGATTCTTCGAATTCCTCGTGAATCAGAGAAAAGATGAACAAAAAGAATGCGTCATCTCGTTTCGCAACTTACCTTGAGAACTTATTACGTAATTACGATAAACGTGTTTCAAAAGCGATTTCGAACTATCGTGACTATCCAAAGGGACGCTAGGAAATTTAAATTCCGAAGACATTCTAGTGATTTTAGTAGTCCGGAATTTGACGTTCGAGCGGCTGTAATTAATTGTTTTTGAATAGCCTTTGGACGTTTTGAATTTCAGTTTTAACTTTTCGTTGACTTGAAGCGTCAGCTTAATTGTAATTGTGGGGAGTAGTGGGGGAAGTTATTGAGGCCAGGTATACCTGCCGTTGTCCGTTGAAGTTTCCTTCCATCGAGTTTCTTTGTCCGGTCGAAAATTCTTTCTCCGATCCCGCTGGCGGCCTCAGAATATTCTATCCACCTTTAAAACCAGAGCTAAAAGAAAAAAATCGCAATTCCTTTTTTCATTTTTATTTCCAATTTTTTCTCTCGCTATAGGTACTACATGGCGGATTTAGGATAAGGATAGAGATGATTTTAACTTTATAAAAAAGAAAGTTATTGTGTTTTTTTTTATATTGAAGGAATAATTTTTTTTTTCTAAATTATTAAACCATTTTACACTTAATTTTTTTTTTTATTATTCTTAGTCGCGTTTTCCTCCCTAATCGTTAAGATTCGCTCGAGTGAACGGTTCCCACACATTAGGCCGGCGTACATCCTCTTTCCCGCTGTTTTTCCTCTCTTCCGCTCTTTATTCATAAACCTTCCACACTCACACTTTTATTCTTTGCAACTAAGCGTCAATGACTTCTCTTAACTCTTTTTTTTTTCTCCCAGCCCAACCCCATTATACGCTATTATGGATAAATTCACACGCATACTAAAATCGCGAAGAAACACCTTTATTTTGTTTTATTCAGATTTTTATTTTTAAAGGTCTAGTCTGGTAGTTAAGGAAGTAGAAGTGGGATTTTTTATAGACCTTGCTGGGCGGCCCTGTATATGGTGAAAATTTGGTGGAGATCGGAATATTATGGCACTTAGCAACAAACATCAAAAACTATCGATTTATTGAGAAATTTAAAATTTCCCTTCGTCATTTTCAAGATACATAGTTGAACTTCATTCGTGTAAATTTTTATTCAGATCGGACCAGAATTGCGGCCGCAATCTTCCTCACAAATTTCCCGCGACGGTAGACTTTTCCCAAAGGTCAGATTGACCCTATGGGGTCTCCTTGACCCCTTATCAAAATCTCGGATTTGAGGGTAATAGAATAATAATCAACTGTGTCATCACAGTTATTACATCTAGTGACATTGTCTTTCTTTAATTTTCCGACTCCCTTCTTTTAACATTTAAAACCGTCGGAAAACTTATTCATGGAAAGTCTTCTTTTGTGTCTCCACCTCAGTAACCGATCTCCTTTGTCTTCCCTTAAAATAAACCCTCTCCTCCACTCTTTTGTGTCAAATCGACAATAAGGTGGTGACTTCATTGTTTGATTGAGTCGGGAAGCTCCAGATAACGCCAGGACGCTTCCTTTTAGTTTTGAACCCCCGTCAGGATAATCCTTTTCTCAATAATAAGGAGACGGGAAAGAAAAAAAGGTTCAAAAGCGAAATGTTAAAGCAGTCGAAGCTCGTTCGCCTTGAACGTTGTCAGGAATTTTTTTCCTCCCTATTAAAAAATCCATTCCCCTTTAACTTTGTCAGTTGTATTCCATAAACTTTTTTTTTAACTTTTTAAAAATGAAAGTTATTATATTACCCTCGAACCCGCCATAAAAAGGTCTGCTTTTCTCCCACAATTCTGGTCCGATCTAAAAATTTACACAAATAAACTTCAACATATCTTGAAAATAACGAAGGGAAAGATCTTCACCAAATTTTCACTATATGCAGGGTAAGGCCTTAGGAGGCTGGGGCTGGAAACGCGGCAGCGTTCCGCCTCCCCAAAAATTGGAACTCCGGTAGAACACCACCGATCTTCACCAAATTTGCACCATATACAGGGTAGCTAATTAATGGGAGTCCCTAACCAGCAGACCAGACCAGGCCTTTCCGATTACTTTGCCTACTTTCTATATGATTCACTCCTGGATTGTTTCCGAATTCTTAAAACTCCATCGCTTTTCTTGAGGATGGATGCTCGTCATCGGTCATGACTCATATGACATTGACGACCTGGACTTGAGGTACCTACTTTCACGTCCTCAAAATGGATTGAATTTAAGAGGATCTGTCTTGTTTGAATCTTTTGAACTGAGTTAAATTTCATTTGTTGAAAATATAAGTCTGTTTGAACTTCGCTAATGACATATTTTGTTAGTATAAACCGATTGTTTTTGATCGTTTTAATCCCAGCGTTTTGTTTACATTTCCCTATCAAAAATGTTGAAACAATAATCCACATTTCGTTTCTTATCAATCGGGGTAGAAAAAGCGAAAAAAGGGAAAAGCAATTCTCTAATTGCGTAGGAAATCCAATCGATTAATTTTATTTTTCGACGGATAAAAGGGTCTCTTTTATCAAAGAGTTGACGCGTTTAATTTATATTATTTTTCTTCTGTCATCCCTGGCAATTTTCACACCCCCCTCTCATTCTATCCCTTATCTGTCGACTTTAATGTGATTTTCCTGTCCGGAAAACATTTTTTTTTCGCTAATAAAAATTTTCTTTTGTACTTATTAAAATCGGCATTTCAAAGTTTCTGTCAATGTTCCAGAGGTGGGTGGAATCATCAGCTTTATCCTGTGAAATTTTCATGCGTGCTCGATTATCGTAAAATTTTTTTTCGATTTAAGATAAATCATCCGTTTACCACTCACATAGTAAAACCCCTTTGTTTTATGTTGATAAATTCAGTTTATTCAGTTTTTTAGTTTTAAAACCTTTGCCCTGAAAAGTGAACGTTTTGAAACATGATAAAGAACGTAGGTGAGAGATAATAAAGCGGATGTTGAAAAGATAATATTCTTGAGGTGCTTACAGAGAATTATTTTTAAAAATAATATTAAATTTTGTTTATTAGGAGCGTTGGGAAGGTTGTCGAGAATATTATTTTGAAGTTGGAAACGGAGTTTGATATTGGTGAGGTAGAAAGGTAGGATAGGAGGCACACCTGCCTTACTAACGGTCCTCCCCTCCCCTCTTTACCTTTTTCGACAAACACCTAAGTAAAATACCCTGCGTTGCACTCATAGTCCGCACCCTCTGAGTATGAAACCAGAATTTCGTGCGGGGCGATTTTTTCTAAAAAAATTTTTTTATCCGTTTGAAAAAATTGAGTGCCGACATGGCGATTTTCATCTACACAGAGTTGCCTCTCCTTTCTATATGTATTATCAGTCGATGGAGACACCAAGGGCTAATTTCCTTGTTACATAGTGGTGTCCAGATACCCTGGATAGGACGTTTTTTTGACCAAATCACGAAAAGTCAGTGTAATAATATTTCAAACATCGATTTCGAAGTTTTTCGACGAAAAATTAACTCTTAGAACCTCGATTTCGAAGTTTTTCGATGAAAAATTAACTCTTAAAACCTCGATTTTCCCTCGAATAGCCCAGGCCCCTATGAAATGTTTCAGTACCTCGAATTTTTTTGTCCGTTTTTGTCAGTTTTTGAGTCCAAATAATGAGGGTTAAAGACTGTTTTTAGGGCTGAAAACTGGGTGCAAACTTCTTTTCCTCTTTAATCCACTGGAAGACCAAGTCTTCAAAGTCTTGAACAAAGTGTCTAGTCTAGTAGGAAGTGGAACCCCTAAAACGGGTTCTTTCTCAAAAAGTGGTTAGACCTGCATAGCCGGAACGCTGCCGCGTTCCTAGCCCCAACATCAGGGTCAGATTGACCCTACGGGGTCTCCTTGACCTGTTCGCAAATCGCGTTTTCGAGGGTAATTCATAAGTTGTTTTATGTATTTTGTTTGTATTTTCATCACTTCCTTATTCCATTTCAAAAGAAAAATCAAAATCGTCAGCTAGATTTTCCAAAACATTCGACTATGTTGTGCAACCTTTGTTTAATCTTATATAATGCAATTTTAACTTAGTGTTAGATTTTTATAAATTAATCTTGGTTTTCTGTAGGTGTAACAATATTGTAGGGAATTCAATGCCGATTTTTATCCCTTCCCGTTAGCCCCTTCCACTTAGTCATCGATGTGTGTAAGAGGAAGTTATTGGTTTCGTCATAGGGCTTCCTTAGTTTTCTCTCTTTTAAAACTGTTTTTATTCTCGGTATAAACTTTAATCTCTGTGTGTGTTCCGATGGATTTTTCTCGAAAATGAGAGTTTTGTTTGAAGAGCGGTTTTGATAGGGAGAGGGAATGAGTGGTTGTCGAGGGGTTCCAGATAACAAAATTAGTTTGATAATGAGAAACAGAACGTTGTTTAGCGAAGGATGAAGAAAGTGGATAAAGTACAACTCTGAGTTTAAGTGTTTATTCCCCGAGACGGGCCTAAACAAAGGTCGATTAATACGCAATGAACGCTCGAGTGGATTCCCGAAATCTCCAGCGCTAATATTATAGAAGCTGCAATTCCGAAAGATCCCCCTTTGCCATCTCTACTTGCGTCAGTCGGCGAAAAATTGTTTTTCATATCCGAGCCAGGAACGCTTCACTAACTTTTTTCTATCACCTATCCCCCTCCTCCGGCCATTTTCTGGATTTTCCCTCATTCTATTTCTCTTTTCAATGGTTTGTATTCCAGACCTAGCACATCAAAAATCTCATTTAGTTTTCATATTATTAAAAAAAGAATCAAATTCAGGGGAAATTTTTCTTCCTCGTTTTCCTTGGTTTGATCGAAACCGTGAAATGATGGACGAGGGCCCAGCCGCGTCTTGAACCGGTTTTTGAACAGCAATGCCCTCATAAACCTTCTCTCGAGTGCTTACTTTATCTTTGATGGTTATCCCCTTTCTTAGCCATCTTTCAACACAACTCGGAATATATCGTATTTCGAAATTATCGCGGTTGCTTCTTTGGCACGGAGGTGCAACCTTTATTTCGTTAAAACGGTTTCGACTAAGCCCATATGACGTCACTACGCGGTCTTGTATTTTAAAAAACCCATCACCCTTTAAAATAAAATGAGGTTTTTTTTTTTCTAAAAAAATGAGGGCTCAGGCAAAGCATGCATGAAGTCCACGCCATGATGAACGAAAGGGGGCGAGAGAGAAACTGAGATTAAAGCGGCTTTTATATTTTTAAAAATTGGTTTAATCATATCAGGAGGGAAAATAATTTTCACGAGGAAGGATCCTGCTACGTATTAAAGTCTAAACCGCGTAACAAGCATATAAAAAAAATAAAAGAAACAAAAAAAGTTGATTGAAAATTAATACATAATTTTTTTTGGTATGATTTTCTAAAAGGTATGCGACATTGCGTTTCTCATTCAAGAGATCGCACCAAAGTTTCCACGTTTTAGGGCACTAAAAATGGTCGAATTTTCTTTTTGAGCCATGAGCTTCTTAGGGAGCAGTTTTCCTTGAAAAAAAATTTTCCTTGAAAAAATATGCGTTGCAATTTTTCACCAAAACTTTGATTTTGAAAAAAAAAGAGAAAAAAGTCCTACAGGTCTTGACGAGCTGATTTCAAATATGCTAATATTAGGAAGATTAGATGAATAGATTCGTCGGTACGAGGTTTTAAGGATGTCACTAGGGACTAAGTTGAAGAAGGCTTTTTGGAATTCATTGTGTCCACCTTGTCTGCTGGTTTTTCAACGAAAATATTTTGCTTTCTCACACTAATTGCGCAATTAGGTCGCGATATAGAAATTTTCTTCACTAAACAATTTATTCAAACGTTTTATTTACCATTGATTGGTTCAAAAGATATGCGGCTAACAATAAGATTGGTATTGAATCCTTTGAGATTTGGAATAATTAATTTTAAAGGCGCTTTCAGCCCGTTATTGGAGCCATTTCTCGAGGAAGGAATTCAATTGATAGACAGCTTGAATATAAAACCATTTTAGTTAATATTCTAGAGATATTGTTGAAAATGTTTTGGTTTCTTGGGGGCGATTCTTCATCCCCAAGGGACACGGGAAGTAAATTAAAAAGAGTAATCTGATCTTGGAGACTGTTTTGCCCTCGAACTCTCCCCCCATCTTTGGCAAACTTCCTGATAAAATTAGCGACTGTTTTCCTCCTTGCAACGTGATGCGTTCACGATTCGATTGTCGTGTGACGTTGACTCCTCTCGTGTCGAATAGGCAAACGTCGCCCCCGGCTGTTTAAATGTGACAAATGCTTCGCATTAAGGACCTAATGCAGGAAAGAGTTTCGGGGAGGGTTCTCCCGGCTACTACCTCCCCGTCCGTCCGTCTACCCTATTGTAATGGATTCTTTTGTCTGCTCAATTTACCGTAGGGGGAATAACATCCCCTATCAATATTCCGTCCCCTTAGCACTCTGACCAACATTACTCATTACGGTATTAACTCGCGTTTCATGTTCCCGTTTAACAAATTAGGAACACGCAATAGAAAATTCCCTTCGCATTTGGTCTCTCATCTCCCAATTTCGTGTACTTGAAAGTTTCTTTCCCTATGAGCTGAACTTAAAACTTCCCTTTACATCATTGAAGGTAGTCACGTTTGATTTATAGTAATTTTATACAAGCGTATGCAAGGGAATGTCAACTTTTCCCGTTCTAATCCAATCTTCTTTCATCCCGATTAAAACCAGGGTTGGAGAAACTTCTTATTTTTGGGAAATGACGTTTTTAAACTGCCGCCCCGAGGGTCTTCACGAAAAAAGCTCCGGTTGGAAACTGCAGCATTTTGCTTGCGTCAATTGTTGATTTTCTCCGATTAAAGCCCACATAATAACGCTTTTTACGTTCGAAACCGCGCGTTCTACAACCGATCTGTTTATTCAATCACCGCACATGAATCGAACTGTTCAACTTTTCGCACCGACGAGGTTTTCGTTGATTTCTGTTATTCATCAACATTCTTCAAAACAAAATATGTTGAATGATCAGTAATGTAGGAAAATGTAAATTAAATGCTCTTTTTCATGAAACTATCATGGAACATCAATGGGAATCATTTGAATCTTCAAAGAAACTTGGCGGAAATTCACTGCTCGTTTCGTACCTTTCCCCACCCTAGATTTTTGTGTTGGGTTTTAATTATGAAGGAAATCGCCCGAAACTTGATCCTCATCTCGATTTATACAAAACGCTGAGAAAGCTTGACCGAGTTCGACCCGCCCCCTGAGGCCTGATCTAGAACTGTTTCATTTAAATTACCCCGAGAAAACTTTTGCGAATATAACTTTTTTCTAAAATGTAAATTTAATTATAAAGTTAGGGATTTTTTTCAAGGAAAGAAAGAAAAAAGAAATTTGGAAATAATTGACCTCGATTGCACAGAAAAATTTCGATGCGATTCTTTTGAGTCATTTTTGTGTTTGAAAACTTCTACGTGGGACAATAAGGAGTGAGTCGCCGTTTTCTTCGTATTCTTCCCGGATGGCCTTCGTAGGTCATTGCCTAGATGATTGGTCCCGCCTCTCTTCTTTCCGGTCGAAAGCTTCTGATTTAGATCGGCCCAATTCTTTCTCTTTCGTCGCGTCAAGTCGTGGGGCGTGCCCGAAGAAAAAAGAAATTCCCAATAAAATATTTCTCCTTTTCGTGTGTCTAAACCGAAAAGGTTGTTTACAGTAAAACCCTTGATTTGTCACGCCTGTTTTTGTTTACCCGGGTTCATAATTGGCCTGAGTCGAAGAAGAAAAAAAAACTTAAGCCCCCTGACCGTCAACCGATTTGAAAAGTCGTAAATTTCTCTTTTCTCTCCCCGTTTTCTGAAATATACCTCTTCTAAGTTAATGAAGTAGATCTCAGACGCTACGTAAGCGACTAACATGACAAATTGCCCAACTGTTCCCTCCCAAAAATATGTTCTCCCTTCTAAAGAAGCACCTCGTCTCAATTTCAAACTGCACGCGCTCATATCCCCACGGGTGACTTTATAAACGATTTCCATACACATTTTTATGCTCTCGTTATAATAGAATATATTTTTAAAATTAGTTTAGTGCTTGTGATTTATAATACGGCTATTCACGATCTTCAATTAACATAGAATTTGAAATTCTGACGGCTTTCGTGAATTTTTAAGTTTACAAGAGGCTTACAAAAGAAGCCGCTTGGAGCTCTAGTTTACTGTCACATTTAACCAGAGGAGGTTCACGATCTTTTCGAGTTTAACATGTTAAATTTTGAATCAACAAGCCCCTATTGAGTTTCCAGAAGTGTCCCTTCAAGTAGCGTAAGTGACCGGAATCACTGTTTGCCTTTATCGGATAAACGAAGGGTTTCTTTTCAACTCTCTGCTGACCACGAATTATTTTTTTCCTTCTGCGTTTCTTTTTCTGCGTATTACGCATAAGTCGAGCCGAAGTCTGACTCGTGCTGACTTCACAATAAGCTCCTATGACGTACCACGATTTTAATCTCCCTCTTTAAAATAATAAATCTCGAAAGAAAAAGACCGCCGTTGTAAAATTACCAGAGAAAGAGTTCGGAGGGGAACCCCAGGAGCAATTTATTAAGGGGTTTTGCGTCGGGAGGAAAAATGGCATCGGCGTGTCCCAACTTAATATTCATCCCCGTTTTTAAAACGAATATGGAACTAAAAAAAAAATTATTAGGACCCTTTCCACTGATTCTGGAAAGAATGGCCCTTCTCGGGAATAAGCTTTTATATACGGAACAGATTTGTATTCTCCGAAAAAGAAAAAAAATTAGGCTTAGGTATTGCTAAACGTAGTTTTTACTTAAAAAACTTATTACTAATTTGATAATTTAAGTAAACAAACTTTGGGGTACTTCATTTCGTCCTAAAAACAACTAGTCCTAATGTCAACCAATCCTCGTCATAAAATGGCGAAAAAGAGTGGAACAATTTTGTTGTTGTTTTACTTAGGTCGAAAGATTTACTCCAGTGATTTTCTTCAACATATTTTTTCTCGTTTTCTTTTATACTGCCTTCAACCACTAGAGTTACATTAGGCAGTTTTTAAATCAAAGTTTCAATGTTGAATGAAAACCACAATGAAAATTGACGTCTCTGTCAATTATAAATCAAACGGCGTTTATCCGCTTCGTTTCATTAGAAGCATAAAAGTTTTATTGATAAAATATGCAAAGAGCTAAAATATGAGCGTGTGTTTGAGCTCGGGTGTGAGTAAAATAGGGTCGCGTTTAAAAGGGAATAATACAGTTTATTGGTACTCCAGTATTTGCCGAAGAGGGTGAAGGAGAGTAGCAAACCAAAACACAATCAACCCCCACAAGGTCTGACGGTGAGGGGTGGACCTTTTCATATCGCCCCCCCCCCTCCCCTCCTCCACCACCCCAAACAGATGCATCAAAACAGATGTAAAATGCATTAATCCGTTTGGTCAAACAATACGCTTTTAAAACTATCGTTTGTTCGGGAAATCACCGCTCGAATTTTATCCTGAAATAGCTCGAATTTTCCTTGATTGAAATCCTTAGATCGGACAAAAAATTGTGAGTTTACCGAACTCAAATAAAGTTAATGGACTTCTTCAGTTTCTTGAGGCGGTGTCCAGTGAAGCGGAACACGCAATACAAACAAATTACGTTCGCTAGGATATCCCATTTCCCTACACTAAACACCAAGAGAAGAGTAGGGGAAAAAAAGAGATATTTAATTTTCTTATGTCCACAATCTATAAAACCCTTGATTAACGTTTTCCTTCTCGATTCTGTTTTCTGCATCATTTCCAGAACTGAAAAATTGAACGTTTTTTATGTTTAAAATGGCAAAGACGACATCGTTTTATAAAACCTCTCTGAGTTCATTATGGCCCCTATAAAGGCAATTGAAATAATTACGTCTGAGTTGTCAATAAAAATCTTAAATGGGCGGAACTCGTTTCGAAACGGCACGAGGTTCGTTTAACAATTTCCTCGTCAAAAGACACAGACCTCCCGTTAGCCCTATTAAATTAAAAATTAAATACAAAATTGATAGTGAGCAAAATGTCGATTTAATAGAGGGGAGCAGGCGTGCGGTGGGCGGGAAGGATGGGGGCTTTATGAGGAAAAAATTGATGATCAACGAGCAGTCTATCATTTGTAAATCCTAACGACATTGTTAGTGTTTGTCTTGTCAATCTTGTTTTATCATGGAGGGGGGGATTTCGGTGCTGAGGTGGAAATGAGGATCTCATTAGTCATTAACACTGGAACGTTGACAGGTGCCTGTAGAGCAAAAGTGGACAAGCAGATAATCTGCCAGACTTTTGACCTTACGAAAAAAGTTATCCAAGTTAACCACCCTTAAATTTTAGCGATTAATCGATTGGCATCAATAAATTTTGGATTCGACTCTTAGGGTGCTCCAAAACGACCTTAACTTCTTAATTTTAAATATCGAAAAAATCGATTCTACGCTTGATTCCTTTAACTTTTACTTCCGGAGTTACGCTAATCAATGTTAAATGGCGTTTAACTCCAGAACGCTTGGACCTATAAAAAAAGGGTCCTAAGTAAAAGTTAACGCAAATCAAGCGTAGAATCTATTTTTGTCATCAAAACAAAGGGTTCGTATTTAAAATAACGATGTTAAGGTCGTTCTGGAGCACCCGGTTTGTTGTATCCAAAAGTTATTGATGCCAATCGATTCCTCGCTCAAAAGGGGGTTTACTCGGATACTATTTTTCTTCAGGTCAAAAGTATGGCAGAATATTCCATTCTAGGCCTTAAAAACCTTTCCACCTTATCATTCGAAAGTTAATGATTTCGCCTTTTATATCTTCACTCTTTGCTTATGAGTTGCTTCACTACTTTTAGAGGATTTATGAATTTATAATATATGGAAATGGACTAGTTGATTCAGCAACAGTTATGCTAAACGGAGCTCTTATCTCGATGAATCCAACAAAGTGACCTATGGGGCGATGGGAATGCATAAAACTGTCAGACTGACTGAAAAAGACAAACTGCGTATTTTCTTCAGAAGACGTTTTTCTCCACTTGAAAATATTTTTTTATTAACTTTTGTATCTGTTGGGTAAAGTTGTGGTTTCGAAAAAGGGCGAGACATTAAAAATGGGTGTGGATATCATAGAGCTCGTTGGTGGGGGTTTTTAGGGGGTACGCTTGCCACCTGGAGTCTCAGGTGTCATGCGGTTTGAAGCAGAAAGATCCAATCTCAACTCAACCTTCATTATTAATTTTTCTCTAAACAAATTGACGACAAATTCAACTTTCGACTCAAAAGATAGAATGCACAATTTGAGATCTACAAAGAGAGCTCATGCAGTAGGAAAAGTAATTACAGCCAGAATTAAGAGCATTTAGGCCTCCGTTTAGCACTTAGATTCTTCATCGAAAAAGGCACCTTCACCAATAAAAATCAACAATTTTCGATCTATTGAGAAATTCGAAATTTCCCTATGACATTTTTAAGATAATTGAAGTTTATATGTGTAAATGTTTATACAGATCGGACCACAATTGCGCCAGGCCCTTTTTCTAGATTGACCCTACTGGGTCTCCTTGACCCCTTCCAAACTTCCTTTTTGAGAAAGTTAAAAGTGACGCCCGACGATGGACGTACGTCATACATTGGCGTTATCGCGATGATGAAATCAATTTGTCAATTAACTGGATTAGGCCTTTTAATTATCTTAAAGGGTTACGATCGACTTAAGAGGGTTCGAGGGAACGTTTATGTGAAAAGAGGCTTAATTTGACTACAATGTCAAGCGGACGGGGGGTTGAAAAAAAAAGAAGAAAAAAGCCCCCGGAGTTTTGACGCGAAACTTGACGGGCTTAGTTTATTAATAAACATCATCAGTTTCATCAAGGAAAGTCTATTTTGACGTGCATTACTAATTATCGGAAAACAATTTCCATCAATTTCTCCCTATAAAATTAATTAGTCATTTTATATACATTGAATAGGCGCAGACAGGAGATTAAAGTTTTACGACAGCCGATTTCAAGCGATTATTTCGACTGAAAATGGAGCAAACTTCGATAATGAAATAAGGCAACTCATTTGAATAGAATTGATTGTCCAGAGCACTTGGACAAGTTTCTAACGATGTTTTACAAGCTCTCAGGTCCGCGCGTTTTCAACTCAAAATTAACAGAAGCGATGGAGAAAAATTCAAATTAAATGAAGTTTTCATCGTGATAGGTGCATAGGTCCCCAATAACAATTGCAGGTGATTCAATTGCGAGCGTAACCGACAGTAGTGGGCAATTTACATCGTTTTGCTTAATGCGCTTCAATTAAGCAAATAATCGAATAGCAATAGAAGGGACGTCTCTAGGGGATCGCTCGCGCTAATTTAGTATTCGGATGACATAAAAATAGCAAACGGGATTCAATTAACGCTTCCGAGTCCGATCCAAACGTGACATGTGGCTCGCTAAATGACATTTCGCCAAAAAGCTAAAATTTTTTTTTAAACTAACAAGTATCCGTACATTCAAAGCGATAGTTGAAAACATCATTAAAAGTTCGGTATAGCAGAAATTTCGGAAAAACGTCGCCTGAACCTTTTTCCCTCTCATGTCAACACAAAAACTCGACATAGAAGTGGTTCCTAATTTTCAAACTTTGTACACATTCGTAAAACTTCATACTGTCGATACTCTATCTAGATTCAAAAAAAGAAGGAAAAGAGATTTTATTTTTCACCATATACAGTATAGATTCGTAGAAGGTGTCAGCGTTCCGGCCCACCAAAATGAAGATTTTGCTAGAAAACCGACAATTTTCACCTCTTTTCTGAAAAAGCTCCTGTTTTGGGGGTTCTTCTTTTATAATAACAGACCTTTATGTTTCCAGCTACAACTTTTAGTCCATTAGCATTAGTGATTTTAATTAGTAATTGAATACTTATTTGAAATTTTTCTATTTTCAAACTTAAAAATGTCAATCACCTGTCATTGTTGAGTGAACAGTGAACGTTTTTTAGTGGTTTTTTCGAGGTAAAGTTATTGGGAAATGCTACATTATTCAATTTCATCCATATCGTAAATCGAGGTAAACTTGACCAATTTTAAACTGAATTTCCTCCTTAACTGGAAGACAATCTGTTACAAACTTGAACATGGTCGAAAGTTGGAAAATGATTTCAGAGAATAGCTAATTATTCAGTTAGGTGCCTTATAAAAATTTTATGCACTTTTCGAAGAGTTGACAGCGCCTTTAAATTTTCCCCTCTTTAACCTCGGTTTTTAAAAGGAATTTTCTTTTTTAATAACCTCCATACGTCGTTCCCGATAAATTCTAACTTAAGTCACATCACGTTACTCATAAACGACGGTTCTTCTTGGGTTTATTATAAAGGACAACGGGGAAGGTTGAGAAAAAATTCACTTTTCCGGAAAATAAAAAGATTTTTATTTTTCTTTGATGTCATTTTCGTGTTCGCGAGACGGTATTGCCTTATCTTAACGTTGGCTTTAACCTTCCGAATCTTCCACGAAGAAGTTATTTAAATCGTGACAGCAGCGGTGCAATCCTAGATTTTATCCGTTTTGTGAGAAGCCACCGTGCATTTTAAATTTTTAAACTCGCTCATTCCTTATAGAAGAAATTTCATCTAGGAACACGTCAGCGTTCCGCTAGAGACCTTCTTACGATAATAGGAATCCCTGAGAGTCAATCGGTTCATATGGTGCCGAGATTTAGAACTTCGAAAACCCGGGTTTTTCATTGTTACAATGTTCTTCTTCTTCTCCTTCTTCATTTAGCCAAGGTATAGCCTTATAAACCAATTTACCTGAAATTTTCACGCCTCTAAACTGTGAATTCACGCATCTAGACTGTGAATTCTGCGCTCTAGAATGTGAATTCACGCCTCTAGAATGTGAATTCACGCCTCTAGACTGTGAATTCACGCATCTAGACTGTGAATTCTGCCCTCTAGAATGTGAATTTACGCATCTAGACTGTGAATTCACGCCTCTAGACTGTGAATTCACGCATCTAGACTGTGAATTCACGCCTCTAGACTGTAAATTAACGCATCTAGACTGTGAATTCTGCCCTCTAGAATGAGAATTCACGCCTCTAGAATATGAATTCACGCATCTAGACTGTGAATTCTGCCCTCTAGAATGTGAGTTTACGCATCTAGACTGTGAATTCTGCCCTCTAGAATGTGAATTTACGCATCTAGACTGTGAATTCACGCATCTAGACTGTGAATTCACGCCTCTAGACTGTAAATTAACGCATCTAGACTGTGAATTCTGCCCTCTAGAATGTGAATTCACGCCTCTAGACTGTAAATTAACGCATCTAGACTGTGAATTCTGCCCTCTAGAATGTGAATTCACGCCTCTAAACTGTGAATTTACTAATTTTAAAGTAGCTTCTGCTTTTTACGTAGCTTTTTCTGTTTGTTTGTTTGTTTACTTTATGAGTCAATGGCTTTTGCCGAAAGTGTTCCGCCCGTCTCCTTCACGACGATTTGACTTTGACCTCTATTTAAAGGGAAATGGTTTTCCTCGAAAGGAAGGCATTCATGTCAAGACTCGACAGGTCTCATACACGTTTCCCTCGTTTCTCCTCATCATCGCCTTGATTTTTAAACGATCCCGAAATTTTCGGTGCGAGATATTCAATTTCGACGATTATTATCGGATCTCGACACCCTTCAACAGAGAAAGTCTAAAAACCCTTTAGCAAACATGTTGGAATGACTTGAAATTAGCTCGATTCACAAAGGAAACGTTCCCTTGAACTGAAATTTTTTATCCTCCACTTCTCGCTTTCCTTGTCCGAGAGAAAGGTGAGGGTTAGAGACAAGACCTCCACAATCTAGAAACGCGGCAGCGTTCCGCCCCGCCTAGCAAAACGAAATTTCACGATAAACATGATTTCTTCATCACAACCTTTTAAAACCTCCAACATATTTTACTTTCCTTAGTATATTACCCTCGATCTCGGAGGTGGTGGGGAGTTTGGTGGTTGTGCAGAGGTCTGTAGAGCCCCTACAGAAATTCGAGTATGGGGTTCCTTCTCCATGCTTCCATGTTTTTTTTTTCCTTCTCGTCTCTCTCTTCCTTCTAGAACGAGGCGCCTGCATCCTATATCATTTGATCTTAATAATAATATTACCAAATTTCTTGTCTTCACCTTATATGTGGGCACATTGTTCCTGGAACGGAAACTGGCAGAGGCAATCATCCCCTTATAACATTCGATCTCCTAAGTCTTCTAATGAACGTGATTATTAATTCCTATTAACATGACATTTTGAACCTCTTCATATTTTGAAAATATACCAGCATGTACAGGGTAGGACTTTGGAGTTTCGGGGTGGGAAGGCGGCAGCGTTCCGCCCAACCCAAAAATTGAGGTTTTGGTAGAAAACCATCGATTTTCACCACATTGAGAAAGTTCCAATATTGGGGGTCCCACTTCCATAATTACCAGATCAGACCTTTTTTTCTATCTTATTATTTTTATTTTTGAATCCCACTTTCCTGAAGTAGGAAGGTCCTCGAGACTATCCTCGATCACATTTTTCATGTCGTAGTTTCATTTTATTTTATTTTATATTATTTTAAAAAAGAAAATATTGTTGGAACGTGGGAAAATAGAAGTTTAACTTTGTAAGTTCGTGGGACATTGAAGGAGGAAAAGAGGGATTTGTAAAAAATGATCTGGAAGCCTACGACTGAGGAATCCGGAATCGAGGGAACCACCCGTGCCCCCCTCCCCTCGTCTCCGAGCCCGCGAAAGTGGTTTAGAATTGTACCTACACTTGTTTTATTAAGTGACACTCCTGGCTGGGTCGTGCGGTTTTTATTTCTACCCTCGGCCATCCCCCTTTGTTGCCTTGGAGACTCATTCTAGAAAGGAACTCGGTCGCATATTTCACTCGTGTGGAACTTGAAAGGAGGCTTCGAGGAGTCTGAGTGAAAAGTAATTTTACTCCCTAAATTCCTTTTATGTCCCAGCTAAAATATTGAAACCCATTTCCTCTATAAAAGCCTTTTCAAACTACATATCAATGTATTAAGGATAATTATCATCTTTTACGATATCCAGGGTTCATAGAAACCTATGGGCTGAAAACCGCTGGACGAAGTGCCCTGTCCGATCTTGATCAAATTTGCACCATATACAGGGTGCGACCTTAGGAGGTTTTTTTGCTAGGAACGTGCCAGTGCAGCGTTCCGCCCAGCAAATGATCCGGCAAACACACTTTTTGCGAAAGTTCCCACTTTGGGAAAGTTCCCATTTTGGGAAGTTCCATTTACCATAGCGACCAGACCAGACCTTTTTATAAAGAAAGGAGCATTTAATCTAAAAGCGGTAAAAAGTTATGCCCTAGATTTTTAAGTTTTATGAAGTGATTATGCTTACGCTTCGAAGCTATAAAGGGCAAATTAATGCCCGGACGAGAATACAAACTTTTGATAGCTATTTTTCAAAAAATTTAACTAATGTCATTTTAATTTGAAGCCGTAGTTGAAATTTATTAAGAGCTAATGGCTTCTAGTTTGCAATTAAGGGTAGAACGGTGGGGAAAAAATAAGTTTTTGTTTCGTACTTTCAGGATAGAGTTTTAAATGAAAATATATGCTTGTTATATCCAGTTTAGTTTCCTGTTCAACTATTCAATTTGCTGATTGGGAAATACCACTTAAACTGAGTAATTTAGGCGTCTCCTTGACCATTAGTCATTGATGAGTTGTCGACGCAAATCTAAAGAAACTAAATCGAATAAATTTTTATTCGTTTGATTTCCCCAATCAAACCGAGAATACGCCCAAATAATCGGTTTGGGCCTCGATTTTTCAAGTGGTTGGTTCCGTCCAACCCCCTCTAGGTTTCGGGATATAATATATTTTTCGTCGGTCGTGAATCGTTGTTATCGGGTTTTAGAAGACCCTCCGCTAGGGGTGGTAGGGGGGGGGGTGTGGATGGTGGTGGTGGTGGTGGGGGGGGTGATTTGTAGAGGTTTGACGACGTTCCGCCCCTCCCCCCTTTACCTTTTTCCCTCCCGATTTTTCTTTTCTACCTTCCTATTTAGCGACTCCTCACCTTCATTAAATTGCTATTTTGCAGCCAATTCCAAGCAAACACCTTTTTTTAAATTCAGGACACGAATTATTTTTAGTTTTATCTGAACACTTCAAGGCGCTCGATATGAACAGAGTCATTTCCTTCCAAGTGACGAATTTTATTCTTCTAATCGAACACTTCAGCTTTTTATATCGGAAATACGATTAGTTTTCTTATGACTAACACTTAAGTCCAAATATAGGCGTACGGAAAAAAAATATTGATTCAAAACACAACTATCTAAGATTAGTCACCTTTATCTCACAAATTATGAAATTCCTGTGCCCAACAATAGAATAATGAGGCTAAAATAGAAGAAAAATTATTTTAAAAAATGTTACATCATAATTTAGACTGAATTTGCATTTTTTTCTGGATCGTTAATTAAGACTTATGAATAATTATTAATTACGAATCATAATCAAACCGCAGATAACAATAAAAAAATTATTTTTAATTTTATATAAAAAAATTCGGGTCAGAGTTGGGCAAAATTTTATTAATAATTACGAATATGAATTTATATGTACTTCATTTTTAACCTTCTCAAGAGAAATTATTGATATCGGTATCGGGTTTTTGGGTAAGGGTCTTCCAGACCCCCAACACTGGTCAAAACATCAAATCTAGGTGGACATTGGGCCAAAATTCGAAGTCAAAAAATCAATAAAATGACTATTAAATATTGTTTGCTAACCATTAAAGTATTGGGAAATGGTCTTAAAATAATATTAAACTCGTTAGGACCCTCTAAAAAAATCATTTTCACGCTCTGCCGTTTTTGCTATCTCGACAAAGATTTAGAATTAGAGTACAATAATGAAATTTTTTCCATATATCTCATAAAAAGGGGTTATTTAAATGTAATTAGAGCCTATTTCAGTGATATACAACTTAATATTGCTTTTGGTTTAGTGCTTATAAAAAATTCCAAAATTAGGGAAATTCCAAAACTTTAAGTTGTTATAGCGCTTTTCTTCCACCTTTGCCCACTTTGCGGCATTAAAAAATTTAAAGTTTAACTTTTAAAGATTCGATTTCAAAAGGCTGTTGACCCGTCCAAAAAATGACGAATGAAATACTACTTAAATCCGTTGACTTTTCCGTTCTTTTCTTGCTCTCCTAGATAAATATTTTAGCGGATTTTTTATTTTAAACTAGATTATTAGATTAGAAAATTAGATTAATAAATAAAATTATTACAGTGAAACTTCCCAAAGCGGACACTTCCAATAGGCGGACACCTTCCATAGACGGACACTTTTTTGTCCCCGTCAAATTTATATAGGTTTTAATATGATAAAATTTTTTAATAATAGGACACGGACAATGCTTTTGCCTAAAAAAAAACTTCTAATAAAAGGACAAAAAAAAAATTTTTTTTTTTCAAATGTGTCAACGTAATATGTAATCCCTTATTTGACAACGTCTGTGTTTTTTTTTAAATTGAAATTTTCGTTATCGCTGACAAGCGTTTTATTATTTATGGTTAGATCTAGATAGGTAACATTGACATGTGAATTTTTTTAATTTATTGCATTTCTAAGAAAGCGATTTACTACCCCTACTTTTTGATCAAAAAAAGAACCCATAATTTAGTTTTAATTTGGAAACTTCTCATAATTCGCATTTCTAAGAAAGCAATTTACTACCCCTACTTTTTGATAAAATGAAGAACCCATAATTTAGTTTTAATTTTGAAACTTCTCATAAAAGGACACTTCTAATAGGCGGACAATTTTTTGATCCCCATCGGTGTCCGCCTATGAGAAGTTTCACTGTATTACTTAATTGATAATTGATTTTTATGAATTATGACCATTAATAGGCCACGTCCTCCTAGATTTGATGTTTTGACCAGTATGCCCCCTAGGGTGAAACTGACTTTTGATCTTTGCCGTACATAACTTTGTCTGTGGTGCCGGCCTTCCGTCGTCTCTTTTTTTCCGGAACACTTTCACGAAATTTTCACACAATCACCCTTTCGTAGTTCTTGAAAATGTCGAGAGCAATTTTTGAAATTCAACAAAATGGCGGAGAAATGCCTGTCTGAAGTTTGCAAAAATGTTCTACTGGTCCGATCTTCACCAAATTTATACGAAATAATCTTTATGTAATCCCAAATAAATTTCAGTAATTAATTAATCAATTAATTACAACTAAATACAACTAATTAAGGTAATTTTAGTCCGATGTTCACCAAAACCCCAAATACTCTTGATGTAACTTTGATTGAATAAATTTTTTTTTTTAAAACTATATTATTAACTAACTAATTTCTTAACTAGTTTTTATAATAAGATAACAGTTTATTGATTCGTATTTTAAATTCGAGGAACGGAAAAACAAAAGCGAACCTTCATAAAATCCGACCGGTGTCAATATGGACATGAGTAAGATATCCCCGATCGGTAGTTAATTTACAGAGCACCTTTTCTGAGGATGTGATAGGTAACTAACATTTCGCACATGTTCCTGGCATTACTAAAAGATTAAAGTTGGCCCATTGCTAGAGGATTATTAAAGAGAGAGTGCTAGGGCATTTAGAACGGACAAAGGGGTTGGGAAACCCGCATAATCTAAGGTTAGCACAAAAACAACCTGTTCCACCCCTCGGTTCTTTGTCCGAAACTTGACTGGATTTTTGCTTATCTCTGTACATCCACAACAGGCCTGAATAACAGAATTTAGAGAAATAATGTAAATTTTTTTTATACTAAATAGAAAAATCAAAAGGTTTTGCTTCTTTAAACATTTTCAGCGAATTTCCGTAGGAAAGTAGGCTATTTTTCTTTTCTATGGCCAATTGGATTTAAATCCAGTTTTTACAAATTTCTTTATAGAAGAGCTTATCGTTTAACAAATTGTGGCATAAATAATATCTGAGGCAGTGGCGAAAATTAATTGTCCCCCCTTTTCACATCCAAAGTGAGATAACGAATTTCCACGTTATGAACCCATTATGAGCGACATTGTTTCTAAACAAGCTACAATATAGTTCGATGACTGATTCAAAAGCTAGCTAAAAAACTTTTTTTTTTACATATGTAATTCAATTCTGTGCATCTATGAGAATTTCCCCTTACCGCAAGAAACCGGGCGTAAATTAAATTTCAGTGATCTACCTCAAAAAGGGCGTTAAAAGTTCATTAAGACTGCAACAATCAGAGTTGACCAAAATTTTATTTATAATTAGGTATTAAGTAGGAATACTTCTTTCTTCATACATACTTTTTTTTCTTCTAAGAAATCGCACATTTAGAGACTGTGAATTTACACATTTAGGCTGTGAATTCACACCTTCAGACAGTGAATTCACACCTTTAGACAGTGAATTCACACCTTTAGACAGTGAATTCACACCTTTAGACTGTGAATTTACACCTTAACTGGATTGTCAATTCACACCTTAGGACTATGTTTACGCAACAATTACCTACGAATTTAGGTAGGTAGTAGAATAAATTCGTATTCGTAATTAAAAATATAATTTTGCCCATTTGGTTAAAAAGTGTTGGTACTATTTTTTTCTTCTCCAATTACATTTATTTACATGGAACCAATTAGTTTAAGTTTCTGCCCCTTAGTTATATTTTTTCCTTCTCTTGTATTTTTTTTTTTTTTCACTTAAGTTTCTTTCAATCGGATTTCTCGAACGATTTCATTTCTTCTTTGTTCGAAATCCTTTCATATTCAAACTTGAGGTTTTTACTTTCTTAAATTAAGTGAAAGGTCGTACACCATTTTACTTCACTTTTAAAAAAAAGTACTTTCGTTGAGCATTCAAAAAAATAGAAGTGCTAAATAAAAGAATATAGATCCTCGCTAATTCTTTCCATTTTCCATTGCTCCATGATTATTCAATTCACCGACATATTATTTTACAGGATGAAAACAGTTTCCGTGAACTAGACACTGCTAGTCGGACAAACTATTTTCCTTGCAACCTCCAATTCGGAGAATTTCGTTTCACAGAATCCACCATGCAGTTCTCATCGTTTTTCATTCTTATTTTGAATGAATTACATAATATATAATAATCGGTCTTTTTCTCATGTAAATCCGCATATTTTACTTATTCATTGCATGTTTTAAGAAAGGAAAGAGAATTTTTAAAGGCTTCTAGACTCGAACGTTTGGGACACCGAGGGTCTACTTTAGTTGTAACTTATAAGTGACAAATGACGTATGTATTCCTTATTTCTAGAACGTAACCTATCTGCCGATGGTTTATTGATGTCATGCAGATAGCCATTCGACTTTCTCTAAAGGTCAAGAACAACGTGAGAGATCGTTTGAGGCTTGCTTAAGAATCTACCCGATCTGCTGAGTTTTTAGTGGAACTTGTCTAGTAGTCTGGCAGTAGCTTCGTGGTTTTTTGAGGTCACGGAGGCTTTTTTTTTATAATGATTCGAACCCTTTAGTAAGTTAGGAGCTAAAGAGGCTTAGCTTGAACTGTTTAGACCCAACTGTAACGTAAGCTTTCGTCAAAATTCTGAGTACTCACTGTTTAATTAGTAATCTTGTACTTAGTGGTTTCCATATTCAAGATTAAATTAAAGGAAGACGTAATGTATGGACCATTTTCCTCCTTCGCTGGAATATTGATGGAAAATTCGGTCTTCGAAATTTTTTTTTCTCTACCTCTTGCGCAAAAACAATCCGTTTTAGCGACTTGAAACCACCAAAAAGTGTCAACTTTCACCATCGATATCTCCTGAACGGCTCGACCGATTTTGACTTTCGAAACCTCATTCGACGCAGAATTTAATAATCTTTCCATTTTTATTTGATGGTTAAGTCGCTAAATAGCATTGCTTTTGCGCTAGAGGTCAAAAACTTAAAAAATTGCAAATGCCGGTTTTTCAAATGGCGGAGGATGACCCTTGGATTTTGAATACCCGGTCCTAAACACGATAAAATCCTAAAATAGTGCACCTTTTGCTGAATTGAACCCACTATTCAGTTAAATATTATACGACTGATGGGTAGAAAATGAGTGAAATTAGTACCGAAGTAGAGTGTGGAGGGCCTTTTGTGATGATGAAGGAGGCGAGTGAAGAAGGAAAAATAAGAAGAGGTGGAAAGGCGGCCTTGAGCTGCTACAGCTGCGGTCAACCGAGCGACGACACCGTGGCCAACCTGAGGTCAACAACATGCCTAGTTCAACGTTTCAAAACTTTTGTCGTCTCCACTCTACTCTCCCTTTTTCCATCTCACCTTTTTTTAACGCACGGTTTTCCCTTATTTTCTTAACTATGAGCTATTGAGTGCTAAATATTCTCATTTTATCATGGTCCTATATAAACAGTCTCAAGATTCAATGATATCTGGTGTGTCTCCAAATACGATAACCTTCAAACAATGGTTCGGAAGTTAAAAGTTGCTCCAATTCTGTAACTTTCGTTTAGGTCAAACTTTATATTCTTCCTCCAAACATCCATTAATTTGAATAAATAATTTGATATCCAACTGCATGACTTGTGTGATTGCTCACTATTTGAATCGTCAAATTTCAATAGAATCTGTTGAAAAGGATTTGATAATTAAACTACACGTAAGCATTAAACAATTAACCTTTTCAAATAGGGAAATTTCGATGTTTCCACGAAGATAATTTGATTGCAACCATAAGGGCCCTGGAGGACCTTCTTTTGCTAAAGGGAGGCTAAAACAACATGATAATAAGCCTTTAACAATATGATTAATTGCCTAAATATTCGCTGTAGTCGGCAAAGGAGTCGTCCTTTCCGTTTAAGGGCGACAGCATAATTAACAAGGAATAATTTACATATACGATAATCCTTCATAGCAAAGGCATCTAATTTATTAGGTGCCCTTCTTGAGAAGAAATATTAGGCATTCTCTTTTATTTGGCGAACTGAAGAAGGACTTGCACTTTTCGTCGTAGTTCCCATTTTTTTGACCTCGAGAACTGGTTATTTGATACTGAAGCAGAATTGAGTATAAAAGTTGATTGTCATAACCTAATGCGATAATCAGTTGCTACGATGTCAATAAAAAGTTAGTCGATATGACCAAATTAGATTTCTGTCATTTGTTTCAAAATTCACTTGTTTTTCCCGGCAAAAATTTCAAATTACCTTCTCAAAAAGGTTTTCGTCCAAAGGTTGTCCCTGTTCCTTGTCGCCAAATTAAAATGTCACTAGTAAATAAATAAAGTCGAAAGGTTTTAAATCACCATAGCTCGAAAACGGAGGGAATTTCGATTCGGCAAAAGCAATAAAGCGTTCGTAAATCACTTCAGCGGTGGCGATGGTTTCCAATCAAGAGAATTCTCTTAAAAACGTTTCATGGAGAAGTCTTAAAATAGAAGATTTACATTTAGCTCCTCCCTCGTCACCCCTCTCCTTTCAATGTCACCTCGTATGTTTAGACACCATTGAAGTGGGCGGATTGCATTTTTTTTTCCTTTCCCAAGTCACATTTTTTAATATTTTTCCATTTCCGAATTCACCTCGTGTCTATTGATTTTATTAAAGTGATTGATGATATTTTTTTGTTTCAGGTTCCGACGATTATGGACTAAATTCAACAAAAGGTATTGTAGCAGTCAATTTTTAACTGTTTTAAACGATTTACCACGAAGTTGTCGGCCTTTTATCGAGAAATTTTGTATGACGGGGGAGTAGCATGGATAAAAATGTCTTTTTTAACTGAAAATTAATGGCTGGAATCGTTTACCAAGTGTATATGTAGCTAACTTTAAGCTGTGACTTAATATGAACGTTCAAGTCCACTTTTCTATGGCTAAGGATTATATATGTAATTTAATCCCTAGCTTTTCTTGGCGATTCGGATAGAAGATGAGTTTTCATGAGGAAATCCTCCGGTTCGGGTTTATAGTTTGGTCGTTGAGACGTTTGAAATATAATTCATAAAAGGATGTTCGTGATAAGTGAACGCTTGAAAGGATGAGGCGGTAATGATGCTGGGGGGTGGGGGGGTAAGGGGTTTTCTAGTCGGATGGAGGGCGGTGGGGGTTGTAACAGCGATTCGAGTCAATTAGTAACCGAAACCCGCAACGTCAGTAGCTTAGATGTTGCATACTTAATTATTCAAAATTCCGACACGTAATAACGGTTGGGGATCCAATAAAAATGCTTTCTTCGTTGTCCCCGCTAGAGTGAGGGCTCATGTCGAGTAGAATAATGAAAGGATAGCAGTAATTTTCTGAAAAGAATAAAAAAAATCTACCTAAATCCTGTACGGTTTTTTTCATTTCGCTCAATCACTGCACCTCTGCTTTTATATTAATATTAAAATGCGTTGGTGAAATTATTGGAGAGATAAATTGAAAAATTCGATTGATTCATACCTCGTTTATTAGATTATTATCGAAAGAGGTTATCGGCACAGTCGTTAATTATCCCATTTCTCTTCAAGATTCGCTTTTTGATAAAAACCTAATGATTAATCCATTTCTGATTGAGTACACATTCCATGGTGTACATTTTATTATTATTTTATTTATTTTGTGAATAAAAACGCTGAGGGCTACAGAGAGTTTCAGCTACACGTGACGGCTATTTACGAGAAAGCTTACCCGTCTCAGTCTTAAGAAAAAAAAAATGTGTACCTAATGTAGGTTCTAATTCCAAAGGGATTCGTTATCAGTAAAATGACTCATTAATAATATCTCATGGCGAACTTACTGTTTATAAGTCACGTTATGCACTTATCTCAAAAGCATGACACATATTCGCTAATCGAGTGACTAAAATAGGACTGAAATCAGAAGGGAAAACTGAGAGACGTCTACCGATGAATGTTTAATCCGTAAAAAGCGTTAAGTAAAATATTCAGCTTTTTGATATCGATCAGAATAAGGGTTGAATAAAAAGAAACGGACGGGAAATGCCGTGAAAAGACGACCGGAGGGAATCGTGTGGTAGCTACACACGTCTCGGTAATTTGTATCTACAAAAGCCTCTCGGAACCCAAGATTGAGGCTTCGGGGACAAAAAAAAGTCCCTCCATCCTATTTGTTAAGCTTAGACCGATTTCAGATTTTATTCCAAAGGGGTAAAAATAAAATTACGAATCCCATCGAATCTTAGCGGGTCAAGGGAGCGATGGTTAAGCCAGGCATGCAAGCAACAAAAGAAAGCAACAAGTAATGATCTGTCATGATTAAACCGCTATCACGCCTCACACTCACCTATTGTGTGCCAACTTCAAATTATTCACAAGAAATCCCTTCTTCGCCTCATATCGTGAAATACGCAGCGCAGGTTAATGATTAATATGGTTTTAAATTTTCCAAAATGTTTAATCATCAGGTTGGGGTTAGACACGTGGCAGCGTTCCGCCCATCCCAAAAATGGAGATTTTGGTATAAAACACCGATCCGCTTCCATAACTAACCAGACCAGTCCAGACCTTTTTTTTTATAATCGTAGTCCACATAGGATAAGCCTATTCGAAAGAAATAATGAAAAGTTAATATTAGAATTGGAAAAAAAAGTTAAGTAGGAGAGGGGGAAAAAAAGAAAGAAAAAAAAAAGAGATGGGAATATCCTAAAATCCTCTCCGGTATTACCAAAATGCCGCTGGCTCCAGAACAAGGCTAAAAAAGATAAATATCATCCATATTTCCCAAGGAAGATAGGTGTAAAATTATTTTTTGTTTAAATGTAAAAATGTTCTAATTTTTTTTTTTCTTAAATAAGTTCCGAACATTTTTCGAGTTGGGGAGGAGGGATTAATAATTTTATTATATCATCGATTCTTTTTGTTGGTTCGTTAATGGAGGCCTTTATTATGGGGCAAATTGCAATCTCAAATCTACCTCTCCGTGCTTTCCTACTCTTGGAAAATAGCCGAAGGGTTCGGCTATGGATTGCCCTTCCCGTCGAGCCATTATTGATTGAATTAAAGCCATCTAGATAATCAAGCCGAGCTGAAACGTGTGTGCTGTCAAATGTCTTGGATTCTCTACGCTTCATCCTTAATCCTCACGAATTTCCGAGCTTGGAAAAAAAAAAAAGAACGGAAAAATTCCCCGGATGTCCTAGTTTGCTCTTTTTGATTTTAAACTCAAAAAGAAAGTTATCGTATTATCCTCGAACCTGGTATTTTGGGATCATGGAGACCCCGGGTCAATCTGACCGTTGATCTTTATCGGACATAAAAAAGTCTAGCCGGCCCACAAGGACAAATAGCGCTAAAGAACACTTTTTGTGCACTTCTTGAGAAAGATCATTTTTGGAGAACAGACCAGACCTTTTTGACTATCACCTCAGTGTATGTACATTCATACCACCATAGTGTAGTACATTCTAACAAGGAATGTAGTTTATTACGTTAAGGTACCTATGTATAGATAATTATGCATTAAATTGAATATTTTATACTCTTATTTGTTAGTCAATTTCATTTAAATTTCAACAAGGTCAATAACATTTAAATATTGCATTAATTAACGATTCGATTAAATTGTTATCATGAATTTATCAACTGGAACTCATTTTTTCAGAAAGCAAAATAGATCCCATTGTCTCACTCCCATAGGTGTGGTGATAGGGAACCCAAGAAGTTTGAAATTTGGTGACTCATAGGATCCCAGAATTATTTCCGATGAAGGCTCATTTTAGGACGTTTAACGTATATGAATTGTTTATTTTATTCAAACATATTTTATAAATAGCTCTAGTGATCTAATTTTGGTTTGTGATTGTTGTAAGACTGTGTTAAAGTTGAAGTCGAAGGTTAACGGGGAAACGGGTTTTCGCACTTGATGACGTCATCGTGGAACCGGTTCTCGGTTAAACCAATTCTGCGGTGGACTCCCCTCGTCCGGCGTCACTTCGTTGTCTTTTAGGAACGCCCCCGTTTGTCAAGTTCCAGATTTAAAAGCTTAAATTCGACATTCTTTCCCTTCCGTTTTTGCCGCCCTATTAGTCCTAGGAGATAAAAGCGTGCCTCCCCTCAAGTTTAAAGATAATATTCGCTTTACCTCTTATATCTCGGGGAACGTGTAATTGCGTTGTCTTTCGACTTAACATTGAAATTGCCCCATTGAGCTTTTAGGGAAAACGGAGATTCCAACCTATAACCCCCCACCCCTCCATTATTTTACCTTCTGATAATAATCTTTGAACGTTTTACGTGTAGGCGAATCTGACTCACTGATTGCCATGCCACTAGACCCTCAGAGCCGGCAGTTGCATTCCCACAAGAACTAGACTTTGATTATGGCTTAAGAGGAAGGAAGGAACTTTGTCTCATATATGAGCTAGACAGCTCACAGGTTTTTTCATCGGAATAGACGTTTTCAAGCCCCTTTTTCATTGGATTGGAGGTTCGCAAGCCTCTGTTTAATTGGATAAGAGGTTTTTAAGCCTCTTTTTCATTAGATTAGAAGATTTTGATCCTCTTTTTCATATGATTGGAGGATTTGATGCCTCTATTTCATTATTAGAGGATAATATGATGTTGGGTTTATTTTGGGTCTTGATGTTGGGTTTATCCTGGTGACTGCACACTGATTTGGGTTTATGGGTATCCAGGAACTTGGAAGTGAATACAACGTTTTTTGAAGTAAACATCACCTCTGTGAGCCCTCGTTCATCTCTCAGGCCTGTGGAATTATTTTAAATTTGTTTTTCTGCACATGAAGCCTCCAAAAACAGTAAAAAGTTGAAAATCTTTTATTCCATTCCCATTTAAAAGACATGAAGATGGACGGTCTCGATTCGAAGTCACGTCTAGTCGTAAACATAGGAAAAACTTTATTTTATGAATGTTTCTCGTCCATAATGGACTACTTAGATATGGAAAATATCGTTAAAATATTCGGGTCTCAGTTTTAATTGCTCCCGGTGAAAGAAACTATCCCGAGTTGCCCTCATCTCTCCACGGTTTTACTGTTAGACATAACGGCTCGCCTCTTGTCCCCAGTTTCGCCGGCTAAAATGCTAAATAACCCCCCCCCCTCCTTCTTTTATTTTCCCTTCCTCATTACCACGTTCCATTCTCTTCCATGAACAACCCTGTTAAAATCTTAAATGAAAATTAAATAAATTTTATTCATAATTTTTTCCCCTATTTCTTTCCGTAAACATTGCTAATGTACGAAATGCAAACTTGAATATAAATTTTCTTTATGAATAGATTTTTTTTCCTATTAATTATCTCAGTTGAAAGAAAAAGCTCAACGGACTCGCTCAATAGAAGAGCCCCTTTTCCACCTTTTAAACCCCCTTTATCATTTTCTATATTTTAATTTAGTTTTTACTTCAATAGAGGTTTTCATTTTATAAATGTTATTCCTTTGGCCCTTTTTAATTTATTTATTGAGTGTTTGAAAGGAGTTTAATTACTCGGAAAGTAGCTTTCCTTAGGTTTATATATTTAAAATTAAACTATGTAATTAAATTATGGAAAGACGAAAAGAAGTTGGTCCTCAAGTGGGATTCGAATCTACGACCTCCTGCTTAAGGGGCAGAAAAATCAGTCGTAGGTTCGAATCCCACTTGTGGCTCAACTTTCTTTCGTCTTTCTTCTTTTCCTAATTTACTGAGTTTAATTTAATTAATCGACTAATGAAAAATAGCGAGAAAAATACAGGTTCGATTTAGTAAGTCAATATTGGGTTAATAAATGGCATACTAAACTGAGTAAAACCCCGTTTGCTAGGGTTTCCTATTTCAATCCGTCTTGGAGTTTTGATGTTTTAAATTTTTTTTTTTTCAATAAAAACGCGTTTTTTTTTCTCACAAAACCGTCAATATCTCAAATTTCCTTAATAATTTTAAATTTCCGATGCCAGATTTGTTATAAGCGTTAAATTTTACATCAGAAATTATACTTGGGAAGGTATTTAGCCTGAACGGGCATCTTCATCATGAATGGTTAAAAACTATCATTTCTAAAAAACAAAAAAACAAAATCTTTAAAAAATCATAACTCCAAAAAGGATTGATTTAGGATAACCTAGCAAGTGGGGTTTTACTCAGTTTAGTATGCCATTCAACGCAATTTTTTGACATACTAAATTAAACCACCCTTATAAAGTTTATCTTCTCATTTCTTATGTTCAAAGTATAGCTTTACTTAGTGGGTTGGAAACTGACAAGTGATAAGGATAGGTATTTTATAAAAATAATACAATTATCATATTATTATCATAAATTACTAAAATCGAAAATGTGTGGGTAGGTAATAAGTTAATTTTAAATATTTTTTTAATAATATGTACCAATTAGCAATTACGTGCTTTAATCCTGATTAAAAAAGTCTTTTTAAATGAACCTCAAATGTTTTTTTTTTTTTTTTTTTCTTCACTCATCTAGGAACGCGGTGGCGTTCCGCCCCGTCAAGCAGCTTTTATGATTTAAGTATTTCAAAATAAAAAATCAGTCCGGATTCGAATAGCCAGTTGATAATGAAAAAGATCAAATAATAATTAAAAACTAATTTGATTGAACACTCGATCTGCTCGTTTCAGTGGACCCTGGACCTTAATAGTTTATTACCTCCGGGGAAGTTGTTTTCAAATTTATTTTTATTGGATGCCTACTTCTTTTGGACGTTAAAAGTTAATACGAATATTATACTCCCAATCGTATTTTTTTTCGAATTAAGGGTCGTATAAGGGGGTAAAACTTAGCACATTTAATTAGGTATATTGAACTAAACTTTTTCCTAGTGCTAAAAAACAGAAGAAAAACTACTAGACCAGAATCAACCATAAAAGCGGCAAATCTTAAAAGGGAAAATGCGTTTTCTTCTCTTTCCGATGCCAATTTTCTAGCGAATTTCATTTTGAAAAATGATTTGAAATTTGTAATTCTCTAGATCATTTGCCTCATTAAAGATTTTTGAATATGTATTTTTAAAAGAATCATTATTGGTGAAAAATTTCCATTTTCCAGGTGGAAAAAATAAATAAAAATGGGCTTCATTGCGCAAATTGCTTTTCCGAAACACAGACCAATCAATTTTCAATATTAAAATCTGACCATTTTTGAGAGTGCTAGGAGGGCACAAAAATTCAACTTCTCTCTCCTTCTATTGTCTTTATCTTATTTTCAAAAACTCCACACGTGGCACATACCTTGGCCTTAAATCCTACATTTAAAAGTTTCGATGATTCCTATCTAAATACATAGGTATTTAGAGTACATAGGTACTAATGAGAATTTTATAAAAATAATCATTGCTGTACTTGATTAATGATTAAAATTTTGAGAAGCCAAATAACGTAAAAAGCTTGTTCTAGTCTCTGTTTTCTTTTAATTAGAGGAAGTACTTATTAAATTAAGTTTGGCTAAAGCCACAATATAATCCCGGATATTAATTTTTTCAACCTTCCAGGATAAACAATTTGAAAATAGGTAAACGGGATTAAAGGTATTTTCGAGAACGGCATTAACTAAGATAATAAAAGGAGGCGGCTGTGAATAAAACGTTCTGTAGAGCAATGAAAGGGAGAAGGAAAAATAACAAGTGCCCCTTTCTCGAAGTGGTTGTTTAAGTTGAGTAGAAGGGAATTCGTTGTTTGAGGCGAGGATACAGTAATTACCAGGGTTCAAGGAAGTCTTCTACAGGTAAACGGAGAACCAACCTAGGAGTCATGGAACAGACAACGTGTTCTCTCCAGCATCCGAAACTTTATCACGGATTCAAATGGCTAACAGATTTATTTACACAAAAGTGACATTTACTGCCCTAAATAAGCAAAAAACGAAATATGCACAGAATCATCCCCGGTTGGCATTTATTCTTCTCCACGGTTATTGTCGTCTGTTGAAACGTGACTGCGATAATGATGAATACTAAAAATAGTCGAAGAAAAAAACGGGCACAATTTCATCTCGCTCATATCTTAACCACCATAAATTAGAGGCCAACAAATACTGATAAGTGATAACTTCCTCGGAATCATCACTATTGAAGCATAGGATCTTTTGTCTTCAGTAATTCACTTTTAACGTCCACGGAAAAGGAAGCTGAAAGTGCTTTAGATAAAGATTAAGTTCAACGCCCTGAGGAATGAAAAAGTGTTAAATGGGTATCAAAAGGATTTACACGTAATACAGTGAAACTTCTCATAGGCGGACACTGATGGCCGATGGGGATGAAAAATAGTCCGTCTATTAGAAGTGTCCTTTTATGAGAAGTTTCCAAAAAAAATATTAACACATTATACTCAATAAATATTTTATTTAAAAGAGGTTAAAAAATACATAGAAGAAAAAATTTAGTTACTGGCTTAAAAGAAGTCCGTAATTTTTGTTTGAATTTTTTTTTTGTAAGGCAATTTCATTTTCTAAATTATTAATTAACCCATTTAATACTGCGATTGAGTCAGCCGCAGACGTGAAGTATTTCATGAAAATTTTTTTGGCTTTTTGAATACTACTTTTTGGCTCTATGAATCCAGAATTAAAACAAAATTATGGGTTCTTTATTTTATCAAAAAGTAGGGGTAGTAAATCGCTTTCTTAGAAATGCAATAAATTAAAAAAATTCACATGTCAATGTTACCTATCTAGATCTAAACCATAAATAATAAAACGCTTGTCAGCGATAACGAAAATTTTAATTTAAAAATTACACAGACGTTGTCAAATAAGGGATTACATATTTGATATTAGGTATGTTGACACATTTAAAAAATAATTTTTTTTGTCCTTTTATTAGACGTTTTTTGAGGCAAAAGCATTGTCCGTGTCCTGATATTAGAGTGTCCTGTTATTAGAAGATTTTATCATATTAAAACCTATTTAAATTTGACGGGGACAAAAAAAAAGTGTCCGTCTATGGGAGGTGTCCGCCTTTTGGAAGTGTCCGCTTTGGGAAGTTTCACTGTATGTAATTCTGCGAGTCCCAAACTCCCAACGATGGCATTAGCTTTATGGCGGAGCATCAACCTTCTAAACTAGTCATAGGGGCAAGAGAGCTGTCATTTGAATATTACCGACACATTTAAATAACCACAGAAACAAAATGTTCAGTTTTTGATGTTTTTGTAAAATCAGTCAAATCAGAACTAGAAGTTATTAGAAAACGATTCGATTACAATTGGATAACAATTCAATTAGCTCGAGAAGTCCTAGGACGTTGGCTCCTCTATAATTTAAAGATTGTTGGATTCTGCGTCAATATTTAATGAAGAAGTGAGCGCGTCAAAGTTGGGGCGTTCCTTGTCTCATATTTTTGGTCTCCGCGGACCACAATTTATGAAAAAAATGTTCTAGGGATAGAGGAAGGGATGGCGACGGAGAGGAGTGTTTCTCATCGCCTCTCCACTCTTGGAATATTCTAGAAGCTAAATTTTTTATAAATTTGGGATTTTCCCTCTCTGGACATTTTAATGATAATGATTCAAAAATAAAATTAATTTTGGCTTACCTAATTTTTTTTGTTTTTTACCTTTGGACTTTAAAAAGGATGTCATTCGATAAACCCACCGAAAACCAACAACCCGCAAACGGGAGAGGACGAATTTTGGCGAAGGGTACTTGTTTCAAACACTGAAAACCGATATCACGCGTATGAATCGTTTTAATACTTTTAGTCGTACCGATGAAATAAATCCTGGCTACTCTATTGCATTTTCGAACTTTTTTTTTTCCGGTTAACTCTTCGTGATTGATTAAATTTTTAGAGGTATAGCTGGACAAAGGATAAAAGTCACCTCCAACCAATCTTATTGAGTACATACATTTAATATAGAACTAAATTATAAATAAAATGAAATAAATTTTCTACTTACCGATGCCAGCAAATTGGGAGTTGGTGCAATCAAATAGTTTTTGGGTGAGAAATACGATTATGAAGTCTTTTTTATGGATTTTTTTCACCTAGTTCACTGCACCCACAGCAAATATCCTAGAAACTGAATTCTTTTTTATTCATCTAGCCACAGACTTTACGTAGAAGTAATTGCTTGGCGGTGCGGAACGCTCCCGCGTTCCTAGATAAAATAGTTTCTAGGTGAGAATGAATAAGAAATACTTCTGCCCATGTAGGCAAGCTAATTCGTTATTAATTTTGACGACCGAAACACCCCAAAAAGGTATTTTGGTCTCTTCGATTTATCCGTCTATCGAAATTTGACCTACTAGGTTACCTACCCTATAATTAGACACGAATTTTTCTGAGATTCGCACTGCACGCCATTCCATACTAATAATAATTTTATCGCATCAAAACCTCAGACGTTTTTCCTTCATTATAATCATTATCCGAGGCTCGTTTAGATTGAATCCTTCTTCCCCTCTTTCATTTCAACGATTTTACCTACCTTGGAAAAAATCGCATTTCTTTTAGTTAATTGCTTATAGGAAGGTGGTTTTGAAGATTACAAGATTGTTACGATTTTGATTACGGGAATGAATTTTTCCTTGCAGTCGTTTTTCTCCCTAAAGGACGGTTTTTACTCTATGAGAGCTGAGATTGTGTCGATTCTCGGGCCTAGGGAAGTTGGTCCTAGGAACGCGTCAGTGTTCCGCCTTCACCAAAAATGGAGATTGTGGTAGAACACTAGCGATCTTCACCCAATTTGGGCCATATACAGGGTATGACCTTAGGAGGGCGGGACTAGGAATGCATTAGCGTTCCGCCCAGCAAAATGAAATGTAAAAAAGCACTTTTTGAGAAAGTTTTGGCTGTCCATAACTACTAGACCCAGGCCAGACCTTTTTTGTTTACTCGAACGCTTTTCTTTTCCATAGGGAGTCGACTCCTAAAGTCGACTCAACTTTCCACTTTAGAACTCCCTCGTCCAATAGCGTCGCACTGACCCCCTTACACTTTAACGGATGGGGCTTTAATATTTTTCTTCAAACGGGCAAAATGTCAACAAGGCGGACAACAAAGGAGTAGAATGTCTCTCGTTAAGAGAAAGTACTATACCTATTTATGCATGCAACCTGCTTTTTTTTTTCTTTTTCTTTGTTAAAAATCAATACCTAACTAAAATTAGTTATTTTTTAAATTAAAAAAAAATGCTTTCTAAGTATTGACCATTAAATGTGGTTTTTAAACCTGAAATGAATGTAGGAAGTATAAAGTATCCGAAGGTGGGGGTTCTTTTGTTTAGCAACGCCAGGTGTTGACATAATAAAACGGAATGCGTTTCCAAGGTTAACAACAACTCGAATGCATTTTCCACTTCTTGAATTTAGACTCAAAAACGCAAAATCTCAAACAAAAGGAAGACAATCCCTTTTATTTCGTTCCTCAGTCCACAAAACACGTAAAAAATTAAAACTCGCATTTTTTTTCTCATATGGAACGAACACATGTCGCGGTCCGCTTGTAATCCCTCCCGCCCCATTTCGACTTCTCCGGGAAACGTCAACTTGAATATTTAACTAAGGTCTTGACTGAGACGAAGCAACCGTGATTAGAATAACGTTCGGAAAAAGAAGTTTTTGTACATGAAATTTAAATTTAGGTACGTTTCTCTTTTTCGTTCTGTATAAACAACGGACGAGTAATTTGCAATTAATCTGCATAGTTGCAATTTTTTCCTGAGCTAAATCGACCTAAAAATCGGATTAAAACGCATAGCCACCCCTTCCACAAGATGTGAACTCATTTAGGGCAGTTCTCACGATCCCCTTTCTTTAATCAATCACTTAAAGTACTTCAAGGGCGATTGAAATGCGAACAAAATCCTCTCAAAAACAACAAAACACTGAGAAGGTGACTCGATCACTTTTTAATGTCGCAAAAAAGGAAAAAAACGACCTTTGAATCACGCTAACCACGCTAATCCAAGTGTTCCTAGTACATAATCCGATTCATTTGGTTCAAAGTCAATTTTGACCTGCTGAAAATGAACTTGAAAAGAAAAGGTCTCGTAGGTCTTCCCGTAAAAAGGGTAAATGGGCGGTTTGCTGATTTTGGTCATTTCGAGTTTTTGCGGACATTACATAGAGGATTAAAAGGAGGCTTAAAGATTTGTGGAGTTTACTACCACCCTTTATTGCATTTAATTAGCATTTCACATGCCCTAACCAATGTGTTTCTCTTTTCAAGCTCCATTTATCTGATTGTCATTTCTAACGGTCTAATTTAAATTTATTGATTCGATTTCTTAGCCCCGATCGAGGCCACAAACAACCACCGTTGCTATCATTTTTATTTGTCAATGATTACTCTCATTAATTGTTGTTTCCAAGTTTCCTTTCGGGGAAGAAACGTGATTTGCGATGCATGGAATATGATGTTCAATTCCTTCCTCCTCCTTCTTCCCCTTCTTCACCTCCTCATCCCTCCTTCTTCCTTCCTCCCCATCACTCCTCATTCCTCCTCTCCTTCTGGTACCTTTTTGAGGATTTAGGCCACCAAGTCGATCCAAAAAAACTTAATTTTTATTACAATTTTGAAAACGATAACAAAAAGGACACTTGCAAGTTTCTACCCTGTATTTAACAAGAAAAGACCTTTTTGTGAGACCTTTTTATCACGATTCGGAAACGCGTTTTGTGTCACGATATTAGCCAATTTCCTGATATCAAAGGCCGAATCATTCATTTTCTAAAAATTTCCTTTATCTAAGCGCTTGTGTATTAAAGGGCCTCAGTTCAAAGGGTTCTTTCATTTTCTTCGGTTCCGGAACGAATTATTGGCGGTAACCCGGACATTTCATCCCTTTCTTTTTGATAATGTTTCCCTCGGTCCAGCTGTCACGGTGTCATGACTACCAGAATTAAAATCGCACGAATAATGACAAAACAATTTGTTTCCTCTTTTTAAACATTTTAGGTCTTTGGAGGGGAGGAGTAATGAGCGCAAATGTGAATCTCACCTCATATTTAATTTCGTTCCTCAAATGAGTGAAAGTTATATTTTTAATCTTAAAATGAATAGGTAAACAACCGAAAATAGCAGTTTGATCGAACCTCTAGGCTTCGCCAATTAAAACGACAATCAGTGGAATTCGCAGTCAAATTGTTTGTCTCCCATTATCCCCTCCCCCTCCCCACTCTCTTCTCTTCCTCCAGCCCGAAAAACCGTTGCCGACAGAATAAATAATCATTGTTCCTCCGATTCTTGATTTTATTTGTTCTGAAAACTGGTGGGAGGGATTTCGCTCTCTCGGTGGCACATGCTCTGAGTTTTCTTCTCCACCTATCACTTTTCGTAGTTTTTTCCTCTATTTACAGAAGTTATTGGTTTCTTGTTATTTAGGAATACTCCACTTTGGATAAACATAAAAAGTTTGAGTTTATAGAATTTAATTCATATTTGACAACTTCTGAAGCATCTTGGCGGAACGCTGCCGAGTTCCTTGATAAATCAGCACATATGTATGTATTGTATAAGTAATTCAGGATGGATTTTTTTTTTAAATAAAGAAATTCTTAATACCATCCTTGGACGTCATAATTGGAAATAATGGACCTCTGTGAAGATTAAAATATCCGCCCTTTTAATACATATTTTTAATCAGAGCCTTGGCTGCCAGGAAGCAGTGAGTAGACCAAATCAGTCTCACTGCCTCGAATTCCATATTCCTAACGTGGCATCGTCCCGCCCGCCAAACAATCATTGGCTCTCGGTACTTTGCCCTTCAAAAATGATTTTTATGGGGTTTATAAATCTTCCAATAATCTAATTTTTTTTTTTATTTCAGGTATGTCTTGGCTTTCTTTGTTTTCTGTCAGAATCGTAAGTTTGATACTACTTTTTAATGAATGCTAGGTTACAAATTGCTCAGTTTTAATCTTTATTTATAAATTTTTTGTTGAAAGAATGAGAGAAACTATATTTCAGACCTAGGAAATCCATTTTAAAATGAACTTATTATTTTATCCTTCAAGGTTTGAAAATAAGTTTTATATCACAGAATCGTGTGATATATTTTTAATAGAAATTTTATCTGACGTAAACAGGTTGTGTTTTTTACACAAGTGCCAATGTTATGTTATAATATTTTCTCAAGATTACTACTTTTTCATGAGATAGTGACAGTGTGTACTTCCTTAAAGTTGCCCTCGGATGTTAACTTTCTCAATTTCGTATTAAATTTCATTTTCTCTTTAGTTTTTAGAGCAATTTTCTACTGACAATTTAGATAGGTAAAAACTTCAGTTAATGAAATCCGTCTTTTCTAAATGTTTACCTTGTTCTGAAGGGTAGAAATAGGAGCTCATTTTGGGGTTTCGAATTTGCTCTTACCATTTAAACCCATTATCATCACATATTCTCAGCATTAGAAAATGTCAGGAATTGCTTTAATGTCAGGATTTTTTAAAATTCAAATTCAAATCATTAGGACTGAATTTACCTAAATTCGCAATTCACTAGATTGTGAATTCACACCGTAACTAGACAGTGAATTCGGATGCCAATTTTTTTAAATTCACCATTTTTATTGCGATTTATTTTTATTTTATTTTTTTTTATTTTTTTTATTTTTATTTATTTTTTTTTTCTTCGATTTTGCCGGTAAATTCTTACTCATAAGAATATGAATTTCTTAGTAATCATATTTAAAAGAAGTATGAATGAATTATTCGTATTCGTAATTAAAAATGAACCCGACTTTGTTGTAATATAACTTGGAAAATAAGATATTGAAGTTAGGTTTTATTTTAAGTTGACTTTAAAAGCCCAGAGGCAGCGAGGCCTCAGGTAAATATCTTATATGCTCGAAAGGCTTATACGAACCCTATCCTCTGAGGTATTCCCGAGTCAGTAAAACTATTTAAGATTCTTTTAAAATGACGTCACCTCCCTCTCTCCACTTCTAGAGGAGTCAACAGTTCTCTGGACTTTTCGAGTAGATTATTATTTTAACGATTTGCAAAACTGTTGTTATGGCCACCCTATCCACACCTTATCCCCACCACCCCAACACCCTATCCCCAATCCACAAGTAAAAGCGCTTTTCCAAGTATGTAGTTAAGTGTAAAACATTTTATTATTGTCTTAGAATTTTTATATGTATCTCATAAATAGGGTTCCTTTTGAAAATTTAACTTGACGAGGGTGGTAGGTTTAACTTGTTTCATTTGATGATTGCTATTGTACCAATCCTTTCACACATTAATATTTCGATTTCCATCTTGTCAAAAGAGTCGTCTAAAAAATTGGATTATGTAGTTAAAATGGAAATTTACGATCAGTGTCCGTCCTTATCGAGGCTTGATTATTGCATTTCGAAGGTAAGGCATCCCCCCCCGCCTTAACCTGAGGGGGTTGGCTCAGGAGGTTCGAAGGTTTCTCCATTCTCCGGAAAATTTATCGGCAATTCGTGTTAAGAGGAAACCTCATGAAAATTTCACCTTTTGTTTTTGCACCAATTTTTAGCGTTTAAGAATGTTTCGGCATCGGTCCCAGGCGTAAATGATATAAACGTCCTATAAATTTGATCCCTTTTCATACGTTTACCTTTATTTTTTTCAATCGACGTCAATCAAAATACAATATTCACGAGGGCCCATATATTCTAGAACTCACCTGACCGTGATGAATTTTAAATAATGACAAAATGTAGAAAACTTAGTGTATGTTCATTATTTCACGATGCTGCAGCGTTTCGCCCCCTCCACCCTATGAACAATTCGAAACAAGAAATGACCGATCGTCACTAATAAATAAATTTTCATTATTTTCATAATTTTCACACAAATAAATTTTCTATTTACCAATGCCAGCAAATTGGGAGTTGCTGTTTTTATTTATTTATTTATTTATTTATTATTATTATTTTATTTTTTTTATTATTATCCCAAAATATTATGGTTTTAACTTTTTTAAAGGTGAGAAATACGAATCTGAAGTCGTTATTGTGGAAAAAAATTTTTTCGTTCGATTGTATTGTATCGAGTTTACTGCACCCACAGCCATAAGTGAGAATTTCCATTAGCCTTAAAAACGTGCAAAAAAATGACCATTTTTTGATTTGTTGAGCTCTTGAGGGTGTTCTACCACGAAAAAAAGCCTT